>JARHVA010004056.1:90000-385000 GCA_037957365.1 Torreya grandis | reverse complement strand
AGCACATAGTTCTTATGGCATGTCTAATAAAGTTACATTTTACAAGATCTCCACATCCGATTATAGTTAGTATCAAATACATATCATATTGCTACATAGCATGAGTAATATGGGCACTTTTTTAGTTGGACATTAGGGTTTAGATAGTGATACAACACAAAGTGATATGACACACATTCATATTAACATTAGTTCATTGTTTCACTTAATAGGGAAATGATGGAGTCAAAGGTCTAGCTATCCTTTGTATTCTTGAGACACTCTCGAGTAAGTAATATGCATAATGTGCTATCTTACATCCCCACATACTAATAACTAACATTCCTAATTATTGAAAACTATCTATAGCTAAAAAATGGCATATCAAAAATCTAGATTTTACCAAATCCTATTTTACCAATCTCAAACCAACTCAACCCATCTAAATAATTTCCTAACCTCAAACCCTATTCAATTTATCCCAATAATTTCCCAATCATAAAACCAATAAATTTTTTCGTACATATGATTAACATCACACCTAGCATCACACTTATCAAAATAATCAAATCACATATCCGAAGTACCATTTTACCAAAAATATGCAAACCCTCAACATCAATACCAAATCAACTACTTCTAAAACAACCATATGCAATGGATATAAAAATATATTTCAAATCCCATAACATAGTATGCATGAGTTGAAATAAAAATAGTATCCATATATATATATATAACAAAGTTTTCAAAACATATACATCATATCAAGATATAATCAATCATGGATGGGTGCGATGCCCTCACTCTCAATCTCACTTTCTCTTCCAATACTAGTCCCATAGTCTATCCTAGTACTTGATGACCTCGCACTTCTTCAAGCTCTAGAATGCCTCTTACACTAGCTATCATTCTCCAATAAATATCCATGCTCCACATACCATCTCTAAATATCTGTGTACTCATCCATAATCTATGTACTCACCTATCCATAATCAGGTGGAGGCATCATATGCCTCTCTCTCTCTCTCTCTCTCTCTCTCTCTCTCTCTCTCTCTCTCTCTCTCTCTCTCTCTCTCTCTCTCTAACATATGTAACCATAGCTATATCATCCCTATCAAACAAATGTGCATAAACATCAACTATAAATATCACTCACTCTATAAAACCCTCCTCCATAGCATCATTAGGTACATTTCATGTAAGATCATGTAGTGTAGACTCAATTATAGTCTCTCAATACTCATAATCTCTGCCTCTTACACTAGCATGTGCTTCATCTTGAGCACCTCCTACTCTACCTACATACAAAATGTAACACTACATTAGATATATACTTTCAGGTTAAACTAATATAAGAACAAACTTGTATATAATTCAAATATAATTGCTACTTACCTCCCATCATCTAGATCAACATAGAATCCTCATACTCAAGAATATTCACCATGCAGTATATGCCTTTTTGCATCCAACATCATCTACATCAAGAATATCTATAGTCATATCTCATGCATCTAAAGGTAATTGTGTTGACTCAGCCTCTATAGGCCTCCCACAAGCTCTTACCCTCACTGGTGCTCGTGCACTCCTCACCCACACCCATGTTGTAGGGGGAATATCCTATGGTACCCCAAATTGTCTAGTCACATGCTCATATTGAAAGTGTTCGTACAATCCAACCCAATAGTCATGTAACCAACAATTGATCCTCATACACCATAATTTCACTCCATCTTTGGGACACCTAAGGTATCCCATATAGGGCCTCTATATGATATCTTGAGCCACTAATCTATATAAAGCTTATCTATAGTGATATATCCTAGGATATAGGATAGCTAATTAACTCATCCACCACTCTTCATATGGATATATAAGTACCTACCTCTCCCTCAACAATCCTATTAGCTACATAACTGTTATATTCTCATGATCCCAATAGTACAATAAGGTATCTACACTCACACTACCACTAAATTCCTCCTAAGTAAACCTATAAATATCCCTATACAATTGGACAATCATATTCCTATTACATGAGAACATGGTGCCATACACCTCTATATTATGCATGATCCTATACATCTTATATGCAATCAACACCCCACTCACATACATAATAATGAATGAAGCCAAAAACATAGCCAACCATTTCTACAAGTGTGGAACACTAAACTACACAATAAATAATATACATTGTTATCACTACCTCTTTGATATATGACTGAGGTCACACTAGAAACATATAAGGATTCATGGTAAATAAAATCCCCACCCATATCATCCTATAATGTAACACATCATTCACTAACTAAAAAATGTAAAATATGATAAACATTCTCTAGAGTAATAGTAATCTCCCTTATAGGAAGATAGAAATTGCATGTCTACATTCCACCTCTCACATAAGGCAATAATCAAATACCTATTCCACTTTATAGTGCCTATGCCACACAAATGACCCAACCCCACCCTATCCATCACATCCCTCTCATCAACTGATAAAGGTAATAATATTAGTGTCTACATCACTTAGTCTCTATAAAACTCCCTAATCCATACCTCACCATATAAAAACACCAAAAACATCATATGTATCAATCAAATATGCCAAAGTAAATAACCAAGCTATACAACAACAGATAGTAAATTAGAATCTCAGAAAACTAGCCCTAGTGGAAAACACTATAAAAGGACACTAGCATTATACATCAACATTAGAACCTAGACAGTAGCACTAGACACTAGATAGGTGCACTGACTCCTAATAAGGTTGTTGGAACTAGTTAAAATTCCTAAAAACACTTTAAAATAGCTCAAAAGCATAAACAATAGGCTTCTAAATTAGAAAAAATCAAGAATTTTAGCTACTTACTAGGGTAACCTCCCCACCAACCTCCATCTAGGATACCAACTACTCAAATTAGGTCATGGCAGGTGCTCATCTCCTTGGCATATCTCTTACTCTAGATCTCTAAGTCTCAACCTAGTTGTAGACACTAGAAAAATGCACACTTATAGTTCTAGGTGTGTGAATGCTTGAGACCACCTTAAATCCTCCTAAAACCTTCTTAACCCCTTCTTCCACACTACTAACTTAACCAAATTCCTTGTTCTGCCCATTTCTATTCAAAATGTATTATTTGAAAACACCATTCAAAATTAGTTTTTAAAATCACTATTCACCATCACTATTCACTGTGCGACCCACTTTCAATATTCATGATGACATGAAATATGACATGGAAAGTGACATGACATGTGACATAGCATGTGACATGGCATATGACATAACAAATGACATGGCATGTGACATGGCAAAATGATGTGGCAAAGTGACATGGCTTGGTAACCCACCTTTAGCCCCTCTTTCCAAGATGCTTAATGACCTCATTCAAGCATCACAAGGGTCCCCACTTAAAATGGTTTGAATTTATCCTCAAGGGTAAGTAATTTGACTTGGTTTTGCATTTTCACATGAAAATAGACTTCAAAATTGACTTACCTGCCCCTTTCACACCTTGGGAGAGACAAAGAGCCCTCATTTTAGACTTCTTAACCCCAATAAGAGACTTATTAACTAAAATTGGAATATTCACCCACCTCACCTTGACTCACCCATTCCCCCTTTAAAAATGGCATCATATTTGGTGGGAGAACTCTTAAAATTCATAAATGAGGACAAATAAGGGTGTAACAAAGTATTTGGTCCCATTTTCAACCCATGTGCAAAATTCCTTTTAAACTTGGACTTACATGAAAGGTAGGGAGACTTGAAAACCCCCATAGGAATATTCCACCAACACCATCCTTGAAATTGGGTAAAAAATGTGCCATACTTCCAAGATGCCTTTTTGTGGCATGTTTTATCACAAGAAAACTATAAATACCCCCCTCTCCTTCACCCAAGGGAGGGGTTGAAAATTTAGAGTATTACCACCCAAATTTTATTTTAGGTGTTCATCCATTTCAAGGAGGCCATTACTATTCCAAATATTGGAGGAAAATAATTCAAAGTAATTAAGCTCTGTTGAATTACCTCGATGCATCTTCATCAACAATCTTCAACAAACCATCTTCATCAATAAGCATCTACAAATATTGAGGTAATCTCTTATTTTGTAATTTCAATTTCTTTATTTATTTACTTCTGGCCTACCTTCCCTTAAAATTTTCACTCCCTTCACCATTCTTGTCTTCATCGATTCTTCATCTTACCATTTACCCTTTTACCCCTTTACCCCATTTTGCCTCTTTGTCATATTCCTTACTTGACCTCTTTCACCTCTTTGCCACACTTGACATATTCTCTTCTTTGACTCATCTATACATTTACCCTTTTGTCTATTTTCAGCCTTGATCATTTACCCAACCAAACAAAATAATCCTTTTGACCCTTACCATTTTACCCAAACCCCAAGACTATGGCCTTGCCTTGACTAGTTTTAGCATGTGCTAGATTTAGTCATTTTTATTTGAATAAGTATTTCATTTATTTTTGTACTTAGCATTTAATTTATTATTAATTAAAATTCAATTACCTATATTTTATTTTATTGTCTTCACTTGTTATTAGGGGAGTGGATTTACAGTCATTTCAAGAAAGCTTTAGCTTTTTGGATCTAGCATATGCTAGGCGGTCCACCCTGCATCTTTGTCTAACCAACAGGTAGTGTTGTCTTATTGTAGGTATTCCTTCCAAGAAAAAAATGAGTTCTCTCTTTATCTAGTCATCAATGAGCACACATTTACTAGGTGCACATCCTTTATCTTGTGTTTTTATCTTTTCTCATGAAAAACTAAGAAAAAAGCAAAAAATTATAGAAACATTTTGGCACACCCAGTGGGACCTAGCATCATCTAGGTGCCCTTTTCTTTCAATTTTTCATAGTTTTCATTTGCATGCTCTCCTCCATTATTTTATGCTCATGAAATCTTAAATTTAAAATTTCCTTTGGCATAAATTAAATCTTTACATTATTTTATTTGCATTAAATGAAATTTGAAATCCAAAATTTCTTTTAGCATAAAGTAAATATTTGCATTACTTTATGTTCATCAAATTAAATTTGAAATCCAAAATTTATTTTTGCATAAAATAAATCCTTACATTATTATAGTCTCATTAATTTGGAATCTAAAATTTCCTTTGGTATAAAATAAACCTTTACATTAATCTATGCTCATTCAAAGACATCAAAATTTTCCTTTGGTTTAAAATCAAGTGCATTCATGGTGTGCTTGCTTAATTAGCTCATTTAGATTTAATTAAATAGGTAAATTAATTGTAGATTCACTTTTTTTCTTCACACATAAACTAAACCACTTTCATAAACAACACACCAAAACAATACTTGAGACAAGGTCTGACTTGGATTTCATCACCAAGTGGAAACCCTTACCCCTACCTAGTTTTTGTACTTGGATTTAATCACTGAGGGGTTAACCAGCTACATTCTCTGGTGGAGTATAGACTTTGAAAAAATGGTTTATTTTGGTTAAGTGGCTAGGATCAGCTTTGGATTCATGAATTATGGGGAGTAAGCCTTGAGTACTAGGCCATGTACTCAGTTCAGTGCATAAGTAACTCTTGAGTGCCTAAACATCTCAAAACTAAACTTAGATGGATTGTTTAGGACCTTTTTAAGCCATTTCTCTTCATACTCATTTAAAGGTTAAGCCAAGAAGAGATAATTAAAACTCTAGGGATTAACATTCTCTAGAGCATGTTGATTTCTTTCAATTTCTTTTCTTTTTTTCAATTGCTTCTTGTTTGAGGTGTGAGGTTCAACTTCCTCTCTTTGGTTTCTCACATGGCCTTAACTTTACTACAGGTGAGAAACCAAACCAACCTACCCCCACCTCCTTCCTCATCTTTACCCATGGAGTATGTCTTGAATGTTGAGGTGATACCCCATGATTCTCCTTATATGCCTCATTCACCTAATAGAATTTTGGTGGTCCCCAAAGGGGATGCTAACTTCACTACTTATCTAGATAATAATCTAGTGGCCTTGCAGCATTACCTTGCCACCTTGGCCCTTCATGGCCCAACCTCTTCCATCCCTCTCTTGAATCTACCTTACGGCATACCACACCACCTCATGGTGGGTGTCACCTCTACCTAACCTTTCATTTCTCACACTTCTTCCTCAACTCATGGCCTTCTAGTATATCAAACCCAATCAAATGTCCTAACCATTACTCAATCACCCTCAACCCTAACTGACTCATCTCACATTGAGGTCAGTGTACCCCTTAACATTGATACCCTACCAACCATGGGTCAAACTTCTACCACTCATTCCTTTTCCCCTCTTACCATTGTCCAACCAACCAACATCCCTCTTCAAAACCTAGTGCTTTTTATAGCCCAAACACTTCCTCCCATTCAAACTTGGGTAATCTCTTAAACCCAACCCTTTCATACATCCATTCCCCCAACCATAATTGTTCCCTAATAAATAGCTTCCACCTCTTATCAATATGTGGGTAACCCACAAAGCCATATATCTCTCCCTACCTCTTCATTCATACCCATAAGTTCTTATGGGGTACCCACTCAACAAGCATCAACCTCTTACCACCATATGCCCCCTTCCCAGCCATCCTATCAATTTATCAATTCCACCATTCCCCCAACCCAACCCCAAACTAACTTGGTCAAGATGTTAATCAACAAAGTTAACAATCTTGAATCTTCATTTTTAGGATCTAACAACCTCCTTTCTTATGACCAAATATGTAACAAACCCATCCATCCATTCCAATCCATGCCTACCCTACCTAATGGGAACTCCCAAAATTTACTAAGTTCTATAATAAGGAGGACCCTCAACAACATCTTAGGGCATTCTAAAACTTGTGTTACCTAATTACCCATGATGGATCATTACTTCTCCATCCATTCCCCATGTCTCTAGTAGGACTAGCCTTATATTTGTATAGTGCCTTGCCTAAGCATTCTATTGTATCCTTCACTTAACTAGCCCAAACTTTCTTTGAACACTTTTCAATCAATATCTGCAATAAAGTCTCCATTACTGACCTCTACTCTATCTGATAATATGAAGATGAGTCTATTACCAACTTTGTCACTCATTGGATAAGCTTAATAAACCAACTTTCCTTCCCCTTACCTCAACTGGAACTCATAGAGATTTTTGCTCAAGCATGTGTAAAACACATTTCCTCCATGTTACATGTCCAAAGTTTTTAGACATTTTATGAAGCCTTTACCATGGCTCATAAACTAGAAAATAAAGCCATTGAAGAAGGTAAGTTAAAGTTAAAAAATATAAAATTAACTTATAAACCCAATAAGCCCTCTTTATCTAAACCTAACAACCTAACCAATATCAATACCAAGAAAAAATAGGTTACCAATGTTATTGTCCTCAATGCCACACCTCTGCCATCTACCAACCAACTAAACTCAAGGAACCAAACCTATAACTCCTTAAATCCTTCAAACCAAAGAAACCAAACATGAAATAATTAGAAGCAATCAACTCCACTTGGAGAACCATATGCTTCTATTTTGGAAAAATTGTTAAAAGTTAACATCATTTAACTTCCACTAATTAAACCACCTCAATAGTTTGATTCTTCTCTCCTCATGTTAGGATGGTATAATGAGAATTACCATTGTATCTTTCATTGAGATGTAGGGCATGATATTAATAGATGTAACACCTTTAATAATATTTTCCAATCCCTCATTGACAAGGAGGAACTTAGACTAGATAACCCCAATACTTCCCCAAATCAAGCTCTCGACATATTCAAATAGCCTTTTCCAATCCATTCTCCCACCAAAACTGAGAGCAATAACATCGGATGGTCTCCCAACACCCATACCATCAACATGGTTCATGACACACTCAATGACAAAGAACCTACTCATCAAACCACCAATTCCCCTCATGAAAGAAGTAGACTTGCCTTCTACCCCTTTGAATACCCAAATAGAAGAAGTAACCATGCCCAAACCTTTAATAGAAGCTTCCACACCTATATCCACTATTATAAAATCATGTGTTCCCTCTTTGAAGGCTATATCAAATTAAAATATAGCCTCATCCATTGAACCTATAATTATGGAACCTTCTATCACAAGCCAAGACAAGGGTAAGAAAACTAAACCAGAACCCCCAACCCCTTCTTTGGTAAACTAGCATAGTACTTCTAAAACCTCCACCCAACCATCTAAAACCTTTGTTAAACTAACCAACCCTAAACTACTTGAATTAAATAAAGTAGCTAAACATCCTTCAAAACCAACAAAAATAACCAAGGTGATAAAACCATAAAAGAACCCAAAATCTTGAATTTTCCCTCCTTCAACCTTGCCCTCCATCTTGAGTCTTCATCCCTCTACCTTGAGCATGAAGCCCATTATTTATATTAAAACCCTACCACCTCTACTAGTTTTACTATCACACTTCCTTTCCAAAACATCTCTCCTATCAACACCAGCAATACCTAAGCTACCTACCTTACCATCCTCTCATTCTAGCTCATCAACCATATTACCTAAACCAAACACATTGAGCAAACATACCAACTTAAAATCACCTATCACCAAATAATATTCTATCTCGACACCTAAACAAAAATCCACCAAACCCCTACCACCTTTAGTGGAGTCATACTCAACCATTCTTTGAAGGTTGTTAAAAACCTCTTTCATAACCTTACTAGCTATCAAGCCTTTTCAACTTATCAAAAATTTTAACCCTTCACATGCCCAACCAAAATGGTTTAATGTCAGCTTAGTCTATGCATACCATATGACACCTGGACATGATACAGAGGATTAAAAATCTCTCCAAAACTCATCCATAACTTATATGAGGATAATATGTTATTAGATGAACCTCCTTAAACCTAGCCATCCCAACCTAACTGACAAACCAAAACTACCCCACCGCCCATAACTTCCATAATAAAAACTAATTTTAGGAAGGCTCCCAAAACTAAAAACCTATCACCTCTAAAACCTTTACATGAATCCTATTCAACCATTTTATAAAGGTTATTATAAACCTCTTCCTTAACCTTAATTCCTATCAAACCTTTTAACCCTATCAAAAAATTTAACCCCTCACACCTAAAACCATCATGGTATAATGACCACCATGTGTTCTCTTACCATAGGATACTTGGCCATGATACATAACATTGCAAGGCTCTTAAAACCATTATCCACTAACTTTATGATAAGGATAATATGTTATCAAATGAACCTCTATTGAGCCCATTACCAACCCAACCATCTACAAAACATACCCAACACTTGCCGATTCCCCCATTCGTACCTAAGAGTAAGGAAGAACCAAAGATAAAATCTAAACCAAAAATTCCTTTTATCCACACTATCTATAGGGTTACCCACTCTTAGGTCCAACAAAAGGATAAGGGAAAGGTTAAAATTTCCATTCCATAAACATACCGTTCAAAACCTCAACATTCTAACTGAACCCAACCACAAACACCTTCACTTTGGGATAGTTTTCCTACCCGTGTAAAGATTAAATCAGGGGAACTTTCCTTCCATAAATATTTAACCATTCATTAACTTCAACCATACCTTAACCATTAACTAAGCTAACCCTTATATTTTTGCCTCAACCTATCAACCAAACCTATCTATCAACCCAACTTGAACCAAGTGGTATATCAAATTGGGGGAACCCATTTGGACACCACTTGACCTATTTGAGATATAAATTCTCCCATCAAACCATTAGAGATTACCCACCTCCATCAAACCTCACCAACCTTACCTCAAACCTCAGGACTTCAATATCAAAGATCTCATTCTAAAATAAAACCAACATGGAGAAGAGTAAATGAGGTAAGTTTGATTTTAATTGGCTTGGACCCTACATCATCACCCATAAGTATAGATCAGGAGCTTATCATTTGTCCTCTCTCAAAAGCAAACTAGAACTTGAGCCTCTCAACACTTCACATTTACATTCATTTTTTTGTTAAAGAAGGATCACACTCACCTATTTGTCTAACTTAACCTCATCCTTTTATTATAATATTTTAACCTTCACCCACCTTCCTCCTCCCCTTTTGAGGACAATTGATTACATCATAGAACCATGTGATTAACCATGATAGTCATGGCCTAATCCTAAATATGGGTACCATGGCTCTACCCATAACATGGTTATCATGGATACTTTTTATCTCTAATAAGATGGAATCCCATGGTCATTCTCTCTCAAAATCACACCCTTTCACATATCATTAACCTTATTGCGTAAAGTTTTTCCCTCATAAAGGTAAACCTCTAAACCTAATTAGACGGATCCATGTCTAAACACATTTCATCTTGAAATAATTAATTGGGTCAATATCTTAAGCAATGTAGACTAATCCTTCAAAAAGGACAACTACCCAAAAACAAAAATAGAAATTTCCACATGTAAGGTAGACTGCTCCCTTGAAGGATAGCTATCAAGAACATTAAAACAAAGCTAATAAGATTAGACCAATCCCTTGAATGATAGCTGAGTCAACTTTGTCAAAAGTAGAGAAATTTCATGGAAGCTTCCCGCATCAATCAAATTCCCATATACAATAATAAAGCAAAAGGACCACTTTCAAAACCAATTTTAAATCCGTATTTAGCTCATAAGCATCATAATAAGTTGGAAGCCGTAATCTGATTTCCCATGTAGACTTCTCACATTGATCAGTCTACATCTAGAATATGACATGGACTTGTCTAATACCATCCTTAGGTCACTTATAGAAGTGGTAAACTAATTCACATGAGGTTATCATACATATCACCCATTACCTTTCACATAACCTATCACCCATTTTCCCTTTTGACTATCTATAAATCAAGGGATTTAGAGCTTACTTGACACCCTATGATTAAGAAACTTTGTTTTATCAACTAACAACCATTCATGCATAATGTTTGAAGGGATTATATTCATTAAGCCGATCCCACTTTGGGTCTATTTTTAGTCCTTATAAAAAATGAAGCATCATGCCCTATTCTCATCTTAATGTACTTGGTTGATGTTTTTAGCACAACTTTTACCATCTCACATTGCAAAAATAATAGTCGTTCCTTTTACATTGAGTGAGAATAAAACAAACATCACCATACCATTCATAACCATAACCATAATATTCAACCATAAACATTCAACACATTTTATACATGTTTATATCAAAATATGAAATATTTTATTTAGGGTGTGAGGAGTCACATGACACATACAATATTTTATTAGATTACACATGTATTGCCTAACATAGAGGCATACATTATTTTCTTACCTATGGATTAGAACAATTATCTGGTGACTCTAGATTTATGTTCAACCATCCTTCCACTTAATCCATTACATTCCCTGTCTAAAAAATTGCTAAAGCGTATACTCTATTCTCCTCTCCCACATTCATCCCCATAGAACAAGAATCATACTCTACTCTAGGTCTTTTACAATAATACATTCACCTTCTTGCCATTTTTTCCATCCTATTCCTACCAACCCACTACCACATGCTATGAGCATCAAACCCTAACCATTGACAGTGTCTACTTGAATATGAAAGTCTTTTCTTTTATTCTAGTTGAATGTTCATTCATATCAAGGTAACCACCATATTATCCTATCCATGCATACTCTAGTTGGTTAGGCCAAAACTAGCAAAACTAGTAAGTCATTGGTTCCATGGAGTTGGGATAGAGGATGTAAACATGGCCACCATTTGTGTAGCCTACCCATACAACTCTTGGGTAAGGCAAGGTTCATCCTTTGTCACTCACCACACTGCTAACTTCCTTATTTGTATAATTTACTTTACCATCAAAGAAATTATTTTTAGGTCATCACTTTCCCACTGCCCTTAAGACTCATCTCATAGTGGTGATGAACCTTAGCCATAGCATCTCTATAAATATAGATAGATCCACACCTCCTAAAACTTGGCTCATAGTGGTAAACACTATCTCCAAACTCCTACCCTCACATAGCTTCAACTAATTTACCCTCTTAACAAAGACACCTCTTCTTCAGATTAGTTCCATTGAAGGTCATTTATGTTACTAGGCCTAGTTTTCCCTTCTTATTTACCCTACCTTACCCATCCATGCCTCTCATCCTACTAAATGTGGGATCATTATGGTAACTATTTACCAACATACCCCATTCAATTTCACTAGTACCTTAACCATAACCCAACACCTCTATGTTACAAAACCCTTTTTCATTAGCCAAAACTAACCCATGTGGTTCATCCAATTAGGGTAACCCACTTGGACACCACTAACCCAAACCCTGTTTGGAACTACATTGTCTTAATTTCCATGGGCTATGTAGGCACTACTTATAATTATCTCCACCACTAACATTTCCCTTTCCTTCCCTTCACTATCAACCATAAGCAAACCAAAACCAACCATAACCAATTTTGACCTCTTACCAATTTTGCATCCAACCAACTTGACCTGAACTTTGTGGTCTTTCAAATTGGGGCATCCAATTTTCAAGATACCATCCATCCTTTTAATCAAACTACATTGGCTTGATGTCCATTTTGACTATGTAGGCACCACTCATAAGCAACTTGTCCACTAAAAACTAACTCCCCATTTGCTAACTAGTTTCTGATGCTAACCATGCCCCTCACCTAGGGCATCCTAAACCAAGACCACTTTGAACATTATTTCTTGGCACTCTTGGGTTTTAATGCCACCCACCTTGTCTAACATTTTTTCAGCTTGTCAATCTCTTTTAACACAAGGGTTGACAACATTCCCTATTGGCCCCCTTTACCTCCCATAAAGCTGCCTCCTACTCTACTTTATTGGACTCCCTATCATCTTTCCTTATGCATGCTTCATGGACCAATTTCCCACCCACCTTTTGCAATTTTTGCCTCTCTTTCACCTTATTACCAACCTTGCACTTTATGCCCTTAAACTTCTTTTTATGTCCTCATCATCTCCCTTCCCCCTTGGTTATTTGTCATATGCCCTTTATCACTCTATTTTCCTCACCCATTCCAATTCATACTATTCACATTATAAGATTTATATTTATTTTGTTGATGCACATTTTCTTTACGTGTACTGCCACTCTCTACCATTCTTACACTCTTCCCTCTATACCCATTTTCCATTCTTCTTGTTTGGTTTTATCTATCCTTTTTATCATCTCCTTTTTCCTCCACAACTAGTTTCTCCTTGGGTATTTATACTTTGAGAAGCATTCCATAATTACCCTTTTCTTCTTACCTCTTTTTGCCTGTGTCTCTTTTTGCATTCTCCTTTTTTCCTCTTTTCATCTCGATACTCACTTGTCTTTTGTATCTATGTGAGTATCCATGCTTTATATCCCTACTTAAATTATTCTTTTTTATCATCCTTTATTTTCATCCCTTGTCTCCATCTCATTCTTTCACCCCTTGCATTTCCCTTTTCTTTCTCTCTCATTTTCATCACCAAATCCTTCTTCCTAGTCTTTTTAGACTTGTTTTCAAGCCTTTCATGGCCACCCGACTATCAGGTTCACCATCTTTCATTCTCCATCCTTTTCATTTCTTCCCTTCTACCTTTCAATTTCCTTTTCTCTTCATCATTACTTGGCACACTTTATTTTTCATCCATATGACCATGCCTATCTCCTTTCATCCCCTTGGTTGCCTTGATGCTTCTCTTTTCAACCATCTCTTACTCATCCCTTTAGCACTTATTGCTTGAGACTTTTTAGCACTTTATTTTCAACTCATTTGTAAGTCATGTGACCAGTAAACATGCACAAACACTGCCAACTATTTTGAAGAATTTTCCTTCCCCATCCCCCTTGTCTTGTTCATTTTAGATCCCTTTTCCTCTACTCTTTCACCATTGTTGGAATCAAGATAAAACCATCTTCAAATGAGAGATTTGAGATATTTGCATGGGAACACAACCTTCTCCCTAAATTAATTAATATATTTCTATATTCCAAAGCCCCTTAGTGTCTTTCTTAGAAATACCTCAAAAGTCAATGCTTGCTTATTTTGGTGCCCCATTGGCTCAAGTGTTAAGGGTTCAAATCTTCACTATGACCCACTCTGTTATTTTTCTTTCCTAAATCATTGAACCATACCCTTTCCATAGCTTGTTCATGATATTATTATGGAGTATACATAATGTCAACTTATTTGGATGGTGATGAAAGACCCCATAAAATCACTCTGACAATTCAAGAAGTACCATATTTCCTATAGCCTGGTACAACCTATTTTTCCCATTTTTTTGCTGGCAAAAATTTTAGAATTATTACCCCTTTATTTTGTTATGACCTTTTTGTCCTACCCATGTTTGGACTCTCCCATCCTTTTCCACCTTCATTTTTATTTGTGAACTCATCACCTTTTCATATTGAGGTAACTAGTTACCCAACCCTCCCAACCTCAAAATAGCTATATTAGGCCTGAAGTTCATTTTGGACATTATGTCCATGGAGCTATGTAGGAAGCATCCACTTGCCCAATGCATATGGCATCTTCTTAGCCACCCCATTCCAACCACCCAACCACCTTATACACATCTACCTTGACATTGGTTATTTCTAACCCAAATTATTTTCATGTTTTATGATGCCCTCTCCATAGTCCTTTTGACCATACCAACTGATTTTGCCATGTTGAACATTTAATATTTTGCACCACCTAGTACATTACCTAACGATTGGTTTTTTATTGGGATCACTTCTAATTTTAGTTACCCACACATGGGATCACTCCTAACTTTGGATACCCACACAGACACAACCCCTTTTGTTATGAAGGCTAAGAAGTGTACCCAGTCATTACAATAATGATCATGTGGTCTATTAATCACGTGTCTTCTTAGCATTCAACTTATTTTACCAATGTTGGTATCTTTCATCTTTGCACAATCTTGACTACCACACTTAGTCAAATTTTATGTACTTATTGACATCTCACATGCTCCACTACCTTGTAGCACCACCTAGTGCTTCCCCACCAACTGCATATCAAACCTACACCCAATTTAACCTCTCCTCACCAACTCTCAGTTTGAGGGGGAACACCTTCTCCCATACTTAGGGCACCCTAAACTTAAACCAAATAATTTGTTTTTTTTTTACAACTTGTTAATTGAAAGCCACATAATAAAAAGGGGCAAAATGTAGACACTAAAAAACTGCACACTTGTAGTTATAGGTGTATGAATGCCTCGAGACCACCTTAAATCCTCTTAAAACCTTCCTAACACCTTCTACCACCATCCTAACTTAAAAAAACTCCCTATTCTACCCATTTATATTCAAAAGTTATTATTTAAAAACACCATTCAAAAATAGTTTTTGAAATCACTATTCACAAAACACTATTCATGAAACACTATTCACCATCACTATTCATGATGACGTAGCATATGACATGGAAAGTGACATGGAAAATGACATGGCATATGACATGACAAATGAGATGGAATGTGACATGGTAAAATGATGTGGCAAAGTGACATGGCTTGGTACCCCACCTTTAACCCCTCTTTTCAAAATGCTTAATGACCTCATTCAAGCATCGCAAGAGTCCCCACTTGAAATGGGTTGAGTTTCTCACTCAAGGGTAAGTCATTTGACTTGGTTTTGAATTTTCACATTAAAATAGCCTTCAAAATTGAATTACCTACCCCTTTCACACCTTGGGAGAGACAAAGATACCCCATTTTGGACTTCTTAGCTCCAATAAGAGAATTATCAACCCAAATTGGAATCTTCACCCACCTCACCTTTAATCACCCATGCCACCTTGAAAATTGGTGCCATATTTTTTGGGAGAACTCTTAAAAGTCATAAATGAGCACAAATAATGGTGTAACAAAGTCTTCGGTACCATTTTCAAACCATATGCACAATTATTTTTAAACATAGAATTGCATGCAAGGTAGGGAGACATGACAACCCCCATAAGAATCTTACATCAACCCCATCTTTGACCTTGGGGAAAAATGTACCATACTTCCAAGATGCCCTCTTTTGGCATGTTTCCTCACAAAAAACTACAAATACCCCACTCTCCTTCACCCAAGGGAGGGGTTGAAAAGTTAGAGTATTATTGCAAAAAAATTATTATAGGTATTCATCCATTTCAAGGATGTCATTAATCTTCCACATCTTTGAGGAAATTAATTCAAAGTAATGAAGCTCTATCAAAATTGCCTCAAGACATCTTCATCAACAATCTTTAATAAACCATCTTCATCAATAAGCATCTACAAACATTGAGGTAATATCTTATTTTTTTAATTTAAATTTCTTTATTTATTTCCTTTTGGCATACCTTCCATTAATATTTTCACTCCCTTTACCATTCTTGTCTTCATCCCTTCCTCATCTTACCATTTACCGTTTTACCCCTTTACCCCATTTTTCCTCTTTGCCATATTCCTCACTTTTATCTTCTTTGAATCATCTATCCATTTACCCTTTTGTCTATTTTCAGCCTTGTTCATTTACCCAACCCAAAAAAATAATCCTTTTTACCCTTAGCATTTTACCAAAACCCCAAAACTTTTGCCTTGCCTTGACTAGTTTTAGCATGTGATAGATTTAGTCATTTTTCTTTGAATAAGTATTTCATTTATTTTTGTACTTAGCATTTAGTTTATCATTAATTTAAATGTAATTACCTTTATTTTATTTTATCATATTCATTTATTATTAGGGGAGTGGATTGACAGCCATCCAAGGAAGCTTTAGCTTCTTGGATCTAGCATATGCTAGGTTGTCCACCCTACATCTTTGTCTAACCAACAAGCTTGTGGTAGTGTTGTATTATTGTAGGTATTCCTTCCAAGACAAAAAGGAGTTATTTATTTGTCTAGTCATCAATGAGTGCACATTTACTAGGAACACACCCTTCATCTTGTGTTTCTATCTTTTCTCATAAAAAACTAAGAAAAAGCAAAAATTTATAGAAACACTAGTCAAAGCACAAATGAATCAAGAGTCAATAAAATTTTCCTATATCAAACAAGTTTATCATTCCTAAAAAAACACTATTTTTAAAATAAATAGAATCTTTTAAATCCATTTTACAAACCATTTTATTCCATAAAATCATGACAATGATACCTTCGACAAAACTCAAATCTCACTCTTCTATTACCTCATCTACCTACTATGGCAAACACACATCTCTATATCTCTCTTATATCGATACATATAACTTGGTTCCTACCAATAAAAGACTCATTAAACTATCAAACCACTTAGTCTAATCAATCAAACAAACTTTCAATCTCCTCAAAAATAAGACAACTTTGTTTCTACTTATATCATTAGTCATCACTTTTGGTTCAACTTCCTCTATCACAAATCTCATCAATCTCCGTAAAATGGGGGCATCATTCCTACTATTCCTATTCCCACACTTACCCAACATGCCTATCCACTCTCATAGTTGGATACATCATGGTTCATACACCTTTAGTATTTATATTATCAAATTTAGCTCAGATCAATCGAAATATACAATGATTTAGATTACATGGGTCACTCAGCATTACTTAGGACATTTAGAGGGACATAACTTTAGTTTAAAAATACATAGATTAGTCAAATACAATGATTTAGATTACATGGATCATTTAGAATTACTTAGAACATTCAATGGGACTTACCTTAAATTTACAGATACATAGATTAGTTAGATAAAATGGTTTAAATTATATAGATTCATATTGACTTCAATATAGATTCAAAATAGATACCAAATTTGGGGCCATGTATAGTACTACATGTCTCATACATATAGCTTCATACAACATGACATAGTTATAGGACTAGATAGAAGATTATAGATATAGTGTAAAGCATAATTATTTTGATCTCTAGTTTTACACATGGGGCATGGCATGATATGTCATTTCACATGTGGTTATATAAATTAATAAACTATACATATGCATCACTCACACACCAAATTTGGGGGCATGCCACAAATTTTCATGTTCTTCATCATCCAATATTATATAAATTTGAATGGCAAGACATGCCATTATGTTCTAACACATTTATCTCAGTTTAAAATTAAACCCAACTGTACCTAGGTTGTTACCAAATTGGACCATATGATCATCTATAGTGATTGGTCCATAGCATTACTAAGACCCAGACTACATGATTTTGTGTGGGACAGAGGGTAGACATTAGTTTTGGGCCTCTAATCACTTCTTATTTCTAGTTTAGATTATCTAGATTTGGGGAATGACATATTTTTCTCTTCATAGTATACAAATTATATGCACAAATTCTAGATTACTTGAGTTTATATGAGATAGAGGGAAGACATTGGTTTTGAACCTCTAAGCATTTCTCAGTTTTAGCTAGATTCAGCACAGGGAGAAAACATTGTCCTCCTTATCCATGTTAGATAGATTCTATATTCAAATGTAGTATAGGGGCATCTATTTCATGGATTCCTTCTTTCTTTAGGCACTATTCAAATCTCCATCCACTTCCTTGGCTAGGAATTGAGATGGACTATTTTTTTTTAGCTTACTCATCTCCATGTAGGTAGGTTTAGGTATGCATTTTATTTTATTTATTTTAATCTAGTAATTCATTTCATTTCATCACTATATTAAAAGGGGCCAAATGTATACACCCTAAATTTGTCAAGCAACCACACATATCATGTCTTTTCATAGTCCTTTCATAGGAGATTCTGACTTAAAAATATGAGCTTTTGTTCGCATTTAGCCATGTCTTTATTTTATTATTTTTGGTTTAGTTCTAGGATTAAGTCACCTTTTTACCTATTCCCAGTCATTTTGATCCTTTCAAATGATCATTTCCCCTCAACCAGGGCAAAATTTCTATCCTCTTTCCATCCCCCCAAGTCCTAGGACTATAGGATGGGAGTGCTAGGATTGAACTACAATGTTGGATCCTATGGTGTCCCATTTCTAGAACTATCCAAAGTTAATTTGAATTATAATGGTCATTTTATTTCACTAATTGAGTCTTACCCCTTTTCATAGATTTGTCATTAAGTTTGACCATGTCAACCAAATGCAAATAAATCTCCCAAATTCAAAATAGAGAGTCTCTTATATAAATGACATCATAAGGCATTTTATATCTAACACTTACTACTTTGTCATATTAGACATAAGATAATTAAAAATTAGCCAATAGTATAGCTTAGCATTTTGCATCACACATAGATTTGCATGCCTGATTAAGGAAGGGCCTAGGTAAAAGTTTATTATTGCATCTATCATGTGCATTGAGTATGCACATTCCCTAAGGGAGAACTGCATTTGATTTAAGACCCTAGCTTGAGGATTAATGGAGGTAGTGATTAGGATAGTAGGGGTTATAGATCATGTGATCATTCTTCCCCTAACATAGTTTTTCCCCCTTTTACTTTTGATGCATTTTTTATTTTCATGTGTGTAGATAGATATAGGGTTTGGTTATTTAAATGGATCTAAAACAAGTTCTGTTAACTTTCAGCCTCTAAAATTTTGTACACAAGCTCACATTGACCTAACGAATAAAACCCAAAAAGATCAGATCCTTAGAAAAATAGGAGCAAAGGTTAACTACAACATTAGTGCCACTTCTATCCACTTTTAGTGCTCTTATCCAATCAGAAAACAATGGCAAGATCTAGATTCTAGATAGTGTCCCAGCCCTACATCTTAATTTTTAGCTCCTGAATAAGTCATTTTAGCCCATTACTAGATAATTTTATTTCTCTTACTCATGTAATTTGCTTGATAAAAATCTATATTTTACCATATTAAACTAGATGTTCTCCCTTACTTTAGATCCCTTATTATTTAGGAACTAAACATTAGATTTCCAAAAAAATAATAAAATAGCACCTTCAGATATTCTATGCCCACTGGGCATACCATACCAATCACCACATTCCCATAGGTGCCACTCCATACTCACTTTTTTATGGTATTGAAGTCATTCTGCCCATTAAGGTTGAACTACCTTCACTACACATCTCTTTGAAGAATGTCATGGACGATGAAGACTATCGAGTATCTTACCTATAAGAGCTAGAGTTACTTGATGAGAAGCACATGGATGCAGTAAATAACCTTCAAGCATATCAAAATTAAATCTGTGGCCACTACAAGTTTCAAACATAGATAGTTTGTTCTTGGTGATCTTGTCCTCAAAGAGTACCAAAAGAATACCACAGTTTAGAAGAATCATAAAGGTAAGTTCAAACCCAATTAGGTAGGTCCCTTCATCATTATTTTAGACTATGGCATTAGAGCATATAGGCTTACCACACCATAAGGGGATAAACTTAATGAGCCTAGGAACATTATACACCACAAGTGGTATTATACTTGAATGACTTAGTTTATTATCTATGAGGACCATTTTAAGTTGTACCATATTATCAACATTTCTTCTTTATACTATACCATTTTGTTGTTATATCACCCTATCAGTCTACCTTACAATCACTTTGTCTATCAACAATTCCATTAGATCAACCTAACATGTTTTTATCCTCCCTACCTAGCCTATTTGACCTTGGCTCATCCATTGGTTTGGCTTTTAGCATGAAAAATCAAATCAGTTTCAGTAGTTATTTCAAAAATTCTAGATAGATGCTATATTTTGGAGTACTATGATAGAAGTATAGTAGTTACATCTTTCATTTATTATTTAGTTCATATCATGTTTATTTGTGTGGACTTGATTATAACCATCTATGAGAAATTTAGTCTTTCACTGATCTTACTACTAATTATAACCACCTATGGGTAAATTAGTATCATTGATCTAAGCCATTGTATCCTAGTTATAACCACATATGGGAAAACTAGGGGAAATATTTAGTTATTTTTCCTTGACATACCAACTTTCCATTCCTATGTCGTATTGTGCCATTGTGCCAATTATTCATGTTTTGTTTGAATTGGCTACTACACTAGTCAAATTCCTCTACTATAAGGTGGAACTACTATGAGTTGAGGCAATTTTAGGACTATGTGGGCCATGATCAATACTTATTAAGGTCAACTCAGTCCCTTTTTTCCATTATCCTCTCTTTATTTTTTGAGCATCCATTTAAATTAGTCATGCTCTCATTATTTTGTGAGCTTGGACCATTTAGGGTCTCTTCATCCTTGATTGAGTTGAGATACTCTAAAATTCTAAAAACATTTATAAAATTGATTTATAAAAAATAAAATACATTGACCACTTCTTTGCCTAAGGATTTTGGGAACCTTTACTAAGTCACAAGAAATCACATGTCACTTAGTTTTCCCATCCTTTTTGTCCTTTTATCTCACGCACTTACCATTTTACAAGACCAATCTTATTTTCTTCTATCACATCCATCATGTTTATTTTCTTTTCATCATTTTATTTTATCCCATATCTTGGGAGAACTACATTTGACTTAAATTTTTGTTAGATATTACATCTATATTATTATATAGGCAACATCCACTTGGCTACTACATCTGGAGATAACTCAACCACCCCCTTCCTTTTCTTCTAATCCCCCATTTTTAATACGTTTTTTAAGTTGTCACCTATTTTCTAGGTGAAATGTTCATCATCTTATTTATGTCATGTTATTTGTACTAATATTATGACTAACCTATGCTTTTTTGTTTTATTTCTTTATTTATATGCTTGCTTGTTTACTTTAAGTACTATTGCCTTGATTTAGTCTATATGCATTCATTGGGTGATTCTTTTTGCACTCTTATTGAATCAATCCATATATATACATCAACATTGTCATTATGGTTTTTATCATTAGTGTATTGTCTTCCTTTGAGTATTGGATTGGGAGTTGGTCCTTATGCATATTTTGGTCAAGTCATCATGATGCCTACTATGAAGTGATACAATAAAAATCAACTTTTATAACTCTACATAGAAAATGTAATGACAATATCTCCTTGACACCAACTTCAGTAACCATCCTGACCTAAGCCAAATCATATCCCAAATAGATTAAAAAATAATTAAAGAATTATCCTCCTTGCTATTTCAGATGAGTATCTCCCTACTATTATGTTGCCTAATTCTTCTTTATCCTCTATATCAATTTGACATCATCTTACTTACCGTCATCATTTCATATCCTGTTTTCCATTATTAGGGTGCAATGCTTATAACTGCCTTTGGGAAAATCATTTCACACCATCCCACTTTCATTTCTAATTATTATAGCTACCTTAGGGCAAATAATTGTGTTTCCACCTATTTGAGGGTTAATTATTATAAACACCATTGGGAAAATCATTCTCTTTCTTCCACCTAACAGGGGCTTGTTTACCATAATCAAGATACTAGTGATTATAACCACCTTTGGTCAAATCATTGTATACCATCCCACTTACAACTTCATATCATATTTGCCACTATCAAGGTCTAATGATTATAACCACCTTTGAGTAAATCATTGCACATCATCCCACTTGAATTATTAATGATTCTACTTGACTTTAGGTTAATCATTATGTTTTCACCTATTTAGTATACTCATTTCCTTCTTTTGAGGGAACATTTGCCAACCCCTTTTTTTAACTGCTCCCTTGAGGGGGAACCTTATAATTCATCCATTACCATTTAATTTATAATCACATAGAACCTTTTTATTCTTTGATAAGATGTTACTGTGCTTGTAACTTTCAATGCTTTCCCAAACAAGGGCAAACTATAGACATCTAAAATTTGCCACTAATGGCTTCACACTAGACTTTGCCTTCATAAAATACAATTTGGCTTATAAAACAAATTAAATGGGATAAATGCACATATCAATTAATTTAAAAATATTCAAAATGTCAAAGAGCCTAAAAAGAATTAATAAAATACAAAATCAAATCAAATTCCTAAATTGAATTATAGATGATAAATTAAATGAATTATTAAAAAGGAAATTTAAGAATCAAAGAATATCAAAGGAATTCATAATTAATTTTTGTGAGTTCTCCAAAATCTAAAATATCCCACCCATGCCTATTCCATGTTAATCATGAGGTTTGGACACCTTTTAACTCTATTGGAGTTAATTAACTTAAAAAGGTAAGGTTTGAGCCCATTCCAAACCCCAACTACACCTTAACTCACCGTGGGTTCAAGTTATTTGCTAAACCTATAAATACAAGCCTAGACCTCTTCATTTATATAGCTTCGACATTGTAATGTTATAATGCTAGTTTTTGAGCAAGTTTGCATGGACATAGTATTATAATGCCAAAATCACAATCCAAGCCATAAAGTTACATCAAGCAAGCATGAGCAAAACCATGGTGTCAAGTGGAGAAGGATCCACACAACTTCATTTGACAAATATATCTTGAACACAAGCCAAACAAATAAATATCTTAAGGCATTCAAGGAATTGACAAGGAAATTTGTAAGCTCTTTCCATTTTTAGTTGTGCTTTGTTAATTGGTTTTCCTCACCATACTCCTCACTTTGATCTAGGAAAGATAGTGTTATGCTTGTTAGTTTATTTATTTTCATTTTGATTTATTTCATTGTGAATGTAACATATGATCTAACCACCCTTATTAGATTCTTTGATCACACTATAGATCAATCAAATTCATACACACCACTTGATCAGACTGCCTTCATTTGGGATTGTGATGTTAGTAAGTTAGTGAAGCCCATCTCACTCTTTACCTAGAATAAATAATGTAGATTGGTCAAATAATTCAACCATAATATTCATATAAACATAATAAACATAGGAGTAACCAAAGAATACATTTATTATGTCAAATGTATGAATGAACCTTACATTATTTTCTATCTCGTACAAGAAATAATGACTATATTTTATACTAGCTTGGTAAATACATAATCAACTATAAACTCAAATAATACAATTTATTTCCATCTATACTACACCCAATGATAACCCATATTACCAAAATCTAGTGTTTTTAAATATAACTACTAAGCATTGAAATCAAGATAATAAGGTATTCATAAATACATGGAAACATACATTCATATTCAACAACTAGAACAAACAAAACTTCATTTTCTTGAAACATGAAGTGATCTAATATAACATTTGTTATATTTTTATAGGTTTAAATTCTCACATTCATCAAGTTATTTACATGTAATTCTTTAATACAGTTAATGTTCCACCTAATGACTACTACTATAATAATATACCCCTATGTTCTTAAATATTCTATTAGGCACATTTCCAATCATTTTTGTAAATAAACACTCTGATAATGTACCATAAATACATAAATTTCTATAATGTTATACTTCATGCGACAATTTTCATAACACAAAATACATATAATAAGGGATCTCCAATACGTTGCAAGGCATAATTCATGATGTAGGAAAGCTATGTTTACTTATGGCACTACTATTTATAGTTAAGAAAGCTTATCATAAAGCATATCATGTTTCCAAAGACATATAGTGACATAAAATATTTCTTAATAAGGAAGCTTTAAAATACTTAAGTTTACAAAGCTTTATTTTCAATTTGGAACCATGCTTATTAAAACTCCATCCATGTTCTGATTCAACAAGAAATGATTATAAATTTTCCACTTTATAACTTTATCCCCTTTCTATAGAAACACATGACACTTACAAAAAGGCATGCTTCCATTCTATAATACTTCAAATAAACAATGCTCATAGTTAATGCCATATTAAAACAAAAGACAAATAAGGAAATAATGTGTATGGATGCCCATTCTGTTTGATTGAGAATTATTCAATGTATAATTTCAATTACATCTAATGACATCAAACATATATAGACTCTTTAATTACATATATAATATTTTATAATTTAATCTTTGTCCATTATACAATATATTTAGTATATTAAAGAGGCACATCGATGCCTATAGAGAATGGATTTCAATGACTTAACAAAAGATGATTTCCACATAGAATAATGATGCCACAATAAGTTATAGTTATACAAATAATTATATATACACAACATGAGGTTCATCATTCTACATTTGTCTTAAGTAAAGAGCCTTAACTATATGGTGACACCAAATTACCTATTACACTAATTTTTAAATATATTCAATTACTCATAAAGTTATTAATGGATCGACTACATGGTAAAAACTAATAATATTCAACCAAATTTTTTATTTCTTTATTGAAATGAATTTACTAAAGTTAGACATAGGTAGGAATTAATTAATACAGTGATGTCAGCTTTCAGGATCCTAAAAAGTACACAATGATTTCTATTAAGGAGTATATAATGAACTGGATAAAATCAATGCCAAATAGAAAGCATACATAAAAAATGATTTCATAAAAATGATAACAATAAATATCTTTATGCTTTCCCAACAACTCAATAATATTTGGAAAAGCAATAATGAAAACTAGGCATTTATTTTTTTCCTTTAATGCAATTTTCAATGATGCCAATCATTACAAGTTTCTATAAGTTTCAAGTTTAAATACGACTTAATTTTTTTTTTGTGGGCTAGATAATATAGTTGAGTGACATCATTTACCAAGGCCATCAACTCACTACTCATAAAATAGAAGCTTATCATGCTATTATAATAGTAATATGATATTAAACTGATTATTATACCAATAAATTTGTCAAACACATAGTGTTATTTCATGATTGTTATAATATAGAAACTTAAATGTGCATGGAACTCATTTACCTATTAAATTTTTAAAATTATGAAAATGGTTTTTATTATTATGAACATCCTTATATATATATATATATATATATATATATATATATATATATATATATATATATATATATATATATATATGAGTTTTTATTATGAACATATATATATATATATATATATATACAATGATTTCCTACCAAATAAAAACTCATATTGGCTTACTAAAATATTGCAGGGTTGACATTTTACCAAATATCATTGTTAATCTATATCAACATTTTATCCACTCGTTAGCAATGCCTGACTCATGGATTTTTTTAGAGACTTCAATAATTCTCATTGTGTGAATAAAACCCAATGACATTAAAGATCATTAAATGACACAAAATAACTAACCATTATCCTCTATGAGCTATTATTTTCAATCTATTGAATTGATTTATTCAATGGGTGGTCTCTATGTTTCTCAAACATCTATAGTGGATTTATATTTCAAAATGAAATATGCATACTAAACCTTTAAAACATATAGACATTTATTGAATAGTTTTAAACCAAAATGTTTCCATAACCATACATTAGAATTAAAAACATCATCTACCCAGTAGTCAAAGAACAAAATCTTCTTCTATGTTTCTCCTTTCTCTCCTCCTGGCAATGCTATGCCTTATTTCTCCCAATTCTTCTTAAGCTCTCCTTTTTTACCAACTCAAAAATCATATGACATCTCCTCCTTAATAAAATAGGTGTACTCCTTTGCTTTGGATTTTAGTTTTTAGTTTTTCTCCCTTTTGTAGCTTTTATCATTTTTCTATTATATTTTATTTTTTATATTCTAATTTTAGTCTCCAAATCTCCATTTATTTTTTTATTGTTTTTTCCTTTTTCAATGTATTTTTTAAACAATAAATGTCAAAATTACATGATTTTATTAAATCAATTAACATCCACAAATGTTATGACATTTAAATGATAATTTCATAATTACTATTAATCCAAATTTTTAAATCTACTTTTGTTAATAATATTTCCACCAGTTTAAATGATAAAATGTACCAATTCATTAGTCTATTCAACTATGTTGGTGTGGATCGTAATCCATGTTTTAAATTTTTGGGGTTGTTAGCCTCCTTATCATGGGTGTGTTTGGTGAGTTCAATGATTTATGCATCAGCCTCCTCTTTCTCAAGTTCCCTTAATTCATTTTGGCTAAGCCTCAACTCTTTCTAATAATTCCATGTGGTATCTCAATGCTCATTCTTATTGAAAAGGTTCTTGACTTGTCTAGAAGTAGTGCCAACTCAACATGTGGCATCATGATGTTATCCCAAGGTAGCTTTATTTTTATCAGAACTTTAAGCAACAACATTAGCCAATGGAATAAAATGTGGGACCAACTTTTTAGTTATGGTGATGAGGAAGTGAACTTTCCATGTGGTGCTCCCATACTCATTCTTTACAAAGGAGATCTTGACTTCCCCAAGAGTAGTGCCAGCTTACCACATGGTGGCCCCATACATTGCTAGTTAAAAAGGTGATAAAAGGGCTTTGAAGGAGACCACTTGCCACTTAAAGTGAGACATATCATTATAACACTTCTCAAGAGTAAATTTTTCTTTGTTATGGTTTCGATAAATTCCATGGTCAAGGGGAGTAGACCACATTCCTAAAAAAAATTATAGAGGTAGTTTTGGAAGCAGACATGTATTGCCATGGTGTTTCTTCTAAGCATCATGGGGGATCATGAAGCATAATTGTAACACCGTATCCAATATTTTGATGACCAACTACACTCATGACCTGAATCTCCCCATTTGGTAACAATGGCCTCATCATGAGTGTGAGTGTTAGGTTCTAGGTGTTATTTCCTCATGAGGTCATCGTGCTTATATATTCAAGGATATTTTCTTTGTAAAAGTTGGAGGGGGGGTGGACATTAGATAATATAAATTATCTTTATAGATCAACCATTTTTTAAATAGTTTTAGTTTATGAATATAATTAATAGTCATTGTTATTTTCCATTTCATAACCTTAGCATGTGCCCCTTGTGGGAACGATTGAACATTGTACATTATGCCTTTGGGCCTTTTATATTTTATTCTCCACCTAATAATGAAGAAGATGTGGTGTTCTATATCAAATGAATATAATTTATCACTATCTATTATTTATTTTCACTACTTCTATAGTGTTGGCTTTGATTTATATTACAAGCTTTAAATCATACATATGCTCTTTTCATTATCTATGATGTTTAAAGGTTAATATATTTAATGCAATTTTAGAGTTAAATAAATTAAATATTTAAGTGCATCACCTTAGTTAGCTTTACTTTAATTTTATTTAAATTTCCTTTTCACCCTTTTCACCCCCAAGTAATTTGAAGAGTCATCTTCTAAAATCCCAAAGGTTGCTTTACAAACCACAAATTTTTCCCATATTTGTAAAGATTCCCATATAAAGCTATTAACTGAGAGTGAGATTTTTAGGTATCAACATTTTTTTTTTTTGAGCATGATCGATGGGAATCAAACCTGTAATCACCTAATTAGAAGTTAAAGTTTATGATCCATAGGCATGTCATGAGGTAAAAAAATAAGAATCCAAGTTTTTTACTGGCACCTCTGATAGTCGCAACTCACCAACGAACCATAAGATCTAGCCTAACACAAGAACCAAAAAATGGTAATCCCAAGACCACCAAGAAACTTTATAGCATGAAATAGTGGTATCCCACTCATCCCTTTAGTAGCCTTAGCTATATGGGATCCTATTCTTGGTAACACCCTAAAGGCACTCCCTAAATTCTTAGGGGAGGATTTCAAAAGTGCAATGCAAATATTTAAGATGTCACAAATGTTTGCATTGTGAATTATGTCATAGAGTAGAACATGTCATTAAGGCTACTGACTATCTCTTTCAAAGGATGAGCTCTTGACTAGTATTGGTCCTTGTCTCCTAAATCCGTCACAACTTGGGATGACTTGGGTAATAAGTTATTTGAGAAATTCAATAATAAGGCTGACCGGTCATCCCTCATATAACAACTAATCACTATCAAAAGGGACCCATAAGAGGCTAGTATTGATTTTAATACTAGGTTTCGTAAAACCTAGCAAAGAATCTAGGTAATAGCTTGACTGCTCATGGGTATGGCCATTATCTTCTACCTCAAGGCCTTTAATTTAGACATAAAGGTTATGATTCAATCCCTTCAAGGCTAGACACTATTAGATGCATATAAAATAATAATCATAACAGACAATAATTTTATAGATGCAAAGAATCTTCCCCTATGAATACCTATGCCCATGTTCCCTAAGATATCCATGCCACCATAAGAAGAGATAAAAATCACCTCAAAATCATATCCTTCCATGTATGTATATTTTCCTACTTAGACAAGCACATCCTCTTCATCCACACTAGCTATGGAGATGAATGACATGAAGAACATCTTGAAAAAACATTTCAATGAGATCATGAATCTCAAAAGATAATATGCTATGCCCTTGAAACCCCCTATCATAATTATCATAATGAAATAGCACCATATCATCATAACCATTACTAGAAGATTTAGAGGCCAAATCATCAAGTGCAACTGGTGAATCAAATCATCCCAGTTCTTGATCCTTTGTAAATGGTCCCATTGAGTTCAAATAAAGAATTCATTTTTGGCCAAAATAACTTGGTATACAACTCAAATTTATGGTGATTTTTATGAATGATGCACATATACCCCAAAATTTCCCAAGGGGTAATCTAAAATAAAAGGTTGTTGAACAACAAATACAAGGGAGTGTACCTTATTCAAATTTTTATGGATACCAATCTTTGAGTGTGGAAAATGTTGTCTTAATGGCCCAAATACAAATAATTTCCTTAGAATAAGAAGAGGATATAGCCTCAGATCATGCACTTTTCTCTTGGGTAGAGGGAAAATATGTGGTTTATGCAAGCAAGATCCCATCGTTAAAGGTCCCATAAGTCCAATCAAACTACTACATTCGATCCAAGAATAAATTTATCAAGACCTAGGAGGCTTTCACAAAGCCTAAAGTGACTTTAATAAAGATTTAAACACCCCAACCATCACCCTTGACATATCAAAAGCAAATAAAAATAACATAGAATAAGACAAAGGACCCCAAGGTCTAAGCACAAGGGTTATTCAATGTGGTAGAGAAAATAAAGAAGGATCTAGATAACATTTCTCTTTGGGATGTCCTATCTATCCTAGCAAAAAAATATATGCTATGAGAAGCATTAGAAGACAAAGAAAAACCTATACAAGCTAACCTAGCTATGGAACCCACATAAAATAAGGGAAAATAAGCTAGTAGTGCACAACCTCATGTGCCATTTATGTTCATCAATTCCAATGTGGGGGTAAGTAAAACAAATCCTACCCCATTTTACTTAACTCTCATTATGGGAAGTAATATATTGAACAATTCTATGGTTGATTCTAGTGCCAACACCATGGTGATGCCCAAACATATTATGGATGCTCTGCAACTTAAATATGAACCTTTTAATAAAGGGGTAGTGTAGTTGGATGGGATTAAATTTTATACCATTGGTATTATCAAGGATCTTCCCATAACTTTTTACTCTTATCATAACATCACATTCACCTAATAAATTTTAGTAATATACATCCTATCGGTCTTTGGGTTATTTTTATCAAGAGATATCACACCAAGATAAGCAATACCTATCTTTATATTGGTTTCACTTAATCCTAAAGACTAAATATAGCTTCAAATTGAAAGTGTTGTCTAAATCACTAGATCTAAAGCACATTTCTAATGATGCTATGATTAATTTCTAAGTGATGCACACCTATTTCTCTAAGAAAGAGATATATTACATACAAATGTTTGAGGAAGAATGAGTAATAGATAATATGAACCTATAGGAAGAGGTCTTAGTTAATGATATCATCAAGAATGAACAATTAATTAACTTAGATGCAACTAGACTTGAGACTTATTTAATTCATGATGAAGATTAGGCCATCCCAAAAGTCATGAAATAAAAAGAGGACTAGAAGAAGGAACCTAAGAATGAGTCCATTTTTTGGAATCTATATTTTGATGGTGTGAAATGTAGAACTAGATTTGGATTTGGTATCTAATTAGTGTCCCATCTAGAAAGGAGACCCTTAGGGCCTTTTTCTTTCATTTTTCCTTCAAAAACAATAAATTTTAGTATGAAACTTTGGTTTAGGGCCTTAGCCTCACTGAGTGCATGGGTGTGAAGCAATTAAAAGTGCTAATATATTCTAAACTAGTAGTAAGGCAAGTATGAGGAGTCATAATACCATCAAATATGGGATTTGATCAAACTATTTGAAGTATTTAATATCCAAATCATCCCTAGGTCCAAGAATGATTAGGTAGATAGATGGAAATAATCAACTCCCAGTTTGATTTGGTGATTGACTTGCTGACCAATGAACAAGTGGTGTGGGTAATTATCATACCCACCATCTCAGATAATGATCAAAATTGTCAAGTATTTGAGAGTGATGCTCAAATTTCCATTTTTCTTCAATATTCATGCAATTTTGTGAAGTATTTGTAGCCAAAGATTGAAGAAGCCTATGGAGATCATATCATGTAGCTGAAGTCCAACAAACTTCTAAAGGGTTTGATCATTGTAGAGAATCTATTTTATTCGAATGATGCTCTAGATGATAAAATTAAATCCATCATAAATAAAGGTGATTACTCTGAGATTGATCTCAGAGGTGGAAGAAAATTTAAAGTGGGGAAAGAAGATTCCCAAAAGGATAAGGAGAGATTGATTTCCTTCTATAATAAATATGAAGAGGTTATGACTTGGACTTAAAATTATTTAAAAGTGTATGACGATGAGGTCATCCAACATACCATAGACCTAATTTAAGGCTACAATCCTATTTGATAGAAACAAAGGCTAATAAACACAAATATTAAATCTTTCATGTCTCAAGAGATAAGGAAATTGATTGACTTAAGGATCATATACCCAATCAAACATTTGACTTCGTGTCCAACCTGGTACTAGTGAGGCAAAATAATGGAGAAATAAGGCTATGCATGTACTTCAAAGTATTTAATAAAGCATCTCTAAAGGATTATTACCCATACCTTATTTGAAATAGATCCTCCAAATAGTGATGAGCATGGAAATGTTCTCCCGACTAGATGGATTCTTAGGGTATAACTAGGTATGGGTCAATAAAGAAGATCAACATAAAACCACTTTCAATACAAAGTGGGTAACCTTTACATATATGACAATTCCTTTCAGCCTCTCTAACTTATGATCTACCTTCTGATGAGGCTAGGATATGTGCAATAAATGTATAATAAATGACCTCATCTTACTCTCTCTTTATATTAAGTTTTATTACATTTTATAACTTTTATTATGACCTGAGATGAGTTAGGATGTGATTATCCATCTTTTGTTGATTGTGATTATAAATTTTTAAAAGACTTGTAATTCCTAACAATTGTGTTGAAAAATTCTAGTTTTACAATAAAATAGGTCATCATCAGGCTAAAGAACAAATATGAAGTGGATTGCATGTTTTTGGAAGCATTGGACTCAATTCTGATTAGTTCTAGAACCTAAAAAATCCATTCCAGAATCATCATAGTTAGTTCTAAAACTTGCAAAATCTATTTCAAAACCATCACAGTTAGTCATGGAACTCCACCATACTATTTTAAGTTGTCACATTTTTGGACTTAGCTTTGGAACTCTATATTTAGCTTTGGTAGTCTTTTAGATAAGCTTCAAAACTTTTGTGGCTAGAAATGGAACTGATGAGGATCTATTCCAAATGGCTGGCGATCTATCAAGACTGATGATCCCATTAAATCAGGAATAGATTCCTGATTTTTCAAACGGGCAGAATCAAGATAATTATCACACATCTAGACATCTAGCCACATCTTGATTCAACATCTATTCTGGGCATGATTCAATTTCATCGTGTCTATGAAATAGTTATAGCCATCAAAACATCTATATATACAGACCTAGGAATTTAGCAAAAAATATATTTGGATAGAGATATAGAAGAATGGAGAAAAAGGATAGCTTAGTGCATTTTTGATAAAGAACATTTTATCAATGAAAGAGCCATTCTTATTTTGAGATCAAATTGAATTGTTCAAATCTTGTTCTAGGTGGAGCAAGGGCCCACTCCTCCAAAGAACCAGGATCTTCATTTTGTTGGTATTTATATTTCTATTCGCAAAAGTAAATAGGTAACTCTGTTAAATTTATAAAGGCTTCCAACTCTTTAAATTTAATATTTGTTGTAAATTTGTTCCTGCAGGTGTTTTAAATTAAATTTTCATTTTTGTAATATGTGCTTATTTCCATCAATCAATTTCATTCTTGCAACGTGTGTTTGTTTCTAGCAATCAATTTCATTCCTACAACATGTGTATGTTTCCAACAATCAATTTAATTCCTGCAACGTGTATTTGTTTCCAGCAATCAATTTCATTTTTACAATGTGTGTTTATTTTTAGAAATCAATTTCATTTTTGTAATGTGTGTTTATTTCCAACATATTTGCATAGTTTGATTCCAATAAGGTTTTGATCAAGAAATCATTAAGACATTAAAAACCCCCCAAAATAAAAATATACAAATACCCATTTAATTACTAAATTTTTATGATTCCTCTTATTGCATATAGCTTTAGACATAGCCCTAGTTAAATATGACATCAACAAAAAACTGATTAAATGAAGGGAATGATGACACCCAACATTTTTGGCACCGTTGTCTGGGAACACTAGTTAAATTTTCTAATTAGGTGTCAATAAGAGAAACAATCATTCATTTAGTAATTAAAGAGATTTTCCCTAATTTATGAGTAGACCATGAGATTCCAAAGGAAGATTTCTCCCCAAAATATTTGAACAAGAAATTCCATCATCTTGTAATTTAAGAAAGGATGTTGAGCAAGAATTGGAGGCACCATTATCTCTTACAAGACAAGAAGCAAAATTTCCATCTTTGGAATTTTTGGATCAGTCACCAGAACCAAGTAAAACCTTAGGAAGGAGGATTATTTCTCAAGATCCATTGAGGGAAATTTTTGATTCTCAATTGAGTAGTCAACCCTCTACTCCTGAATTTTCACCATCCCCAAAATAGACCACATACCACATTGATTGGGAGAAAGGATTAGAAAATACCAAAGAGATGGAACGAGAAGCTGGAAGAGAACCTGAGAGAACCTTTACCTATCCCACTCATATTGAGGATGATGAAACCACTATAAAAAACATTTCACCTCCACACTTGCCCACATTTAGAAGAATGTCATTTGAGGACCCTGACCAATTTCTATTTTAATTTAAAGTACTATGTCAGACTTATGATTACAAGACACAATCAAAAATTGAAGTTGTTTCCATCTACCCTGAAGGATGAAACAATGAGGTGGTTTATGGGATTAACATCTAATTCTACTACCAATTGGGAACAAATGGAAACTATCTTCCTAGAAAAATATCAAGATTATTGTAGAGGAAGAAATTGAAAGGAAGAATTTTTCAAAATCAAATAGGAAGAAGATGAAAATATGGAGGATTATTTGGACAAATTCCTTTTTGTAAGTAAAAGATATGGATTTGTACTTTAAGAAGATTTAAATAAAACCATTTTTCTCAAAGGACTGGTTGATGAATATAGGGAAACCCTTGATTTAATTGGCAGAGTAAACATTACTCAATTAAGAATGGATGAAATCATATAAATTTGTAGAAACTATTCAAGAATAAGGGGTAGACCTAGAAAAGGGAAAATGGTTAAAAATTCAAATCTAGATATGAATAAACTGATGGATGAATTGAAAAAATTTAAAATAGATATATTAGTTCGATTAACCTCCACCATGTATGGATTGCAAGCTAAAGCAAATGCCCAACTTGAACCATTAGCCATGCATTGTCCTAGATGTAGGAAGAAGCATGCAATACGGGAATGTCCTTTGGATAAAATGGAAGTATGTCTTGTCTATGAATCTAAAGAACATGATACTCATGCTTTTTCTCTTCTTCCACTCATAAAAAATCATCTCAAATAAACCAATACATTATCCACCACAAAATAATTAAATTTTATTCAGAGACAACCTAATCAAGGATAGTTTATGGTAAGACCAACTCCTAATCCCTGGATGATACCATGGGTAACTCAAACAGTACCACAAAGTTGGGGACAACCACTTTTGGCCCCTCAACCCACATGGCATCCTCAAGATTGGGCAATTCAATCTTGGAATACTCAAGGACATTAACAACCTTGAGCTGGTCAAGGGAATCCTTATACTTGGCCACAACCTAGATGGAGCACTAGCAATTATGTGCAAGGAAAAACATATCCAAATCAGAACCAACATGCCATAATGGGACCTCCAACACAAAATCCATAGATTGAAAACATAGTCCAAACCCAAATACCAACACAACTAGTAGCAAACCCAAGAAGCAAACAAACAACACTTGTATACGAAATAGAACTAGAAAAATCAATTGATTTAAATACAATGGATTGTAAAAACATTCAAACTAGATCTGGAAAAATAGTTAGCAGTCCACCTATTATAATCACTAAGATGATAGAAGAAGATAAAACCCCTAGCATAGTTACACTTAAGGAAGATGACAAAGAAAAAGATAAGGAACCAGAAAGGAATTCTACTGAGATTCCATTTCCAAAAAGACTTAAAGAAACCATAGAACTTAAGGAATCTGAATTGGTGCAAGAACTAAGAAGATTGAATATTGAAATACCATTTTCACAAGTAATTAAGGATATTTCAAAGTTGAACAAGTTAATCAAATTGTTATGTTTTAAGAAACCTGGAAGAAAGAAGTAGTAATGCAAGACTATTCAGGTAGATGGGAAATTTGCTAATTTATTAGCAAGAAAACTCCTACTACCTAAATATGGGGATCTTGGAAGCCCTGTTATTTCTATTTCTATAGGGAATAAGGATATACATAATGTTTTGATTGATTTGGGCATAGCTATCAATGTAATGATAGTGGACACTTTGAAAACATTACCATTAATAGGTAGATGGTAGATCAGTTTGTAGCAAAACTAGAAGGAGTTATTGAAGATGTGGTAGTAATGTTGGAATCATGGGAATATCTAGTTGACTTCCTTATATTTCAGCCAAAAGGTAAAACACTTGGTTATCCTATTATTTTGGGGCAACCATGGTTAGCTACAATTGTTGCCTTAATTGATTGCAAGTTAGGTTATATGACTATTTCAAATGGTAAGAATTCTAAGAAAATTTAATTATATCCATCTACACAACCTTTAATTGATAATCAAGTGAAATTATGTGTTGATAATCTTGATATTAATGAGAAAAATCTATCTTCTTTGGCTATGATAACATTACAGGATCATGTACGGGAAATAGATGATATGGTTAATCCTTCATTAAATGAACATCAATCATCATTGGAGTAGTTAGGATTAGTTTTAGAACCATCTTGATTAGTTTCAAAACCATCACAGTTAGTTCTAGAACCACACTAATTCTTTCCAAGTGAAGATAACTTCACTCCAGAGGAACGTGATTTCTCTTGGAGAGAGGAAGGATATGTATCATTAGCTTTACAGATATCAGGAGATGGTGATGAATTTTTTTAAAATAGCAGTAATGAGGAGTTTGACCTACAACAAGATAAGTATCATAACTCTTCCTATTGTCCTTTGTCCAACATTTTGCCTCTAGGAACTTTCAAATATGTTGCTACATATCATATATTGTTACCAGATGCCTATCCAATAAACACCTTAATGGATCCCTTTCAACAAATTAGTTCATCATATCCTGGAACCAAACGTTAAGACTCAACCAAGAAATTTTTTGAATATTAATAGTTGGTTAAAGAATGATGAAGAAGTCAAACTATTTGATGTTCTGAAGAATCATACTAAAGCATTTGCTTGGGACTATAGAGATGTGAAAGGAATTCATCCAAGTATATACACCTGCCACATTTATACTAAAAATATTAGGCCAGTTAGGCAACCTTAGAGAAGGATTAATCTAGCCTTAAGGGATATAGTCAAAAAAGAAATTGAAAAACTATTACAAGTAGGTTTTATCTACCCTATCTCAGATAGCTAGTGGGTGTCTCCTCTTTTAATTATTCCTAAAAAGAATGGAAAATGGAGAATTTGTGTTGACTATAGGGAACTAAACAAATCCACCTTGAGAGATTATTTTCCCTTACCATTCATAGATAAAGTCTTAGACAATCTTTCAGGTAAATAGTATTTTTCCTTCTTGGATGGATTTAGTGGATACAATTAAATTAGAATTGCTACTGACGATCAGGACAAAACTACATTTAGTTGTCCATGGGGTACCTTTGCTTATAGGGTATTTCCATTTAGACTATTTAATGCTCTAGCAACCTTTTAAAGAGCAGTATTAGCAATTTTTATAGACCTAACAAATGACTATGTGGAGGTATACATGGATGACTTTACTGTGTATGGAGATACATTTGATGATACCTTAAAAATTTTGGACAGAGTATTAACAAGATGTGAACAACATCACTTGTCTCTTAGTCATGAGAAATTTTTGATGATGGTTGATGAAGGGATCATATTAGTGCACCATATTTCAAAAAGAGGAATTCTAATTGATCAAAAAAAAATCAAGATTATCTCAGAATTGCCTATTCCTCAAACTCCTATAGATATCAAATCATTCTTAGGACATGCTGGATACTATAGGCATTTTATCAAGGATTTTAGTAAAATTGTTGCCCCCATGTTTAAATTGCTTACCAAGGACTATGAATTTCTTTGGGATGAATAGTGTCAACATGATTTTGAAGAAATTAAAGAGAAATTAGTAACTACCCCAATATTGCAAGGACCTAATTGGGAGAAACCTTTTCACATACAAATTGATGCCTCAAACACCTCAATTGGTGCAGTTTTGGGATAGAGAGATGAAGAAGGAAGAATGTATGCTATTTACTATCTCAGTAAAAATATTACTCCCATTGAAATAACTTACACTACCATTGAAAAATAATTTCTAGTTGTCATCTATGCAATCAATAAATTTAGATATTACATTACAAGGTACAAGATAATTATACATATAGATCACTCAACAATTAAATATTTAATGAAAAAACCTATGGTTGGAAGTAGAATAATTAGATGGTCATTACTTCTACAAGAATTTGATATTACCATTGTGGACAATCCAGGCAAATCTAATGTGGTGGCTAATTTCTTGTCAAGATTGACCAGTATAGGGGAGCAAGATCCAGTCAAGGATAACTTTCCAGATGAATAATTGTTTGTTATTTTAGCTAACACACCATGGTTTGATGACATGGAAAATTATCTTGCAATAGGGAATTTTACTCCTTCTTTCACTAAAAAACAAATTAAAAAATCAATCAAAACCAATGCATAGTTTAAATGGTTAAATGGAATGCTATTTAAATGTGGTCCTGATTTGGTTTTACGCAAGTGTGTAAGAGAAGATGAAATTTTTGACATCCTTCAGGCATGTCATGATGAACCAAGTGGAGGACACTATTTAGTGAAAAGAATATATCACAAGATACTTAGCACTAGTTACTATTGGCCATCTTTGTACAAAGATGTGAAGAGATATATCAGGTGGTGTGACCCTTGTCAAAGGATGGGATAGCCAACCATTACCAATGAAATGCCTCTACAACCACAAGTAGTGATTGAACCATTTGAGAGATGGGGATTATATTTTGTTGGACCTTTTAATCCTCCTTTACAAAGAAAAGAACATATTCTTGTGTATATTGATTATGTAACAAAATGGGCAGAAGTGTAAGCTTTAACAAATGTCACTGAAGAAGCAGTTGATGATTTTATTTGGCATAAAGTTATGGTAAAGTTTGGAGTACCAAGAAGCTTAGTTTCAGACTAGGGGCCACAATTTATGTCCAATATGATCTAGGCTTTCACAATGTATTATCAGATCAATCATAGGAAGTCATCTCCTTATCACCCGCAAGAAAATGGACAAGTTGAAGTAACAACTAGAGAATTAGAAAACATCCTCACAAAAATAGTTGAAGTTGAAAGAAGAGATTGGGTAAAAAGACTACCCAAAACTATCTGGGCTTACAATATAACTTGGAAAACCACAATAGGGTTTTCACCATATGAGTTAGTCTATGGAAAAAAGCCCTTGTTGCCTATTGAGTTTGAACTACAAACATTGAGGATATTAGCTAAGGTGGGAATTGAATTGGATGTAGCTCAAAAGGAGTGAGTCCTTTAACTTAATGAATTAGATGAATTCATAATGGAAGCACTTCACCAGACAGAGATAATCCAAGGTCAAAGGAAGTAATGGATTGATTCACATATCAAGGAAAGACAATTCAAAGTAAGAGACTAGGCATTGCTATTTTATTCTAAGTATCAACAATTCAAAGGTAAACTAAGAACCAAATGGTTGGGACTTTATAAGATCAAGCAGATTTTTGACAATGGTTCTATCCAATTACTTCCCATTGATGGCAGTAGAAGAATACTCTTCATCAATGGACACAGGCTAAAACTTTATAGTAAGCCTCCTACTAAGGATGAATTCTTGAAGCAGATTGAAGCAAACAAAGAATTTAATCATATGGAAGAACCCATTTCTTCCAAAATGATCAAATAATTAGATGAAAAGATCTAAAATAAAGGGAAGAAAATGAAAACCAGTAAATGGCATTCTCTTCCCAAAAAATAAATAACTAAATAAATAATAGAGATCAATTGAAAATCAGTGATGATGGTTGATCTTAGCTCATTCAAATAAAACTTTTTTGAATTCTAATTATTTTCTAACCATTTTTCAAGGATGATGTGTTTGCATGATGGAGGGATTACACAATCAAGGATTGTAATTATGTTTTTAACTTGTTAAAGGTTTAATGAAAGTTTGCATGTGTGATTAGACTTGATTTAGAAAGATTATTATGATTGGTCATCTATTATACATCATGGTTAAATATGCACAATCATGAGAAGGATATTGATGATGGAATGAGTTGGTAGATAACCAAAAATAATCATTATTATGATTGAAGCTATCGAATCCACTAGTTTTGTAGTTGAGTACAGTAGTTCCAAAATTGAATACAGTAATTTTCCAACTAAATTCGCCAAACTAGCAACTAAATCCACTAGTTCTGCAGCCATTATCATAAGTTCCACCAATACAAAAAAGCAATTTTCAGCTCACTTGTGAAAGATTCAAAAGCAAGAAAAAGAAAAAAAGAATGAATCATGGGAGTCAAAAAGAAGTCAAAACCAAAAAATGATACCCAACTCCTTGCAGATGAAGAAGTAGTAAATATCTTTCAACAAGCAGGATGGCTGGAGTTTCTGAGGAAATTTCCCAAATACAATGATGAACTGGTAAGATAATTTATTATTAATTTAGAGCAAACAAAAACAAAATTAGCATATTAAACAGGCTCTATTTTTTTCTAGAGTAGAACTCATTATCAAGGAAAAGGATGAGGAATTGAATTTCCTCAAACTCAAGTTAGAATAGAAGGAAATGCTCCTTGTAGAATTAACAAACTAGTTCACAACCAAGAATGAGGAATTAGTAGAAACTAAAAGGCAACTAATAGAGAATGAGGGAAAATGTACAAGATAAAACTTTGTGTCAACAGTCTCTACACAGATTGAATTAACTTATTTTCCACTTAAGTAGTTATGGAATAACACATGTAAAGAACTCAGTGAAATCAAAGCATCCAATATATACTTGAAAGGCAAACTGGTAGAAGAAGAGAAAGTAAGGAAAGAATGGGAAGACAAATTTTACAAGGAGGAAAATGATAAGTATAAATGTATTGTGAAAATACAAATAATTTGTATGATGAGTGAGAAGATGCTTTCATGTAGAAGACTTTCTCCTATTTATAGTATGTTTTTAGAGGAATAATTTATTCGCTGGCAGTTGGCAAGGATAGTATGTGGCCTTCCACATGAAATAAAAGATGAAGCTGATTTCATAGCTACCTACTCCTTAACTAATACAAAATAGAAAAACCTTCTTTGTGAATTTTACCTCTACAATTTTATGTTAGAAAGAAATACAGGTTTTATGATCAATTTTTATGTAGGAGAAAGTTAGCTTAACACTTGTTCTTCAAAATCAAATTACATGGAAAGAAAGGGAGTTAGAGCATTGGTCAAAGGCTAGTTCATCTGGTCTCTGTATGAGAATTCATTATGGTAATCCATCCACCTTTGCTACATATTTCCAATCCCATGCATTTAATGATAAATTCAAGGGACCTTATCTTTTCTGTTTACAACAAAGCATGGATGTCTTCACCACTTATGAAAGGGAAAAGATGGGAATTTCTCTCAATGGCATTGAAAAGAAGGGAAGTAATATCCCCTTCAAATTTGATCTAGAGTTTTGAAAGGGCAAAATCTTTCTGCACAATAATTCCTTAGATCAATGAAACTCTGTTGAGCATATGGATAGGAATGCAGACAAGGCCACCTCTACTTCTCACCCCCATATCTCCTTGGAAAAATAGAGAACCTCAACATCCCACTCAATTTGAGGAATGGAAAATAAAATTATAAGTAGGAGTAGGGTATAGTACTTTTGAGTTAACGCATTGGGATATTTATTTTTAGCCATTTGATCTGAGCAATCAAATGGAATGCAGGATATATAATCTCGAGTTTGAAGAATGAAGTTTTTAAAGGGACTTACAAACAAGTAAGTATGGGGGAAATGATGAGGCCAGGATATGCCCAATAAATGTATAATAAATGACCTCATCATACTCTCTCTTTCTATTAAGTTTGATTGCATTTTGTAACTTTTATTTTGATCTGAGATGAGTTAGGATGTGATTATCCATCTTTTGTTAATTGTGATTCTAATGTTTTAAAAGACCTATAATTCCTAACAAGTGCATTGGAAATTTCTATTTTTGTAATAAAATAGGTCATCATCAAGCTAAAGAATAAATATGAAGTGGATTGCATGTTTTTGGAAGCATTTGACTCAGTTTTGATTAGTTTGAGAATCTATAGAATCTATTCTAGAATCATCATAGTTAGTTCTGAAACCTGCAAAATCTATTTTAGAACCATCATAATTAGTTCTAGAACTCCACCATATTATTTCAAGTCGTCAAATTTTTGGACTTAGCTCTAAAACTCTATATTTAGCTCTGGTACTCTTTCAACTAAGCTCTAGAACTTTTGTTGATAGAAATGGAACTGATGAGGATCTATTCCAAACAGCTGGTGATCTATCAAGATTAATGATCCCATTAAATTAGGAATATATTCTTGATTTTATGAACTGATAGAATCAAGACAATTATCACATAGCTAGACATCTAGCCACATCTTGATTCAGCATCTATTTTGAGCATGATTCAATTCTATCATATCTATGAAATAGTTATAGCCATCAAATCATCTATATATACAAACCTAGGAATTTAGTAAAAATATATATGGATAGAGATATAGAAGAATGGATAAAAAGGATAACTTATTACATTTGTAATAGAAAACATTTTATCAATGAAATAACCATTCCTATTTTGAAAGCAAATTGAATTGTTCAAATCTTGTTCTAAGCAAAGCAAGAGCCCACTCCTCCAAAGAACCAAGATCTTCATTTTGTCAGTATTTATATTTCTATTCGCAAAAGTAAGTAGGTAACTTTATTAAATTTATAAATGCTTCCACCTCTTTAAAGTTAATATTTGTTGCAAATTTATTCTTGTAGGCATTTTCGATTAAATTTTCATTTCTACAACGTGTGTTTATTTCCAGCAATCAATTTCATTCCTACAATGTGTGTTTGTTTCTATCAATAAATTTCATTCCTACAATGTGTGTTTGCTTCTAGAAATTAATTTCATTCCTGTAACGTGTATTTGTTTCCAGCAATCAATTTTATTTTTATAACGTGTGTTTATTTCTAGCAATCAATTTCATTTTTGTAATGTGTGTTTATTTCCAGTAGATTTGCATAGTTTGATTCCAATAAGGTTTTGATCAAGAAATCATTAAGACATTAAAAACCCTCCAAAACAAAAATATACAAATACCCATTCAATTACTAAATTGTTACGATTCCTCTTGTTACATATAGCTTTAGACACAACCCTAGTTAAATATGGCATCAACATAAAGGTTATTAAATGAAGGGAATGATGACACCCAACACCTTCCATCAAGCCATGGACATAGTGCTTCAAGGCCTAATCAAAAAAATCATCCTTATTTACCTAGATGATTTGACATTATTCTCCAAGAAAATGGAAGATCACTTTCTTTATTTGGATAATTTTTTTCAAAAGTGCCAAGAGTTTGGGGCATCTCTTAACCCCAAGAAATGTGTCTTCGATGTCCTACAAGGCAAGTTACTAGGGTATGTGGTATGCAAGGAAGGCATCACTATCAATCTAGATAGATTGAATTCCATCAAGGATTTGACCTTCTTAGTCAATAATAAGGGAGTCTAATATTTCCTAGGAAAGATTAATTTTATCAGTCGACTGATATCCAACTTTGTAGGACTAGTAAGACCAATCACGTTGATGCTAAAAAAATACCAAGCTTTCAAATATACCATCAAAGGGAATACAACATTTAAAAATATCAAATAATTAATATCCACCACTCCCATGCTATTTAATCCCAGCTTTTCTAATGATTGTGGCATACATGTCTATGGTAATGAATATAGCTTGATAGTTGTGTTAACTTAGAAAGAAGATGAAAGGAAAAGTGGGCACCTAATTGATTTCTATTCAAGAACCTTATGTGGGGATGAGATAGTAAATTTTATTGAGAATCAAGATTTTGCCATTATCAAGGGCCTCAAAAAGTTTAGGCACCTCCTGGTGGGAAGCAAGATAATGGTATATGTGTTACATTTTAGCATCAAGGAATACATAATAGAAGGAGAGATCATAGAAAAGAGGGCCTATTGGATCACTAAGATCCTAAAATATGATGTTGAATTAAAACCAACCAAGGTAATACAAGGAAGAGAGATTTTTAAATATCTAGCCCAATGTATAGATGCCCAAATAAAAGAACAAGATACATTAAAAATGGTTTTAGTAAGTCAATACAAAATTGATGGGTCCTAGGTTATCGATACGATATGCTTTATGTAAATTGGCCAATATTTAGATGACCTCCCTACATATAAAAGAATATTATATAGGTTATAATGAGTTATCTATGCATGATTCTAAGGAGTCTTCTTTAAAAGGAACTTTGACAAGGAATTACTCTGATGCATTGATAACGACCAAGCTTGAAAGATCCTATAGGATATGCATTTTACCCCTTCAAACAGTCATTTATCAACAAAAACAACTATGGCTAAGATCATGCCCATGGGATATTACTAGCCAACTATGTTTTCGGATTGTTATTAAGTGGTGAAGAAATGCCTTCAATGCTAGTTCTTCATGAGCAAGCAAAAGAATTAATCCGGCCACTAAATATAATTATAATTGACAAAAAATTTGCATAGTGGGGCCTAGATTATATTGGAATGATAAATCCTATATCTAACATGGGCCATAATTGAATACTCATAGCCATATATTACTTTATAAGGTGGACTAAAGCAGCCCTATTGAAGGAGACAACTAAGAATATGCTCAACTTCTTGGAGGAGCTAGTAGTGAGTTTCAACCCCTAAAATTGATCATATCTAACAATGAGAAAGCCTTTTTGGTTTTAATATTTCAAAATTTGCATTCAAGAATGGAATTTTAATAAATATGTCATCCAACTACTACCCACAAGGGAATGGGTTGACTAAAACAACCAATAAGAGTCTCATAAGGTTGATGAGCATCAACCAATAATAGAAGAGGATGAGCATTAGCCAATAATAGAAGTGGTATACACATCTCAAAATATCTCTATGGGCTGACCAAAATACTCCCAAGTAGATTTTAAAGACATCCTCGTATGAATTAATATATTGGAAAGAAGTGGTCATGCCCATATGAATGTATATTCCCACTTTATAGCTTTTGAAAGCCATCAAAATAGTGGACAATGGAGCAATGGAGGTCAGATTGGTGAAATTACTCAACCTAAAAGAAGTGAGAGAATGAGTCAGTGATGTTAAGGTCACCTGAAGGTAATTAGTTAAGAGATGGTTCAACAATAAGGCATCCAACCTAGGATTCAAGTTAAGAGATTTGGTTCTAAGGTATGACAAAATGGTTGCAATGTTGGGCCAGCATGCAAAGTTTTATTCCCTATGGAAAGGACCTTTTTGCATCATCAAAAATAGACAAGGTAATGTGTTTGAGTTAGAGGATGAAAAAGGTAATGCATTAGAGATTATAATTAATTAAATCCACTTAAATCACTTTAATTGACTTGTTAGCCTCACCTTTTATATAGTTAGTTTCCCTTTTTTGTTGTTGTTTCCTTTTAAATAAGTGTCATTGGCAAAAGTTATTCATCCCAACACTAGGTGTCCACACCCTAGCTATCCTTATTTTTTAATCATTATCTACCCACTCCCCCATAATTAATGTCTAGTCACTCCATATTGTATGATCCCCCATAAGGATTACCATAAATCTATTGTGAGATCATCCTCAATTGTGTGTGCCTGCCTCTTAATCAAGCCAAAAACTTAAACTCCTTAAGAATTCCAAGAGTACCAATATAAAAAAAACATCTTGAGTGAATAATGTATTGAATACTTGTAAAGGATTGAGATAGAAAGTTGATATTCATTGTTTTCCTTGAGCAAAGAGATAATTATTGAAAATATTTATAAGATGGAAACTACTACATCCTCATTTGGTAGTGGACATCCAAGGAAGCATAAAAGATGCCGATTAGGGGGTCATGGAGACCTTCCACTATAATTTTTGGGGATTAAATCTTATACATCCTCCTTCACATAGCCAAATATTATAGTTACAAATGTCAAGAGCATCACAAAAGGGCATTACAGGGACCCCACACTAGTCTTATACTGTAAAAATAGGATCTTCAATCCCAAATTGGAGAAAATACAAAGAACCTGAAGGAGGGCACTCATAAATAAATTCTCAAAAAGGTTCAAAAAAATAACTTTGAGTCATTTTGTTATAGGATTTAGAGCTCCAAACCAGATCAATACATGGTGCCTCTCGTGTATCTGTGCCCAGAGATCATTGCCTTGTGTATAAAGAGATATGATGCAAATACTAGAGTTATTATAAGTAAAAACCACCTAAAGGTAGACATCAATAATAATAGAGTAAGTGAAATTATCTTATTCTTAAGTGATCCTAGTTCAAACATCTACAACATGGAGAGCTTAAAAAATGTATGGGATACTCGTGTCCTAAAGTAGAAGTTCATCAACATATCTCTCCACAATAATTACACAGAGGTGCCTCCTCTACCCATCATTCTTTCTAGATTTATGAGACATGACATGAAAGACACCCTATCCATGTTGGAATTTATTTTTGAGATGGACTCAGACACTGATGTCCATGATTTCTAATTAGGTGTGGTATTCCTTCTAAAGATAATAATCAGGGAAAAATATTATAAGATGGACTTCATGGACATAATTACCAACACCATCAACCATCATTTGGCTATTTTTTATCCCAAATTACCTTTAGGTATTACTCCTTCTTCCTCCACCTCATCTTATATCATATCTCTTAATTGTATTAAACTTAATTCACTATCAATGTCATTGAAATGGGCACCTATCCTCACACAGTGATCTCTGTCTCCATGTATACCCACATCTTATCAGCCATATAGGATTATTATGAGTTTTTGGAGTGCTTCTTATCCTTGGTCTTGATCATCCTCAACTAGGAGGCCATCACTTTTAGAATGATGGGCCATCAAATATCATGGCTCACTAATGGAAAAATTCTAGTCGATTGGTTATTCAAGCCTATTTTACATTCATCTGGGTCCACAAATTCAAGGAGAAGCCATTCTTGCTCATGTACCTACTCATAGATAGGACCTTGGACTTAGAGTTAGCTCACTACTTGATGTGGTATACTCGGTATATAGTGCAAGCCATAAGAAAAACGCTATTTATGATGTCCCCTTCTTAAGAAGGGGAAATATAGTTGTAAAGAGATCATAGGAATACCTACTTACACTCAAATTGGTAGAGCTTGACCTCAACCAAATCAATGATCAATAGAAATATGACCTAACTAACCACATATCCACCTTGGAGACCACCACCCCATTCATCCATGAGCCCTAACCATACTTTGAGGAATGAAGGTCATCAATAAAAGATGATATCAAACACTACATGGATTTATCCAAGGTCACTTTAGACACTTGTAATCCATGGGATTATTTTTATAAGATAGTTAAAGATTTTTATCCTATGAATAAAATGACAAAGGGACTTAGATCCATCTCATTCAAAGGGACTAGATTAATGATAAGATGGAAGCCTATTTGAAATATAAGCAAGAAATTGGTAAAAGAGATCTCAACTTTGAAGATCTAGACACTGATGAGAAATTCAAGAACCTTTGGGATGAGTACCATAAAGAATATTTCTGGTAGAGGAAGAGGATTTAGTTTAATAAGAAGAGGTTTTGATAAAAGAATAAGAAGATGATGATCCCTCCGTAAAAGAGGAGGAAGTTTGCATGATTTAGAGGCCTCTTTTTTGGCCATCTCCTCTATATCCAACTCCTCAACAATGATTACAATACACTTTCGGGAAGCCCAAGGTGAGGTCATATAAGCTAGGTAATAAGGAAAAATCATCTTCACCTTCCTTAAAACCCAAGAAAAAGAGGTTAGATTTTACTGACCTTCTCTTTTCCACTTATGTTTCTTTCTTCACATTCCACCATTTCCACTGAACTTGTGCCACTTTCCTCTACCTAGCTAATCACCTCACTTACATCATTTTTCACCCCTTCTCCCTCATATACCACATAAATATCCATCATGGTGAAATCACTCATCACCACTCTTTGTGGCCTCTTACTTTTCTCACCTTCCACCCTAACCCTTCACCTACTCATCCCTGAGGGAACAACATCCACTACTTCACAATAACAAGTTACCATTCCTTCTGACTTATCATAAGGGTCCCCCTTCATAAGGGAATTAATTTAGTCTTAGGAGTAGTTATACCAATAGTTTGAGACTAAAAAAAAATATTGAGAGGCCTAGGTAGAGAAGAGGAGGAAATCTAGCCAAGGCCCCAACAATACCCCACATATAATCATTTTTTGATCTTGCACAACAATATCTAATGATTGCACATATGAAACCACAAGTAATTAGGCCCTAAGAACAAATGAAATTGGGGGATTACTCAATACATGCCATCAACCTCAATCTCAATCAAGCAAGACTGATTGATAGGGTTGAGTTAATGGAAGAAACCTAGAAGTTCATCACTATAGACTATCTCAAGGTAGGCCACTAGATGAAAGAGGAGTAGAAACTCATAAGAGTGAAATATACTATTGATCTCTTGAGCATATATTCTAAGGACAAAGACATGGATCTCACTAAGATGAGTTACAACCTTTATATTTGCATCATCATTAAGAGATTCAAGGTGGAAGCTAACTAAAGGGACCAACTACAAATTCAAATAGTAAAACTTAAGACTAAAATAGATGTTCTGAATAAGGATAAGTAGGCTAAAAAAAATAATCTACATAAGAAGGAATTAGAGCTAATATATACCCATAAGAATCTCTTGAATTCTACAAGTATATAATAATAATTATACTAGTAGATACAATAAGAGTCCTCAGCCAAGGACCAAGAAATATATCAATTGAAGAATGACCTCTCCAGTGATTCTCAAATCATAGGTATCCTCCCTATGGTATAATAATTATATGTATCCCACTAGGAGATAATAAGTAACATGGCCATAAACTTGAAGCCAACACATGGTTTTATCATGGAATCATAATGACTAAGTACATAGGTGAGCACGTTTGTGGACTAGGTCCTTACTTTCATGTCCCCTAAGGTTCAAGATTCATATCTCCTCATCTAGAAGCTATATAGCACTAAAAATGGGAAACTCCAAAAAATATGAGTTGCTGATCGAAGGTATATGGAAGTGAAGGTGAATGATTTTCTAAGCTACAACAAGCAATGTCAAAGTGTAAGGTATTTTTGGATACCTTAGAAAAAGTGGTTTCAATATGAAGGTGCATATTAAGTAGTTGGTCTAGTTGGGACTCCCCTCCCCATTTTTTATAAACAACATAGTCCTCTTAGAAGATAAAGTAAAAGAGATGTTAGTCAAGAATCAGAATGACTAGACCATATTTATGGCTCTCAATCAAGTGCCAAGTCTCTTCGAGGTGGAAACCATTTTTAACCTCTTGCCCATGTGGAATTTTAGATTCTAGTAGTAGTACAAGTTTTGAGCAATGTCTCCTTTAATGAGATCATAGATCTAGATAGAGCCTTCGAGGCTCCAAAAAAGAAGACTCAACCCAAGGAGGAAGAGTCAACTCCTTTGAAGGTGACTCTTTAGAAGTGAGTTAACAGGCCTTGTCATTTTTTTTCAATTTTGCCTTGACTAGTCTACAAAACCAAAGATATTTGGGTTCTTCCATCCATAGGTGGTGTTTTACTCAAATTTTAAATTTTTCTTTAATTCATGAAGGAAGAAAGTAAAAATGAAAGAAAGGGGTATGTAAGGGTACCTAGTTGAAAATACACATGCATTGATATCCAGATGAAGGTGAGTACTCCTCTTTGGTTGTGGAGGAAGACCTGCAGATTAAAAATCACTAAAATAAACTTGTTGATTAGATAATAAGATAGGGGGATTACCTAGCATATGTTGGATCCAAGAAATAAATAGTTAGCTAAGATGGTTTTCAATCCCCTTTATGATAAAAAAAGTTGGATAAATAAAAGAAGGAAAAGTTTCATAACATGAAAGTAATAAATCTAATGAAATAAATAGTTTTTAATGAAATGCTTGTATTTAACAAATTAACATTAAGGTAAATGCTAATTATTAGAAAGAAATGTTTAGGTCAAGTCTAATTAGGTCTAGTCTAGTTTGGTCTATGAGGTGATAGAGGTTAGAAAATAGAGTTTGGTCAAGGGTTTGGTCAATGGGTAAAAGGTTGATGGTTTGGTTACAAACAAGTAATTGATGGTGGTTGGGCTAACTGTCAGTGTTTAAGGTAACTGATGTAGAAAATGAATGTTTTGGGTTGGGTAAATGGTTAAAAAGAGGTTTGTATATGGGTTTAAAATAGGTTATAGAATAATCTGGTCAAGGTAATGAAGCTTAGGAAAAGAAATAATAAACTTGCAAACAAAAATGTAGGGATACATGTTATTTGTTAAATAAAGAGATGGTAGAAAAGACCTAGAGAAATTCTACTAGTGTAATAGTGTTTCAGCTTTGAACATGGTTTGGGTAGAGTCTCAGGTTGATGAATACCTATAAAGAGATTTTGGTATCATGTACCTATAGATTTTTTGATCCATTCTACTTCTTATGGCTCTCATTTTATAGGAAGAAGTTGCCCATTAGAGTGGAATAAGTTTCTAAGTAGGTATGGGATATAGATGCTAAGTTGGATGCTATAAAGCTGATTTGTATCACTAAAGAGAAAGTTTCCAAATTATGTGAAGTGAGTCTCACACTCAACCTAGAAATTGATTTGGTACAGGTTACGAACTTGACCATCGATGGTTAGGCTAACCATTGATAGTCAAGGTGACTATTAACACTTAACCTAACCATTGGTAGTCAAGGTTTGAGAATAAATGGGTGGAACGTGGTGAAAAAGAAGTAAGTTAAAAGGTTAGGTTAGTACGTTAAAAAGGGGGTTAAGTCCACTAAGGAGTTTGACTAGTTCCATAGGTTAGTTAAGTGTCAAAGGTATTTTCAACATAAAAAATGGTCAGTTTTTGAGTGTACATTTTGCCTTTTTTATTATATAGCTTTGGGTCAATAAGATGCAAAACAAAAATAAAGTGGGTTAGGTTAAAGGTGAAGGGTGATGGCTAAGATGACTCTAGATGCACTAGGAAAATGAATGCTACCTACATAGTTCCATTGATGTACTATCCAAAAAGAACTTTAGCCTAAATGTATTTCTTGAATGGTTTGTGGGTGGGTTATGAAGAATAGGTGTGCTCTGAGGGTAAGGTAATGATACTCAACTAGGCTACCTTAAATTGAAGAATCACATGGTTCAATTTGGGTGAAGATTTATAGAGAAGGGTCATATTCAAAAGGTTTGATTACCTTAAGAATGGGAGGAGGTGTTCCCCCTCAAATCAAGAATCAATGAGATGAAGGTTGAATTGGGTTAGGGTTTGATAAATGGTAGATGATGAGTCACGAGGTGGGTCATGAAAAGTTAGGAATTTGAGATGCAAACATGTGCACAAAATGCAATGAAATGAGATATCAAAATCACGAAAAGATGAAAATTGTCATGTTGGTAATAATAAGGTTAGGTTTTAGGATAAATGATAAGGTAACTGATCCCTAGCATTGGTCATAGTTAATCAAATTAGTCTTATCACATCTCCTAGATAGGGTTGATGTTTACTCAATTATCAAATGGTCTAGTTGGTTTTGCATGAGGTGGTATAAATTTAACTATTCAACATGGAAAGGTTGGTTTATACGGTTAAAATAACTAAAGCAAGGTCATCATAAAATATGTGAATAGGTCAGGTCAAAAATCGCCAATGTCAAAGTGGACATGGTCAACTGGGTGGGCTAAGAAAGGTAATTAAGAGAGAAGGTGACTCTTAAATAGGTTGGTGGAGAAGGGTAAGATCCATACTTTGAGGGAGAGGGTGACTCTCAAATGGGTTAGAGGGTACATAAATGGGTTTCCCCACTTGAGTGTACCACTTGGTTCAGTTTGGGTTGATATGGTTGATAAAGTTGATAAGGTGTGTGATGTTGGAATTGATAGGTTAGGTCGATTGGATAAGGTTGGTTAAATAGGTGGGTAAGATCATTTGATAAGGGTTGGGCAGATAGGTGTTTTAATCATGGTAGGTAAGGTTGGGTAGAATTTTGATTGGTAGGTAAGGGTTTGATTTGGTAAGGTTAGCTGAATAGGTTGATTTGATAGATTAGGTTGGTTGGTATGGTGGTAAGGGTGGGTGACCCAATGGTTGATGAGATTGTATAGGTTGAATTTGATATTGGTAAAGATAATTGTTAGGTTGGTGTTGATAGGTTATTGGTTGTGTATGATGATGGTAAAAGGGGTGGCCATGGTAGGAGAAGGGTAATCTCCCAAAAGGGTAGGGTGGGCTTGGTCAAGTTGAAGGTTTGTAGGGGAAGGGTAAGTGGGTGGTTTTAATGACTCAAAGGAGGAAGACACGTCTCCCTAGGTTAAGTTAATTGGGTAAGGGATGGTCGAGCTAACTCTTGATGTGCTAGGCAAGAGTATGTTACTTATATAGTCCTATGGATCGTGGGTCCAACATGGACTTTAGGATAGATGTAGTTTTTTCAATTCATTAATTGATGAGTTTGATTAGAGGAGGCGATTGGAAAAAATTAACCTCTAAAGGTTAGGTTTTGTTTGGTTTTACATCACTAGGATTATGGAGAAAGTTTAGGTTTCATTTGATATGTTCACTTGATTGGATGGGTTGGGTGAATGTGATTAGTAGTTGCTGGTTTAGGTGGTAGTTATTGGTTTGTTTAGACAAAGTAAATAAGGTTGGTTTTATAGGTTTGATGGGTTGAATTTTTTTTGGGTTGCTTGGTTGATTAGGTGATGGTTTGGTTTTACTGATTCCAAAAGAAGAAGACATGTCTTCCCAAGTGATCATGAAAGTAAAAGGGGGAGGATAAATGCTTTGATTAACAAAGACCATGATGGTAAGTTGGGATAGTTTATGAACATAAAACCCTTGTCATGTTTTTTTTTTGTTAGTTTGATGGTTAAAAAAAGGTTACTTGATCACATGGTGTCAAGTAAGCTCAAATCCCTTGACTTGTGGAGGACAAAGGGGGGAAATGGATGGTAGGTAGTGGGTGATAGGTATGACAACCTTCTTATGGGGATGGTTTGCCCCTTTTATGGGTGACCTAACAACCATGAGAGATAAGTACATGTCATATGCTAGGTATAGATTGATTGATGTGAGAAGTCTACTGATGAAAATTGATTACAATTTCCTTGGGATAGCTTATTTTTTTATTTTTTTGATAGGGTCTTATATTGCTTATTTTGAAATATTAGTAAATTTGATCAATGTGAGAAGATTTAAATGATTTATTTTGACAAAATTTAACTTATCCATCCTTTGAGGGAGTGGTCTAACTTTGGGTTTGCTCATATTTGATAGTTATCCTTCAAGGGAGGAGTCTATTTTAAGTTCAAGAAATTTTGATAGTTTTTGGGTAGCCATTCTTTAAGGGAGTAGACTGCATACTAAAGATGTTGACCCAAATGATATTTTAGTACCCCAAATGTTTATATGTTTATTTAGACATGTACCATCTATATAGGCCTAAGGTTTTCCTTTACAGAGGCAAATCAATGACATAAAAGGCTAATTATGGGTGGAAGAAGTGGCTTTAAGTGATAACGACCATGGATTCCATCTGATTAGAGATGAAAATTACCCATGAGTATCATGTCATGAGTAGAGTTGTGATATCCATGCTTAGGATTAGGCAAAGTTTGTGATGGATAAGAACATGATCCTATTTTTTATTGATTGTCCTTAAAGATAAGGAGATGAAGGTGATTGAAAACAAGGGATGAGCTTAAGTTAGACACCAAGTGATAAAGAACTTAATTTAACCAAAGAATAGATGTGAAATCCAAGAATTTAAGAGGTTTAGGCTTAATATGCCTCAATTACATGCTTATGTGGATGGGTAATGTCAATCAGAAGTGTAGGTGTCCCCCAGTTACTTTATGACTCTTAGGTAGACATGGAAAAGGTATGGGTTGACAAAAGGTGAGGTTAGTTAGGTGACAGTTTAATGGAGGAAGATAGTTTTAAAAAAATGTGTAAAATATGGTCAAGAATGGATAAGGTTAAAGTTATTTGGTTATTTGGTTGGTGGGTGAAGAAGAGTAATTTCCAATGGATAGGTTAGCAAAGAAGGGTAATTTTCAATGGGTTGGAGGAGAAGGTGACTCTTAAAATGAGTAGTTGGTGTTGACAGTTGGTTTGTGGGTTGTTGTCGAAGTTTGATAAGTAAGGTTTGATTTGTTATGGATGCGGTTGGGTAAGATTATTTGGTTAGGTAGGTTAGGTTAGGGTTGTTTAAGTAGGTTGATAAGTTTAGGTAAGCTGAGTAAGGTTGATAAGGTTGATTGGTTAGGTAGTATGGGTAGGGTTGGTTGGTTGGATAGGTTGGGTAGATGATTTTGAGGCAAAAATGCCAAGGTTTAGTTTGGTTAATTATTAAGGTATGGTTTGGGTTGTTAGATGGTCAAAGCCTTATGGATGGGAAGTTCCCCTAGTTTGCATTTTCCATAGATGGTAAGATGAGGGGAAAATGATCCTGAGGTGAGGTGATGGTTAGTAAGAAGGTTTTAGGAGGGGTGAAGATGACTTCACCCACCTCCCTAAGGGTTGTTAGTTATTATTGGTTAGTGGTTAGTAGGTCAAATTCATAGGTGGCAGTTCTGGTGGAATTTTTTCTAGTGCACCAAGGCTAGGAAAAGGCATTTGGTTTTGATTTAGGTAGGGTAAGATAGGATTGATATTTTTTAAGGGTAAGTTTTAGTTTAGGTGGGTAGGTAGGTTGGTTATGGTTGAATGGAAAGCTATGTTGCTTATGGTTAATTGGTTTTGGGTAGAGATTGGTTTGACTGATTGAGAGAGGTAAGATAAATGGTTGAGTTGGTTTTTTATTTTGATTAGTTCAATCATTTGGTTTGGTTGGTGAGGTAAGATTGGGTGAATGGCTATATGTAAGGTTAGGTTAATGGTAAGTTTGGTTAGGATAATGGTCAATTTGGTTTAGTTGATAGTCATTAAGGTTGGATTGATAGGTTCCAAATAATTGGTAAGTGGAAAAGGTAGGTTGGTTGGTTCCATATGGGTAAGTGGAAGATATTGGTTGGTTGGTTCGACATGGGTAAGTGGGATCATTTAGTTGGTTGGTTTGACATGGGTAAGTGGAATAGCTTAGTTAGTTTTTTTGACATGGGTAAGTGGAAGATTTTGGCTAGTTTCCACATGGGTAAGTGGATTAGTTTGGTCGATTGACTATTTGATGATGTTTAAGGCTAGTTTGGAGTGAACACAGAGAATTTCATTTGAGACCTCCTTGAGATTGATAAGGTTTTGGATGAGCCTCTTAAAATATCCACATCTATCTATCCCATGTTTATTGTTATGATGATAGGCACAAAATTCATCTTTTATGAAGCAAAATGGTTTTAGAAGAGAAATATTGATGGGTTTGATTAAAGGAAGATTAATGATAGAAGCCACCTAGAATGTATCAAGGATTGAGGAATATGGTTCCCCTATTGGGGTATACTGCTTAGGAAGAGGGTGTACCAATGGCTCTTGAGTTGATGAGCTAGTTGATGGGTTTGATGAGGTGGATTGGTTTGGTGAGTTTAATAGGTTTGATAAGTTAGGTAGGTTTGATTAGTAGTGGTTGGATGTTTTTGATAATGTTGATAAGGGTGATAAGGTGGGTGAAGTTGATGAGTTGGGTAAGTTGAATAGGTTAGATTGATCAAGTAAGTTTGGTTGATAGTTGGGTAGGATTAGTTGATAAGGGTTGGGTTGATAGTTATTGGGTTGATTTGATAATTTGATTAAAGTTAATGAGGTGGGTTGGCTTGATTATTTTGGTTAGATTAATATGTTGTTATTTTGGTTGTTTGTTAGATTAATAGGTTAATTGTCTAGTTGATAGGTTGGTGTGTTGATAGATTGATAAGGTGGGTTGAGGTAATAGATATGAGAGTTAGGGTAGATGGCCCAAGTTTTGACAAGGTTGGGGTGATGGAAATAGTAGATGTTGATAAGTTATTGGTTGGGTAAGATAATGGTTAAAGGTTTGTTGATAGTTTATTGGTTGGTTGAAGTTGAGATTTCATTGGTTATAGGTAAGGGTTGATTGGTCATGGGTATAAAAAATGGATAACTCTACTTTGCTTATCCAGTCCATTAATATTATAACTAGTTCAGGTGGTAGTTAATGGTTTAGGGGTTGATTGTGGTTGAAATTTGATGGGTGATAGGTAGAGGTAGGTTGATTTTGGGTAAGGTAAGGAGCATAGCTATCTCAAGATGCCAGGAAATGTTCAAATGCAAAACAGTTGTGGTATGACATTTTAACAAAGCTAGGATCTCTAGGAAAGGTTATAGAAGGGCTCTCCATTCAAAAAAGGTAATGTATATGAGGTTAAATGATGTCAAAATGATGTAAGTTTGATGGTAGAAGGTTGATTCCTCACAACTCAAACAAAGAGAAAACAAGAAAAAAGTCCAAAAAGCAATACATACACTAAGTGCATTAGCTCGTAGGATAACTTTTATCTCATGTTAGATTATGCCTTATTTTAAAATGTGTGAGGGTATTTTGGTTTCCAAATTGGGTACTAGATAAAAAATCTAAGGATGGCTTTGGGTAATGTTTAAGTGCTCAAGAGAATCTGTACTAGACTAGATATGTGGCTTAGTACTGGGGGCTTACTCCCCACACTTCATGATCCTAAAGCTGAGTTGAGTTGCTTAGCCAAGATATACAATCCATCAAGGGCTTATACTATGCTAGATAATTGAGTGGGCTCTCCCCTTGGTAATGACCTCCAAGTGGGATTACTAGGTAGGATAAGGTGATCTACTAGGTGGTGAAATATTAGTCAGGCCTTGTCTCAAGTATGTTATGATGTGTTGGTTATGAAAGTGTTTTAGGTTTCATGTGTGATGAGAAGGTGAATATAAAATAGATTACTTACATTTTAATCTAATATATGAACTAAAACAATTAAGTAAATAATGGATGCAGGGTTTATTTTAAACCCAAAATAAAATTTTGATTTCTTTGGATGAGAAAACAATGGAGAGAGAGAAAACATACAATGCTAATTAAGAAAAAAAGGTGTAAGGTCCCACTAGGTGTGCTAGAATATTTTACTCAAATTTTAATATTTTCTTTAATTTATGAAGGAAGAAGGTAAAACTAAAAGAAAGGGGTGTGTAAGGGTACTTGGTTGAAAATGCACATGTGTTGATATCTAGACAAAGGTGAGTACTCCTCCTTGGCTGGGGAGGAAGACCTATAGATAAGAAATCACTCAAAGAAACTTATTGATTAGACAATAATATGGGGGGATTTCCTAGCATATGCTAGATCCAAGAAAACAACAACTTGCTAGGATGGCTGTCAATCCCCTTTATGATAAAAAGGTTGGATAAATAAAAGAAGGAAAAGTTACATAACATGAAAGTAATAAATATAATGAAATAAATACTTTTCAAATGAAATGCATGCATTAAAAAATTAACATTAAGGTAAATGCTAATTATTAGAAATAAATATTTAGGTTAGGTCTAGTCTAGTCTGGTCTGTGAGATGATAGAGGTTAGAAAATAGAGTTTGGTCAAAGGTTTGGTCAATGGGTAAAAGGTTTCTAGTTTGGTTATAGATAGGAAATCGGTGGCAGTTAAGGGAACTAATGATGGTTGGGATAACCATCAATGGTTAAGGTAACCGGCGATGGTTGCCTAATAAATTTTGGGAATGCAAAAAATGAAGGTTTTAGGTTGGGTAAATGGTTAGAAAGGGGTTTGCATATGGGTTTAAAATAGGTTATAAAATAATATAATCAAGGTAATGAATCTTAGGAAAAGAAATAAGAAACTTGCAAACAAAAAGGAAGGGATACCTAGTGTTTGTTAAATGAAGAGATGATAGGAAAGACCTAGAGGAATTCTGCTAGTGGAACAATTCTTCAACTTCAAAAATGGTTTGGGTAAAGTTCTAGGTTGATGAATACTTGCAAAGAGATTTTGGTAGCATGTACCTATAGATTTTTTGATCCATTATCCTTCCTGTAGATCTCCTTTTATAAGAAGAAGTTGCCCATGGGAGTTGAATAATTTTCTAAGTAGGTACTAGATAAAGATGTTAAGTTGGGTGCTACAAAGATCATTTATATCACTAAAAGAAAAGTTTTCAAATTGAGTATGAAGTGAATCTACACTAAATCTAGAAATTGAGTTGGTACAAGTTGGGGACCTCACCACCAATGGTTAGACTAACCATCAATGGTTAAGGTGATCATCAACGGTTACCCTAACCATTAGTGATCAAAGTTTGAGAGGAACATGGGTGAAAAGTGGTTTTAAAAAGTAGTTTAAAAGGTTAGGTTAGTATATTAAAAATGGGGCTAAGTCCACTAGGGATTTTTACTAGCTCCAAAGGTTGGTTAAGTGTCCAAGGTGTTTTAAACATCAAAAACAATTAGTTTTTGAGTGTCTATAGGTGGATTCTCCTACAAGTCATCAAAAATTGTGGATCTTAATCCATATTTTGAAGTTTTAGGGTAATTATCCTTCTTATCATAGACATGTTTGGTGAGTTTGATAGTTTATATATTAGCCTCCTCTTTCTTGGGTTCCCCTTCTTCATTTTTAGCTAAGACTTAGTTCTTTCTATTAATTTCACATGGTGTCCTGATGCTTATTCTTCTCAAAAAAGTTCTCAGCTTGCCCAGAAGTACCACCAACTCAACACATGGCATCACAGTGTTATCCTAAGGTAGTTTTATTTTTATTAAAACTTTAATAAGTATCATTTGCCAATGGAATATGAGGTTAGATGCATAATGTATTTATGATGACGAGGAAACAAACTTTCCATGTGACACTCCCATGGTCATTATTTGCAAAGGAGTTCTTGACTTGTATAGGAGTAGCACCAGCTTGTCATGTGGTGGCCTTCCACACTACCAATTAAAAATGTGATAAAATGGATTTGAAGGAGATTTATCATCCCTCAAAGTTTCATGTATTATTCCAACACTCCTCAAGATCAAAGGTTTTTTCAAGGTTTTGAGTATTACCATTGGTTGAGGGGAGTGGGCTCCATTTCTAACAAGATTTCTAGAGGTAATTTTGGAGGTAGACATATATTGCCATGACACTTATTCTAAGAATCATGGTGGATCATGAGGCATCAACAATAATTCCATATCCAAGATTTTGATGACCAATTACACTCATGACTTGAAGCTCCCCATTTGATTTCAATACCCTCATCATGAGTATGAGTGCTAGGTTTTATGTGTCATTTCCTTATGAGGCCATCATGCTTATATATTTAGGGTGATTTTATTTATAGAATTTGGTTGGGACATTAGATAATATAAATTGTCTTTACAAAGCATCCATTTTTGTAATAGTTTTATTTTGTGAATAGAAGTAATAGTAGTTGTTATTTTTCATTTCATGACCTTAGCAAGTGTCCCTCATGGAAAGGATTGAACATTGTATATTGTGCCTCTGGGCCTTTTGTATTTTTTTCTCCACCTCAAAATGAAGATGATGTGGAGGATGTGGTGTTTTGTGTCAAATTGAGTGGAATTTATCATTATTTGTTGTTTTTTCACTGATTCTATAATGTTGCCTTTGATTTATATTATAGACTTTAAATCATGCATATGCTCTTTTCATTGTCTATGTTGTTTAAAGGTTTAAGCTATTTTATGAAATGTTAGAGATAAATACATTAAATATTTTGGTGCATTGCCTTAGTTAGATTTACTTTGATTTGATTTACATTTCCTTCCTACCCTTTTCACCCTAAAGTAATTTGAAGAGTCAGCTTCTAAAATCCTAGAGGTTGATTTACAGACTACAAATTTATCTCATATTTGTAAAGTTTCCCATAGGAAGATGTTAACTGAGACCAAAATTTTTAGGTATCAATGGATGGAAAATTATACAAATCAGAACTCTAAAGTAAGTATAAATAAACACACCATGTACACTCTATTTTTTGAAATATATTTTACCATGTGCTAACTATTGTGGTGTGTGTAGGGTTCTCACCAGTTATCTCATGATCTTTGACATCTTCATCTACATCATCCTCTTTGATGATGCTCTCCTTCCATTATAATTTGAGAGATGAGTTATCCTATGTTAACCTCACAACATATAGGTAGTTATATCATAACAACATGATAAACATATATCATAAAATATAACTAAAACAACACATTAATATGCATAAAATGTAAATTCATACATTAACCAACTCAGTGTAAAGAAATCATGTATTTAAAAAATATTATACTATCCCATAATATCATATATCTCAAGCTTAGTCAAAAATATAACCAATGTTAAATATGTTCACTACACACACACACACACACACACACACACACACACACACACACACACACACACACACACACATGAATAGTCTAATAGTTTGCTTAGCTAGGAATTGGGATGGAACATTACTCCTTAGTATTTGCAAGCCTTTCCTATCCTATCCTCATATAAATTTTCAAAACATTTCAAATGGATAAAATTGATATTAATTTTCCACAATCTATTTTTTGAAATATATTTTACCATGTGCTAACTATTGTGGTGTGTGTAGGGTTCTCACCAGTTATCTCATGATCTTTGACATCTTCATCTACATCATCCTCTTTGATGATGCTCTCCTTCCATTATAATTTGAGAGATGAGTTATCCTATGTTAACCTCACAACATATAAGTAGTTATATCATAACAACATGATAAACATATATCATAAAATATAACTAAAACAACACATTAATATGCATAAAATATAAATTCATACATTAACCAACTCAGTGTAAAGAAATCATGTATTTAAAAAATATTATACTATCCCATAATATCATATATCTCAAGCTTAGTCAAAAATATAACCAATGTTAAATATGTTCACTACACACACACACACACACACATATATGTATGTATGTATGTATATATATACATATATATATATATATAGATATATATATATATACAAATATACACACACACACACACACACACACACACACACACACACACACACACACACACACACACACACACACACACACACACAAACACACACACACACACACATATATGAATAGTCTAATAGTTTGCTTAGCTAGGAATTGGGATGGAACATTACTCCTTAGTATTTGCAAGCCTTTCCTATCCTATCGTCGTATAAATTTTCAAAACATTTCAAATGGATAAAATTGATATTAATTTTCCTAATCCTAAGGATGGTGATAGGTATCATCCCTCTAACCAGGTTCATTATATCACTCTTTTAAATGGTAAGGTGGATCATCATATTAAGTCAAAATAAGGTGACCTTAAAATCCCACATGAACAAATCAATACTATGACCAAGCTAATGCATGAGCCACAAATCAAAATCAGTCTCTAAATTCAAAGATCGCATTATTATAAAATCAAATTACACTCCTACATAATCCATCACATATTAGTGTTAATCATGTGTTAGCATCTTGATCTACCAATGTTGTTACAAATAAGGTTTCTTATCCAAATGAAAATATAAAACAAAATACATCTAAAACAAATGATTTTATAAGTGAATAAAATCCTATCAATAGGTCAAGTGAAATCCTAAGATAAATGATTCAATAAAAAAGTGATAAAATTACCTCATATACATCCTATATAGAGATCTAAATACTATTGTGCATATCGTAAAATGCATGGGCATCATATAACTCATTGTTTCACATTAAATAACCAAATACAAAGTTAGAAATATAGTTGTGATATTATCATTAATAAACCTAACAAGAAAACCACTCAAAATATGATTACCTCTCCTAAAGCACAAGTGCCAAAATAATAAATGTGGGTACCAAAAGAAAATTTTAGAGAAAAAATAGTTGGAAACATCAAATACAAAGAAATAAAAATTTCAAAAAGAAATATAAGATCAATGAAAGGATACAAATTTACATATTATTAATGATACTCAGTTATCCGAACAAAATTATATTGAAAATAATATTTACAAAAAATTGGTTATCATGGTGAAGGATTGAGAAAACATTTCCAAAGCATCACTCATCTTATTTCCACACATGACCAAAAAATCCATCAAGGCTTGGGCTATATTGTTAACACTAATTCAAATCCTTCAAATATACATTTTTCTAATGTAAAAGAACAAGATAGAGTTTTTTTAGTGGAAAATATTTGTTAATTCATGAATATTCCATTTTCTAAAATATGGATTTAGCTATTTTTTCAGACCCAAAAAGAGAAATGGGTTGACAAAACATTTGGGTTGTATATATGATTTAGAGGTTAGCTTGCCTACTATTGATAACTAATTCCAAAATTTTGACTATAAATCACCATATCATAGAGGAAAAACATACACTATTTTGCCAACATCTATTATACTCTAGATGTGACATATCATAATTTAATATATTTCATAGACAATCAAGATCATAAATTTAACCCTTCCCTGAAAGACTACATGGACTTAATCGTAGTGTAACGACAATGGGCCACAAATAACAAATAGAATTGGAAGGCAACCATAGGGTCTAAGCATCATCCAAAGGGTCTAGATAATGTCTATATAGATCAGTTGACATCTATAGGGCCTAGATGTATCCTAAAAACATTTATATGACAACCAAATAGACTTGATGATGTTTATAAGACTTGGATGCCATCCATAAGGCCTAGATAATGACCAAAAAACTTAGACAGTGTTTATAGAGTGTAGACACCATCCATAAAGTGTGTAAAACATCTAGATAGATTGGATGCCATCTATAGAGTATGGAATGCCTGTAGATAGCTTGGATAGTGTTCATAGTGTTTGAATTCTATCCACACAATCTGGATTATAGTCAGGCTTCTTGAACATCATCTATAGGGTATAAAAACCATCCATAAAGTTTAGACAATGACCAAGATGCCTAGATGACATCTACAGGGTCTAAATACCATTTATTAAGGTTGGACAATGACAAAATTGCATGGATGACATGCCTAGGGTTTAGACACCATTCATCAAGGCTAGATGGTGACCAAACCATGTGGATGACATACATAGGTTTTAGACATCATTTAGAGGCTCTAATGGAGACTAGATAGCTTGAATGACATCCATAGGGTTTGGATGTCATCCACATGGTTTAGATGATGAACAGATAATCTAAATAGTGTTTATGGACTCTGTATGTCATCTACCAGAACTAGAAAATGACTAAACAAACTAGATTGCATTAATAGGGTATGGACACCATCCATAGGCTTTTTACAATGAGAAGGAAGAATATACAACATCCACAAGGATTGATCAGTGTCTACAAATGTTGGGTGAAGATTATAAGTACTTGGTAGCGTTAGACATATATAAAGACTCTGACTAGTGGCCACATGGAAAGAATGACCGACTATATAGTGCCAAGGTGGCAGGCCATAACTTGTCTAGAAAAAAAGTCTACAAGTTCATATAGTGATAAAGGTAAGAAATCAGGAAAATTATTAATGACAAATAGCATATTATCTTATTTTGGATAGACAATAAGAACAACTAGGATAATTCAACTTATACCCATGTAAAATACATGTACTAAATGATTTTCCATTTTTTAATTTATTTATAATAACTATTATTTACCATTTTAAAAATAACAAAAAAATATTTATATATGCATATCCCTTCACTGAGTGTGGTTTTTCAAATGAAATAGTTAATCATAATAATACTTCACCATTTAAATATATTATTTATGATGACATGCCACCACTTGAAGACATACCTAAATATGGCATGGCTATGGCAAATGACAAACCAGATGATATGATACAAACATTAAAATAAAATTCTACATCTCAAAAATAACTTCCATGGAAAATAAAAATCCCTAATTTATGTTGATGAAGAGAAGACTTGAGGACATTCCAAATGATGAGATCAATACAACAGATCAAAGTACTTAGAAATCTGTGTGAAGAAAGATAAGTAGATGGACAATTGGAATGTATTTTAAGTTTGAATAGCCACAAAATTTTCTTTCTTTGAAATAGTAGAGCTAAAAAATATTGTTGATACCCCAACTAAATGTAAATGGACAATATGTTCTTGGAAATTAGGAAAGGGCCACAAAATTCAACTTAAGATGGACACAATCGAGAAACATTGTGACAAAGTTTATGTATATTTTAAAATATGGAAAACTTAAAAAAACTCATAGATGGAAATATGACAATGAATCCATGCATGTCAGATACATTCCAAAGTATGAAAAAAACTAGAAACACATGCAACATCTTGTTGAGAAAGGAGGAATAATTACAACTCAAATTGAAAAAGTTATTTAGTCAAATAAGCATGTAAAAAGTGTATATTTCTCAACGATATATCATATTCTAAAAAAAGGTAAACCTATATCTATCTTTTTAGATTATAAAAAATTATTTCAACACAATGAATTTCATAAAATTCCATAATCATACTAGTCAGATGACAGTACTTGGGACATTGGAAAATGTCTTGCGATGATTGAGAAGGAAGATTTAAAGGAAAAAGTTAAAAATGCAAGTTTTATATCAATGTCCATTGATGGGGTCACAAAATTTGACAACAAAACATGGATTTGTATCCATGTTTACACTTTTCAGAATAATTTAAGGACACCTCATATGTTAGCTATACATAAAATGGTTGAAAATTGTAATGTATAAAACCTTTTTAAGTTAGTTATTTCTAATTTGAAGGATATTTCTAGGATGGATGTTTATGCTATATCTATGAAATCGGTATGTGTTAGAGATGATGGTGTAGCAATTATGTAGGGGAACATTAATGGTTTGTGTTTTTTATTATAGATAAAAATTTCCCCATATATGATTTCAATTTATTGCATGGCCAACAGAATGAATCTTGCATAAAAAATTGTAAGTACATTTGAAAATGTTGCAAAAGTGGAGGAACTTATCCATGATTTACATGCTTATATGTCCAATAGTCCTAAAATGTTTTTAGAGTTTTAAAAAAAAAAAAATTGGGGTCACTAATGGTAAAAATTTTCTAAAATATAATGATACAAGATGGATTTCCATGTATGATCCTGCATGTAGAATTTTTGAAGAATATCCATCACTGGAAGGTTTTATATTTGAATACCAAATGGAAGTTAACAAGGCAAAGGATCTATGGTATTATTTAATAGGTTTTTAAATTCTTTTGACACTATATTTTATTCTCCCAATGTTGAACTAAATAATTTTTTGGATGAAACATGCTTGAGAGATATCGATATATATTGTCAACTTCATACATTTGAGAAAACAGGTTTGTCAATCTCTAGATGTCTTATACTTGAGATAAAATAGTTTTAAGTTTCCTAATTTTTCTAGTTGGAAAACTTTAAAATATATTAATGATCCAAAATACTATTTAAAATTTGATATTCATGATCATCTTTATATCTTTGTGAATGGAAAGGAAATATCATTGTACACATTCTGAAAATGAGTTGATTGTGCATGTTCACAAATTGAAGAAGTCCATGTAACATGTATTCTTTATGAAACGATGACAATGGAAACATGAATAAAATTAATAAAGATAAAGGATATATTTATTATGAAAATTGGAGAATGATTTCAAAGGGATGAGTTGATTGAAGCCATGGTAGTGGTGAATCCCATATTTTGCAAAGATGAGGATGGTTAAGAACAAATCAATAATTTATTTCTTATATACATAGGAACTCTTATTAATTTTTTTTCAAAGTTTATAGATATCAATGGAGTTGAAATTATATGTATTTTGTGAAAATATTTATTAACAACATAGTCTACCCATGTTGGATTCACAATGATTGATTAATACAAGTTTCTAAAGGAGCCAACTAAAAGTGGTGCTATTACAAGGATTTGGAAAAAAATGTATCTCAGTACCATCCTGAAAGAATATATAAGTGAATATTTTCAATTGTATGAACTCTAACAAATAATGATTTTGGGATTTGTGGAAGATGAAAGAGCCTTTAAAGCATTATATTTTATTAAATCAAAACTTTGTAATAGATTGGACACAAATCTAGATAAATGTTTGAGATTGTAAGTTTCACATTATCTAGTGGATGCATTCCCCTATGATAGAGAAATTCAAAATTGGAATTTGATTTGTCAAAGAAGAGGAGTGACCAATACAACAAATGACATAGCTAATCTAGATATTTAAACTCTATTTTCATCAAATACAATGCATACAAAAGACAATTATGAAGAAAGTGATACTCAAAAAATGTTTTAGCTACCTGAATATTAGTGTGTAACCTTCAATTTTCAATTTTGTAATTGATTTTTATATTATTATTTGTATTGAAAATCATTGAAATTTTTTTATCATGTAAATTTTAATAAATACTAAATTATGACTTTTGATTATTTTAAAATATTTGTGTTATATTTCAATTGTTTAAAATTAAAACTTTGTTAAACATGAACTTATTGTTTCATCATTTCATATGGTTGTAAATATTATGCATCAATGAATTATGATATTATCACTATACATATTAACTGGCAAATATCTATAATTAATAGAACAAAGGCATATTTAAACTTTTAAACTTTAATTTACAATATAAACTTTCCAATTTCAATATAGCATATATAAAAATGCATAAAATGAACTTGTAATGGATAAAATGCATGGAATAAAATAGAAAAAAAACACATAAATTTAATCTTGCAAACTTCAATTTACAATATCAACTTTCTAGTTACAACATAGCATATATAAATATTCACATAATCAAATAGAATGAGACTTATATTTAAATTTTCAGACTTTAATTTACAATATAAACTTTTCAGTTTCAATATTACTTATATAAAAATGCACAAAATAAACTCATAACAAATAAAATGCATAGAATAAAATAGAAATAGAGACTTAAATTTAATCTTGTAGACTTTAATTTAAAATATAAAGTTTTCAGTTTCAACATAACATATATAAATATGCACAAAATTAACTTGATATGGATAAAATGCCTAGTATAAAATAGAAACAAAGACTTAAATTTAATATTACAAACTTTAATTTATAATATAAACTTTCCAATTTCAACATAACATATATAAATATGCACAAAATTAACTTTGCAAATTTTAGTTTATAATATTAACTATCAAAGTTTCAAGTTTCAACATAAGATATATAAAAACATCGATTACAAATTTCTTGACCCATTTTCATTAAATAGAGATACATGAAATGAATAGATATTATTTTTCCATATGAGTTCCACTTTTATGTTTAGTTGTGGCTCTTCTTATCTTAGCTTCCCCCTTCCTTGAATCTGAATGTAAAACTCCTTCTCTAACAAGATCCTCAACTGCAACATTAATATTTGCAACTATTTTTATTTCTTCATATGTTGCATATCCTATCAATAGGATAGAGGGATCCACATCTATTTTATCCTTGAGAAGAACATCTAAATCCATTTTATACTCTTTAATTATCCTTAGCGTGTTATATTATTTGTTAATAGCACAATTTTTTCTTTAAATGCAATTGTTGCATTTATGCTTTTCTACATCTTTTCTAAGTGAATATTTAGTACTTGTGCTTCATTCTTAAGGTTATCATATTTTGAATTTAATTTGGACAATAAAGTTTATCAAATAAAAATTATAAAATTACAATTAAAAATGGATAAATAAGTAATTACTTACCAAATATTTATCCTTCTCTGCATTGGCAAGGCAACAAAGGTTTTGGTCTCTTGCCCATTTGTTGTAATAAGTGTTGGCCCCAGAACTTTGGTTGTGTTTTAACATTTTGGCACATAACTGGCATGACACAAAATGAACGTTGAGCAGAATATTGTGGCATGGAAGCACCATGGTATGGAACTTGTAGGGTGTGAAATCACTAAGGTGTAAAAGTACTAGTATGAGAGGACCCAGTCAAAGGAGAATTAGTCATAAGGAACCCAAGATCATAGGACTCAAAATAATAGTGGAAGACTTAGGGAGTGTATGAGAAGCAAGACAAATTAAGGAGAGATTAGAATTTTTACACTAGCCTGTAAGGAGATGAACACATGGTACCAATGATCGAGCATAAAATGAGCATATGCAGGGCACAAGGGCTTGGGTCCTTATGAGAAGTTAGCTATTCAAAAATCACGACTCTTAGTTTTTTGAGATTCCATTGGTTAGTTACTCCTATCATTAATGTTTTAAATACTTGGGTAGGGATAAACAAGTATAAATATCCTTATTATAAAGCACTAGGATGACATATTTTTCTTGATAAGCCTTTGTTAAGGATTAATAAATGAGTCATATAAATTATAAACATTATTGTGTTCATAATCAATTAAATGGATGAGTTGTGTATTTATGATAAGTTGAGTGAGAATTTAGTAATTGGAACTTAGTATAAAACTTACCCAAATCTTTTCTTCTTAGAAGTAATAACTAGAAACTGAAATAACATTAGTCTGAATAGTTATAATGGCTAAGCTTAGTAATCCAATGATCAAATTAGTTTATCTATAATTTTATGTAGTATCTATTTACATCCATATTTAACATAATAATATGATTAAGTTAATGATACTACACAACAAAACTTGTGGGAACCAGTTTCTAGCTACACACATCAGGTGAGTGCACAAGACCATTGTCTTTGATGAAAGGGCCAGTGCACTAGCTCATTGGGATACACTTCAGCAGTGGAGCTATAAATAAAGATAAAAACCCAAATTTTTTGTTTCATTATTGAGACCTATAGCATTTGATGTACATTCATGGAAGATGTTTGAGTGTATCACCCTTGAGAGTGTTAAATAATGAATTACAGAAGTAGAAGTTGATTTCAGAGTTCCCTACCTTAAACCAAGAGTTTTCACATGGTATGGGAAAATAAAAATATCTATAGTGTATTATATGAAACTTTATTTGTTGAGATCCTAGTTCATTTTTAGACTTGGCTATCTGTATATGCTCAAGGATGATCATAAAACCTTAGGAGGAGATAGTCTTGGATATTAGAACAACAAAGAGCTTTAGCACGACTTAGAGCTCCATGGACATGAGATATTAAAATTTTGTGGATATGATTTTTAAATAACTACATTATGGAGTACAATATAACTACTTATTCATGTCCTAAAGAAGCCAAGTTCCATCTCCTTAGAGAACCACATGCCCATTGTATTCAACATTTCTCATTAGAAATTAAGAAGTTATTTATTGAATATAGACTTGAAAATATGGAAATGGAGAGATAAATTAATTTTTTCATGAGCCTCATATTTGGAAGAGGATTGAAGAAAATTTGGTAAAATATTGTAGGTTTAGAATGGTAGCTAGTCAATAAGCATTATGAAAGCAGAAGTATAATGAAGCTCGAAAGAGCATTATAGGAGTAATTAGTGTAGGAAGAGATTGAGAGAACCCAAGAAGTAATGTTAGGATCCATAAGGAAGTGAAAACACACAAAAATGACCCCATAACTTTTAAACTATGCATCAAGTCACTTTTATCATATGAAGGAGAACCCAGCCAAATGACAAAAATTACAGAACCAAGCCTAAACCAACCAGGCTCCCCAACCATAGTGTGCACTCATGATTTTGAATTAGATGACATGAATATACATAATTAGGATACAAATAGTATATAATTAGATACTTAACCTCTATGGTGTATTAAAACTAAGCCAATTCACACTAATACAAACTTAACACTTTCATTCCCTCTTCAGGGGAATTTCATGGTGTAATTTGGAATTCCTAATGGACCTAGAATTTAAGGTGGATATAACATGGGCCCAAGTGTAATTAATTAACTAGCCATCATGCCCCATGGCACAACCATTGTTATTGGAAGTGTTGGAGGATATAGAGGCACTAGAGGTGGATTGAGAGGTAGCACAAGAGGAAGTAGTGGACTTCCTCCTTATGGGATAGGACTTAGAGGTCCTCAACAACCACCAATTCAATCACCTCATACATCCATGGTATATTAAAAAATGACACTTCACCTACCTAAATATAAAGGAATGGATAATGCAATATAACATGTACATAATTGTAAACTCATCTAGAGGGAATGAGGCATCACTTCTTCGAAGAGAAAAGCCACCCAATTTGAAACTACATTGTTGGAGTGAGTGCATAAATTTTATAAAAATCTTGATCCTTAACAAGAAGTGTTAGACTATGATCAACTTAAAATGACATTCCTTTAGGAATTTGATATTTTTCAATTTGAACAACAAAGTATAGCCATGTTGAAGGACATAAAGTAGTAACTTACTAAAAGTGTATGATAGTATGATGCTAGGTTCAAAACACTCTTCTCAAAGTTATAATTTGAAATCAATGTTTCTTATCATGCACAATGGTTCATGATATTTTTGTTACTACCTTTTTGACAAACACTATCTTAGAAGCCCTTTACTAGCCTGCATGAGGTTTTAAAAGCTACTTTCCATGTTGAAGTGATTAGTAGTATTAATACTAGGATCAATCCTTTCATGAAAGCCTACATATATTTAATTTCATCATAACTTGATAAATTAACTATAAATAGTTTACATGATACTCATAGCGGTCTTTGGTGTACTGACTACGAGTCTACAGGACATACCCAAAGTAATTGCCTACATAAGAACATCCTTATTATACTATAATAGTCATTTTAAATATGTCATGAAGAGCATGATGTATTCTCTTGTCTGATTTTATAGTGATCAACACACATAAAGGTGTCTGAATATTGTAAAATATGTCATGCCTATATTCATGATACTAATGATTACTAACTAATTAGTAACATCCATGAAATACATGCACATGGTACACTCCAAACCTCTATAGCCAAAAATTAGGATAATGGTGGTTATCATGGCTAAGATAGAGGATGGGGATGAGTAGGTGGTTGGTTCCCACCAAGAACATGTTATAAGTGTGGATCCCTGAACCACTATCAAAGAGATTATCTAGTTTACTCTACATGTGTTTTCTATAAAAAGGACCATCAACTGGAGGAGTATCTTGACCTATATACAACCATTAGTAAAGAGATAAATGAAAAGGGTGAAGGTATTATTAGTATTGATAAACCATATTGGCATGCATGTTTAGCCACCCCAACAACACAACAAGTGATTATCATTATGCATAGTGGAAGACAATCTCATTCCACATCCACTCTTATTGAGAAGGTACAACATGAGGAACCTTTGGCAAGGAAGTATCCTCATGCCTAGAAATAAAAGGATGTGTTATATGACACTATGAAATTGGTATGAAAACTCTAAGGAGAAATCCAATTTCTCAAAGACAAAGAAGTAACACAACATGTTGACCTATAAAAGGTAATAGAGACACAAAACTTGGCACGAGATGACTTTCAGAAGCTTTAAACACTTATGTTGGATGAAGACATTATTCCATAACTAAAAATTTGACTTAAGAATCAAATACAAGTTCCAATTAACACTCAATATCTAGTGACTCAATAGACCAAGGATCATTGATTGAATCATGCTCGGTAGCAAGATACCCCTATTCCTCCTACACCTCCAAAATATAAGGAGATACTAATGACTACTACCATTGATGGTTAGGTAATTTTGGACATCCTAGTTGATACTAGTGTTGAAGTCAATGTCCTCATAAAGGAAGCATGGTGTAAAATGGCTAGTCTAATACTACAACCTTCATCACATGTATTGTTCATGGTTAATAAAACTTGTGTTTTACTAATTGAAGTCCTCAAGAATGTAATGGTTGATATATTCAGGTTACCCTTTAAAATTGATTTTGAAGTTCTTCAGTTAGAATAGGTTCATGACTTCCTAAATTTATTGGGGAAACCTTAGCGTTATGAGAATAACATAGATTTAAGATTCAAAAAGTGTTACATTAGTTTTGTCAATGATGACCAACATGTTGTTATTCCTCTTGATAAAATACATAAGCCCCCATATGTCAAACTTGTTAATGTGGAAGAAGATTAAACCACATTTATAGTGTCACTACTAAATATTATGAGCAAAATGACCCTACTCTTTATGTAATATTCTAATGGATGGACACTCAATCCCTTTCTGACACTACAATAAATGCTCATAATTATTGGGTGCATAGTAATTATGACCTCACTATAATAGTATGTAGTGTCATTAGAAGTCAAGAAACCATTCCATGCCATCCTCATAAATATCAATTATTTATCCACATTATTACTAGACAAGTCATGAGGGGAACAATAATAGATGCACCTTTAGTGAGACTTGATGAGGCTTCATGCTTCCATGGATAAATAGAAGTATGTAAATTTGTCTAGTGCCTTGAGGAATTTTATCACACTAACACTGATTGCATTTGATCTTTGGTTCACCTCTTAGATGGTAAAGTTGTAATATGGTGGCAAACCCATCATGAAAAACTCATTTAGTGGGACCATGTATGCTTTACCTTACATCATTGGTTCCATTATGGTAATAATGTCAAGGGAAAAATCAACTATAGAAGATTACTAACACTTGAACTTGATATAGAATCTTATGAAATAATGTGGAGAAATGAAAAATCATAATTACTAAAGTACTTATGGGTGCATGCATCCTATGAAAATTTAAACACCTATCCATGGGCATGGTATCTTTATGAAGAATGATACATGGGTGCCCAATTTTGTCATCTCTTGAAGGAGAAAATGAAATCATCATTATCTTATTCCTCACCAAGGATTGATTTATGGCTTACTCTCCAAACCATGCATGAAGTCATTATTGGTGACCTAATTCCCATTGAAGATCAACTAAGAAATATCCATCATGTTCCTAAATAAGCTCTACATCTCTTCAATGGAACATCAACATAGTTTCCATGTCAAAACTATTCCTTAATTAGGACCAACATGAAGAGATACATCTAAGGAAACATAAGTTAGTATTTCAAGTAGAAGGTGAAGGATCCAATTTAGTTGACCCTTATTCAAACCATTTAGATGTCCATATGGACAATGGCAAATGAAATATTCATGATATTGATGGAGATATAGACAACCTTTATTCTAAGCCAATTTAGACTATCTAGTGTAACATCAACACAAAGCAAGAACCAAAGATGGCTATTATAGGCAATTATTGGACTGACACTACAATTTCAAAAATGTTTGAGCTATTAAAATAATATCAAGATGTCTTTCCAATAAGATACATTGAGATTAAGTGAGTTCATCTATCCTTAGGAAAGAGACATATCAAATTGGTTGATGGTACTTGACCAGTTAGAAAAAGGCCATATAGGATGAATCCTAATTTATGGGCATGTATTAAAGAAAAACCTGATAGTATATTATGTGTTGGAGTAATCACCCCCATTGATGAATCTAAATGGGCCAATCTCATGGTGATTAGTATAAAGAAAGATGTATGCATCTAAATCTATGTTGATTATTGGGTACTTAATGCATCTTATGTCATTGATCCTTTTGAAACATCATTCATAGAGGAAATCCTTGAAGGTGTTGTTGGATCTGAGATATATACTTTCACAGATGGATTTTTAGGATAGCATTAGGTCCAAATTATTGAGGACTAACCAAAGTTAATGTTTTCTACTGAATGGGGTCCATTCACATATATCATCATGCTTTTTGGGTTAAAGAATACACTAGCTATGTTCTCACATATAGTTGTTGAAGCCTTTAAGTACTTCATTCATAAGTTTCTTCAAGTATCCTTGGATGACTAGATAGTCTATGGCCTGGTCAAGGACCATTATTCTAACCTAAGGCTCATTGTTGAGCACTATCGAGTCTTACAAATATCATTGAATTTAAAGAAATGTCTATTTTCTAAACTTTTTGATGTGCTCCTAGGATACATTATTTGTAAAGATGGGCTTCTGATAGACCCAACAAAGTTATCCATTATTCTTTGACTCTTAATGCCCAAGTCTCAGTGTGAGGTCAGCATTTTTCTAGGACATACAAGATACTATAAAAAATTCATACGTGGATATAAAAATATTTTTATGCCCTTGGAGGAACTTCTAAATCATAATTATGACTTCATATGGACTTGCTCTTATTAAGAAGCATTTGAAAATTTAAAGGAAAAAATGGTAACCAATCTAATCTTCCAGTTCACAAATTAGACAAAACTTTTTCATGTCCATGTTGATGCATTTGGAATCGCAGTTGGTGTAATTATTGCACAACCAAAGGAAGGTAACCTTGATCATCCAATCTACTTTGCAAGTAAAAAAACTCACTCTATCTGAGAGGAATTACACCACCACAGAGAATGAAACATTATCCATGGTTTATGCTCTGTAAAAGTTTTGACAATATTTGTTGGCAACGTCCTTTGTATTATATATAGATCATGAGGCCTTGAAGTACTTATTAAACAAACCTATGATGAATCTACCACTAGATAGTATTATTCTAAGAGTTTCAATTTTTTGTCATGGTTAAACCTAGAAAACCCAATTATGGACATGACCATCTATTCCAAATTGAGTCTAGAGAGCCACCACATGTAATTGAAGATGACTTACTTGATGTTCAACTTTTTTTTGTTACTCATGTATCAAAGGAGCTCAAAAATATTTACACCTTTTTAACCACTCGATAAATACCAAACTGTCTCACCCTTTAGGCCAAGAAACATCTTGTGGTCTATGCCACACCTTTTTAATTCATAGGAGGATATCTTTACAAGTTTGTCCATAATGAGGTTCTTTAGCACTGTGTTATGTAACATGATCATTTTAAGGTCCTTAAATAATTTCATGAAGGTATTTCTAGAGGACACTGTGTTGGAGAGGCTACCATGTGCAAAGTTCTACTAGATGAATTATGGTGCGCTACTCATTTATAGGATGCTAAGGTATATGTTAGGTAGTGTGAAATATAAAAGCATGTATAGAATCCAAACTAATGAGATGCCATGCCTCTATGACCAATTCTATGTCAAGAACCCTTTGAGAAATGGGCCATTGATTTTTTGGCCCCATCACTTTAGATGGATGATATATAGGTTCTCAGTATATCATCATAATAACTAACTACCTCATACATTAGGTTAAATCTATGCTAATAAAAGATTGTATAGCTACCACTATTGCATAGTTCATTTGGATCATATCATAACTTGGTTTGGGTGTCTACTTAGTTTCACAAGTGATCACAACACCCATTTCCTAAATGAAAATATTTACATCTTACTAGATGAGTTCATGATTGCACACCATAAAAAAAGTGTATCACCCTCAAGCTAATGTTATTATCAAGGCCTTCAATAAGATCCTAGGTACCACTCTAATGAACATTTGTAATATTAGCCAAAATTATTAGGATGATAGGGTATATTCAATATTTTGGGCTTACCAAACAACTTACAAGTGCCTAAACAAAAAGACCCCATTTAATTTAGTATATGGCAAAGAGTTGGTCCTTCTAGTTGAATTTTTGGTGATGTCTCTTTGTATTACATCCATAGGAAAAATGGATGAGGATTCATCCTTGAAAACATGCCTAGATACTTTATTACAATTTTATAAAATCCATTTCATTACTCATTGGAGTCAGGATATGGAAAAACACAAACAAAAATCATGGCATGACCGCCACATAAAGCATAAAACATTTTCCCTAAGAATTAAGGTCATTGTATATGACTCCAAGTTTGTGTACCATTTTGTAAAATGTTGGATTCATTGGGATCATTTATTTATCATTTATAGCATTTGGCCTACTAGATCTTGTTGGTTACAAAGTTTGGACGATTAGTTCCTTCCTAGGAATTTAAATGGAAGCTAGCTCTAGCTCTATTTCACTTCTGATTAATTTGAATACTATAAAATAATAAGGTTTATGCCATTATCTTAGGATTTCCTATTTTTAAATAAAAATTCTACCTTTGTTGTGCACAACATTTATTTAATGTAACTATATTTAAATTTTGTATTTATCTTATCGTGGAGGACGACTCAATTTTAGTGTGGGATAAGAGATATAAATTCATGATTAAAAATTAAGTGTTAGAGTTACCTAGGTGTGAAATGTACCATGGTGCAAAAGTGATTAAATTCAAATAAGTCATTTAAGTCACACAAACTATATAGTCTAAGAATAAGATGTTCCTATAATTAGTTTAAATTTTTAAATACACAATTATCTTCTACTCCAAGAAAAGAGTGGGGAATAACTATCCTCTACTTGATAGCAAGGCACATGATGGGATGTGCCATTAATGTGAAAATGAAGAGCAATGGTGAGAAATGTGCCAGTAACATGACATGATAATACCATTAATTACATTAATTATGAGAAATGATGATCGAAGAGTGGTAGCCATTAAAATGCATTTATGACAAGATGTGATGGGTGAAAGGAAAGGGATAGTAATTGTTGTTAACCTCCTCAAGCCTATAAATAGACAAGTGAACTATTTTTTACATTTTACCTTTGCGTTTATTTGATATTAATAGATCTAAGAGTGAATACAACAAAGATTCATGAGCAAATAAAGTTCATTAAATTCCATAGCAAACTATATGAGGCATTTTGAATTTATATACAAGTATTATGAGTTTATTTTTTGAAAGATAAACATAGGGTCATTTGGGACATGAGCATGATATGGAAAGATTATAGGCTATAGGTTGTATAATTCCACCATTTGAGAACCCTTAAGCTCAAAAAGTCAAAGTTGTTGACCAAAATCATGTATTCATTTGGTAACATTGGTCAGCCATGTCTCAACCTTTGGGCTCCTTGAAGGGTGATGCAGCCTAAGAAAAAGACCATAATAAATTATCCATTACCTATAATACCATAGGAAGAAGAGGTACTTAGAGGAGAAATGATATTCATTAAATAAGAGACACCAGAGGATCAAACTCAACATGTGAAAAGGGAAGAAGCAACTATGGTGCAATAAGCTAAGAAGAATCAATCATCTCTACCCCAACCTCTAATGATTGAATAAATGTCATATATTGAGTCAGTGTTATATGTGGATAAATGGGTCTCTAAGGTGCCCTCTTACATGGTTTTTAACTATAAACATCATCAACCTATGAATGAGGTTGAATTATGAAATTATTATAGAGTTGAGTGCCAGAACACCAAGAACCAATTGGTGTATGATCTAAAGATATTTAATGTGTTGGATGATACATAATGATTACAACTCTTTAATTTGCCTTACATTTAAAAACCCATGGAGGTAATCAAGTTCCTTCTTTCTTGCTTCCATGAGGATTATATATATATTTTGTTGGGCACAGTATGAAGATCACACTCAAAAGAATAAGCAAGGTATTGGGACTATAGTGCTAAAGGTTGGATGTGGAAAAGGACTTGGTAGATGATAATGAGGTCTAAAAGACCACCACATCATTGATGTAATAGAAGCAGGGCCACACTATGTATATAAAGAACCTACAAGATCCCATCCTCTGGGTTATAGTGCAAATCATCATGACCAAAATCAATGGAATTGATCATTAGAAAAAGTTTGACATGGCACACCTATACATCACCCACCAGGTTACTTAGGGATTAAAATATAGTTGGGATATGTATTTTACCTGAAAATTTGTTGAGGATGTGGAGAAGATGCATTAGATACCCAACCATAGATTTACATGGGGAGTATTTCTACTCTTGATGGTTTTTTATGAGATCAATGTACCAAAATAAACCTAAGAAATGTTGAAGTGGGAACACCCACTTGATCACATGTCCCTTATTGATATCTATAAGGCATTCACCTTCTCAAGGTACATCACCCCCTCCTATAAAATAAAAATAAAGTATTGGTTTGATGGCATGAAGGAGGTGTTCAAAAATGAATGGTGCATCCAAAAGGATTTTCTCCCTTGGCTACTAAAAAAGAAAAATTTATAGTTAAGTATCACTTCTCTCTCATATGTATCAGGGTGATCCATTCTAAAGAACTCTTTGTATGGCTGAAGTTTTCATATGCCTTCTCAGCATGGTAATTTGTTGACTTCATGACCTTGATTCATGACACACAACCCATTACCTTAGAGGTTGAGAAGATTGATTTGGAGATTGATACTCTCTAAAAAATGTATTTCTATCTAGGTAAGAAATCATATAGGGAGAATAAGGATATGGACATGATGGATATAAAGGTCAAGCAAACACTAGTGGGAAAACAAGTACATAACTTGTTTTATATGATGTGACCCAAGAAAGATGCAAAGGGTGTAAAACCTAAGGAATATCTCCCACCATCACCTCCATTGAATAAGAGGAAGCAGGCTAAGCATGATTTTAGTGTAATTGGTCAACAAGTAGCATAAAAGTAGTAGAAGACTTTTAAGATACCATGGCCAAGCCCCTCACCACCTAAAACCTCACCTTTATGACTATCTCCACCATGCTCATCTCCATCATACCCTTATCCATCTAATGCCCTTCCCCACCATGCCCTTTTCCTCCTTAAACTTCTCTACCTAAGTTTTCACCACAAGAAGTCCCTCCACTCCCACCTTCCCCTCCACACATTCTTCCAACTATGCCTTCACCCCCCAAAATAACTCTACAACCATCTCCCCCAAATATTTCTTCATCAAGAGTTATACATCAACAAACCATAGAGAAAACACCTAATTAGGAAGTCCTTATAGTCCAGATGATAGCATAAAAATCCAATTTTGAGAAGACACCCTCCCTAGTATAGTAGGAGGCACCCACTTCTTATGACTCACCACTTAATGTTGAGAAACCTTATGACAAAGAGGGGGATGGTGAGGAAGAAGAAATGAGCAAGAAGGCCATTAGTAACACTCACATATAGTCAAGGTTTTGGAATGTGACCTGAATAAGGGAAATAAACTAACCAAATCCATAAAATATCTTTCCATTGACGCATTTAGAAATTTTCATGATCAATATCAAGTGGGCATCCTCAATTGGATTTTATATCTATGGTCATACTTCATCCCCCATAATATAACCTTGGAGACAAAGAAGAAGGTGTCATTTTTATTAGACATGAATAATGAGGAGTGCACTTTTAAGTTCCCCTAAGATAGGATTTATTTAGGAATTGATGCTCCTACACTACCAAAACCACCATGGGTGGATCCCCAAAATATCACCCCTCTATAAGTAAGTGTAACATTTTTGAAGATAGACTTCAAGGTCATACATTAGAACATTTTTTTAGATTCTGATGCATGTATTGAAAAGAATAAACATACTTATATGGTGGGTATGTATAATAAGGAATTTTCCTCCAATAAGTCACTCACTGAGGAAGTGGCTACTCTAAAACATCAGGTTAACAAGGCCATGGAGGTGAAGTTTAAAACATTGAATCTATGTAAGATAATTTTGTGGTAGGATTTGGTACTCGTGGATGGCATACCTATCAATGGGAATGTCATAGACAAATTATATACCTTGGTGAGCCTATTGTTGAATAATTACAAGGATCATCCCACATCAAAAGATGAGGGAATGGAGTTAGCAGAGTAATTCATCGAGGAAGTAGAAGTCTAAAATTTCACCCTAAAGAGATTTGGGGAAGTCATCCCCATTTTGGATGGAATTTTTGAACAAGTGGCATGTTTGAATAAAATCTTAGAGGCTCAATTATAAGTAGAATAAGCCTAGAGGTAGTAAATGGCTAATGCTACACTATTAATAAGGGATCATGCTGAGTGGACCAAAGCATTCAAAGATTTGTAGATGATGGAAGAAAATATCAAAATACATCATCAAAAAATGAATGATATTTTTTCATCCCTTTGAGGATAGGTTGTTGAAGAAGTCTCAACACTTGAATATATATGAAAGGATTCCAATTCATCCCTAGATGAATTGGTCAATAAGGCCAATGAGATAGCTAGCCAATCTAAGGAGATAAAGAAGTCTAAGGAGGCCATTGAAGTAATAACAACTAAGCTAATTAAAACATTATCACATTTTGATAATGTCAAAAAGCAAATAAATAAAATGGGATTTAAATTTTTGGTTGAGGCCCTCAACGAGACTTAATCTAGGATAGACTAAGTGCATAATATGGGGTGATCTTACCCCCAAATTTTGGCTATGTTTTGACATGTTGGCATGTAACCATTATGGTGTAGAAGGAATCTTGACCATAATACTATGGCATGAAATCACCATCGTGTAGAACCTAAAGGGCATAATAGTACTAAGGAACAAAAATATCAACATGAAAGGACCCATTCAAAGGAGAATTAATCATGAGGAACCCAAGAGAATAAGACTTGGAATAATAGAGGAATACTTGCGGAGTGCATGGGAAGTGGGATTAGTCAAGGATAAATTTATATGGGTCACCTAGACCTTATCCATTGGAATTTCTACACTAGTTTACAAGGAGATGAAAACATGACAACAAGGATCTAAAATAGAGCGAGCATATAGGGGGTGCAAAGGCCTGAGTCCTTAGGATAAGTTAGTTATTAGAGTGCCAAAATTCTTAGTTTATTGAGAGTATACTATTCAATTACTCATGTCATTAATGTTGTAAATACTTGGTCAGGGATAAAAAAGTATAAATACCACTATTATAAAGCACTAGGCTGATGGATTTTTCTTGAAAATTCTAGGTTGAAGATTAATATAGGAGTCACAAAAATTATAAAAATTCTTGTGTTCATAATAAATTAAATATTTGAGTTGTGTATCTATGATAAGTTGAGTGAATATTTAGCGATTGGAACTTAGCATGAAACTTACACAAATATTTTATTCTTATAAGTAATAACTAAACACTGAAATGCCATTAGTCTACGTAGTCATGGTGACTGAGCTTAGTAATCCAAGGATCAAAGTAGTTTATCTATGATTTTATTTAGTATCTATTTAAATCTATATTTAATATAAGAATATGATCAAATTAATGATACTGCATAATAAAAGTGTAGTCTTGTATGAAAGGGCTAGTGTGCTAGCTCATTGGGATACACTTTAGCATCAAAGATATATATAAAGATAAAACCCCAATAATAAGCCTATGCCTCTATGTTCAAATTTTCCAATATATTGATCATAATATCAAAAATATTATCATTGTAGGGATTTGTCATAGAAATGGATCCTAATTCTACTTGATTCACTAAGACATCAATTTTGGATGGATCATTTTGAACCAAACAATATAAATAATATCTTTGGGAGTGGTTATGATAACACTCATTAATTTATTTTACTAAAGACTTTACCTGAATCTCCCACTATTTCAAAAATTTCAAATCAGTCTATACAATGTCATCTAAAAAATCAAAAGCATTATATGCTACAAGATTATTCAATTGAAAGGATGTCAATTCATCAAGAGATTGCTCATCATCATTGCCTAGTTCATGTGGTGAACTAGAAGAACCTTGTCCAACTATTGTTTTATCCTAGAATTGAAATCCCTGAATAATATTATGAATAACAATTTTCTCAGTAGGCATGGAATCAATACCCTCAAGGAAATCATCATCAAGATTAATGTTCTACAAAAGTTACATGGAACCACCAAACACTCCACCCATAAAAACACTGAGTAACTTCAAGGTTTTTATATGCAAATTCATTCCCCTGCTACCTATTGGCATTGGTAAATTATTCCTCGTCTTTTGTACATCATAGGTGGGAGGAGGTGGTGTACCATTTCTCACAGAACATTTACCTACAATACAAAATGCCATCACTAATAAATAAAGAAACTTCATCAAAATTAAACCAAAGTTAACCTAAAGGTTGAAGACAATAGACTTAGGATCCATAATCCAAGTTGCTAATGTGTTTTTTTATGATGGATGTGTTAGAATAATCTTTGACCCTTTAATTTATATGAAAAAATAAAAATATCATATAATAAAAAGTTAAATTTTTCATATTGAATTTCATGTAATAAAACAATAGCGTAATTGTAAACATGAAGTCAAAAATGTTGCACGGGAGGTAAATGTTGCACAAGTTGATGGGCAATGTTTCTAATGTCATGCCACTATAAAGTTACATGAAACATTATTAAGTCCAATTTTTTTGTTGTTACATCAAATTTAAATAAAATTTTAAAATTTTAATACCTAGATTTAAGGCAAGGGATGTGCCCAAGGAGCCTTATCGATGTGCATCAGTAGGTGATACATATATCTACAATTTATTATGCCTTTTCAATGGTTTTTTTGCAACAAAATATGTATCATCACCTTTATCAGAATAAGAATCCCCAGAGCCCTCAATGGGATGGTATTTGTTCAGTGCAACTTCTCTTCGAGATTGAGACACAGATTGTCTTTTCTATAAAAAGGAAACATACATAATTCATATTATATTTGAATTGTAACAAATTTAATAACATAATAATTTAATGAGTTAGAATTATACTTAAAATTTAAAACTTATCTCTAACTCTTCAAAGGCCATTGAATTAGATTTCATGTTTTTATGCAATATTGTAGGAATAGTTGTTCCCCTTAGCTCATGGTACGCCTCATAGTATAAACCTAAAATATAATTAAAATCAAATTTTTTGTAATTGTCACTTTAAAAGGCATAATCCAAATTATTTATCATCTTGTTAGAAAAGAATGCACACTAATTTAATTAATGTCCTCAAAAAAAATCAATAATGTATGTTAAAACCAAGAAGGGGATGTCTACAAGTCTTCCATGTAAAACAATCCTTGGAAAAATTTAATGAGGGCTTCTAGATATGGGTTTGTTATATTTTGAATAGAAAGACTCCTTCTTGAATGATTAGGGGTGCCTGTAATGGAAGTAAAAAATTATTTACAATATGTAATTGAGACATTTAATTTTGAAATTCATACATAAAACATTGAATATTAATTAATTAAAACAACATAAAGATTACCTACCAAGGTAGATGTCTCTACAACCAAGTGATTTTCTAGATAAATTATATATTTGTTAGATAAAATAGCTTTTATGGTCACAAGCTCCATGTTTTTATGAGGTATTCCTAAAAATCACTCGATATCTGAAGGAACGGTGCCAAAAGTAATAGTCTAAGAGTCGAAGCTAATAGAAAACTCTCTAGTGGAGGGTTTGCAACTAAAGATGAGAATGTTCAGTAAATTGGTGTCTGTCTCATAGTAAGGCATGTAAGTCAGGCCTCTTAGACAATACCAATCAATATAATCATTGTAAGTGTTTAGATATTCTAGAAGACTTAATATTTTTGGGTAAATTAAATTTTTGTATACAATTTTTTGAATAGGTGTAAATGATATGGGGTTGGAAGTCATTGGAATTTAAAAATGAGAATAGAGGGTAGAGGTCAATAAGATGAGAGGTTTGGGTATATGAGAGAAATAAAATAAATAAATAGGGTAATATATATAAATATATATATATATATATACATGACCCATACAATCCCCCTTGGGGTTTGGATGCCACCTACATCCTTTAGATGTCATCCACTAAGAATAAACATTATCCACTAGGCATGGAGGCCATCCAACCCCATTAGACTTTATTTATAGGATTTAGATGGCATCCACTAGTTACAAGCATAATCTACTAGGCCTAGATGCCATACACCTAGTCTGGATAGCATCTACTAGGTCTAGATGGCATTTATAAGGTAAATATGTTTTTCACTAGAGATAGACACCATCCATCATGGATTGATATTTTCCATTGAGAATAGATGCCATCCATTAGTGTTGGATGACATCTACATGGGATAAACATCACCCAACTAGTATAGATGGCATCCACAAAGGTTGTATGATGTCCACACCATTTAGATGGTGTTCATAGGATCTATATGCCATACACACCCTCTAGACACTATCCATCCCTAGTAGATGTCATCTAGGCCCCATGGACAGCATAAATAATGTCTAGACCCAATGGGTGCCATCTAGACTTGGTAGATGTCATCTAGATCTAATAGACACCATCTAAACTAGTTGGATGACATCTAGACTATGTAGACACTATCTAGACTTGGTAGATGCAAACTAGGCTAGGTGGACACCATCCAGATTGGGTGGATGCCATCCAAGATTGGTGAATGGTGTCCATACCTGATGGATTTTGTCAAGTCTTGGTGGATGGTGTCCATACCTAATAGATGTTGTCTAGATCTCATCGATAGTGTCTAGTGGGGGTGGATAATTTATTGAGTTTGTGGATGACGTCTAGAGCCTATGGATGATTTCTAAAGCCTATGTATGGCATCCACTAAGACTAGATGTTTTTCAGAGTCTAACATCTAGTCTTTAGATAAATGGTGCATATTATTTGCCCTCCCATTGAAACTACTTTACTTTTAATTTACCTTCATTTCAAAACAATCTTTTCAATATTCACCAAAAATTTACATATGTATTTTTCTTAGGAGCCCTTAAAAAACCTTGGAGCAAGAGCTTGAAAACTAAATAAAATATAAGACAAAGGAAACATTAAAATAAGATATATTTCTAAAACACAAAAAATAGAAATAACCTACAAATGAAAATAAGGTACATAAATAAAAAGTTCAAAAAGAGAAAAACATAACTTAAAAGTGTAATGTAAGATGTGTGCCTTCATATTAAGAAATTTCCAATCATTCCTTAAGACATAAAATCATTGACCCTTACATAGAAGTAAAACGTTGTCAAAATATTATATTTGACCAAAATTTTGAATTTAATATATGTACCTAAAAATTCATTACATCTCTTAGATACAAAAATGAACATGTAAATAAAGCTACTATATCTGACCTTTGTGTTGGATATTGTAAATGCAATGTTACACTCAGATCTAAATCAGGATCTAATATTCTACATATTAGTCCTTTGTTGGAAAAATGTAATGCAAAAATAGGCAAACCATGGTTACTATAAATAAAAGTAAAAATATCTCCAACAAATATATTAAGCACAAAATTACCAAAAGAGCATGATACCCTTTCTTATTCTACTATGCATTTATATGTTACATATTGTTCAGGATAGGTTATTCATTTATCACACCTTGAAGATTCTCATCCTAATTTGAGATCATAAGATGATCTTGTCTCTTCACATTTACCAAAATAATCAAAACATTAAAAAATAAAACAAACATTTTTGGCACTTAAATGTTATATTGGATCCTTTCCATCCATGTGTTAGTTCCATGTTGAGGGATAACATATCATTTAATCCTACATATAAATTTACTAGCATACATAATGCATGATTATATGCACTTATGGGTGTTTTATTTTCCCTCTAATCATGTTGTTGGGATGTTGTGGGAAACCATATTATATTATATTGATACTTCTAGGTTATACGATTTGATTATCACTATACATTATCATGCTTGAGCCTACATATGTACTTACACATGGCTTATTCATGCATATATTTTACACCTAGTACTTGACATGCTATGTACTTGATGTTTTTTCTAACACATTTTATCTATGGTCTACCATGATTTGTTTATGTTAGTTTATTACAATTTTCCTTTACGCACTCATTTGAGTGTTTTACCTTGCTATTGTGTTACTTTTTTGAGCATTTGAATATGTTGTATTGTATGCAACCCTTGTGCCTATGTTTGCCTTTATAGACATTTGAATATGTCATTACTTTCTTGGACATTTAAATACGTCATTTCATATTGTATAGGCATTTGAATAAGTCATTATTTTCTTTGTGTACATTTCACTAATTTATTTTCATAAGATTTTACAACATTCAAACATGCTCATTTTTTTGACCTCCTTGTACAATTACTTTTGACTTAATTTTGAGTGATATTATGTGTGTACTTATTTTATTATTATGATTATACTATTAATATCTATAATTTTAATTGATATTTATCATACATATTAGGCCTACATGTGATAACATTGGTTATATGCACTTCAATGATATATTTACCTAAATGTATTCCTTTTATATGTTACATGGTTACATTCACTAATTTTATAATTATCTTACCCTTTTAACGTGAGGTAACTTCTAGGTATTATTTTTACATCACCTCAAAGGGGGCATGATTATAAATCATTCTCTCCACACTTTACATTGGTTTAATTTAGTGGGGGCATGTCATATGAACATGGCTTTGGCATTCACAATTTTCAAATTTTAGTGGGGGTATGCTATGAAAGCATGTTATCCACATTTATTCAATATGGTACTTATATCAGTTCATAAATTTAGTGGGGGCATGATTTAGAAGTATGTTCTCTATAGTTACTCAATATTTAACATATCCAGTTTATAGTGGGGGCATGTTTTGGAAACATATCCTGCACAATGGTACTTATATCAATTTCATATTTCTCCATATATAGTGGGGGCATGCTTTAGAAGCATGTTTTACATAGTTATATAGTTATCCATATTGGTCAAAGAATAATTTTATATGATTTAGATTCATAATTATGGTATAATTATATACATGATACCATTTTTATACATAGTTTTAGCATGATATATATTTAAGGTGCATATGTTATGTAACATGTGCCTAATATTGAAAAATCTAAGTCAATCTCAGATTCTAAAATTATTTCATGTCCTAATATCCCATGGAATATTACAAAATTTATCAAGCCAATATAATAAATTAGTTGGTTCACCCTAGGGTATGGTTTAGGTGATTAAATCACTCAATCTTGTCATGTTTTTATTTGAGACTTGATTATTCAAACTCACTAGGTTATAAGTATTATTGGGTCACTCAATTGAGCTAATTTAAACTACCATGTGGCAACTAATTTTTTCTCAAAATTTTGGGGTATTTTCCTTCCAAATCTCTCTCTCTATCTCCTTGGATATATGAAATTTAAATATTTATCTATATCTACCCTAATCTCAATTTAAGAGCTTTATACTGATACATCTTTTACAAAATAACTTGCCAACAGGCAAGACAATTATATTGACACACAAGTGTACTCCTAAACCTTTCTCTTTAAATTTAAATCTATTTCAATTAATTTTAACCCAAATTATATGAAATAATATACACTATAACATGTTATTGGTTTCAAGTTAGTCACTAACAAACAACTCAAATTCAACTCTAGTAAAGCACTCATATTTAACTCAATCAAAGATAAGGTGTGTATACACATCCAGTTACTTATTCCTTTACTTTAAACTAATAATTTCATTACTAGATTAAATTTGGGGGACAAATGTTGATGATATTTTGTTATTATATATCACTCAATCTTGTACACTTGGAAAACTCAGACCTTGGTTGTTTCTCTTAATTATATACATGCCTTACTTTTGTAAGCCTCACATTTACTCTATCTTTTGCCCCTAGGCATATATATTAGTATTAATAGCCCTATATTAATTAAAAAGACATAAAATCTTACCCAAAATGATTAAAATGTACTTATCTTACACCTCTATAAGTCCTAAGCCTATGCCTACTCTCTTTCTCCCTGGACACTAACATCTAGGTCAGACAATAATGTCAACATTATTGTCCTAGCTTGATGCTATTGTCTATTACCCTAAAGTCATAAAATTTTAAAATGAATATATTACAATGGTTAGCCTAAGTGATTTAATGTGATTTATCTCCTGATAGGATTGGTATAAATATAATATCAACCCTCATTTATTCTTCTCCTAGAAATCATACCAAAAGAGCACTCAAGAGACACTCAAGTTACCAAAATATTTCTTACTCTACCCTATTTTTATATCAATCAAAGGAACATCCCAACTACATGTTTGAAGTAATAATTGAGTAATCATAAGTTCATAATTTCTAAGTTAAAAGCTATGTCACTATTTTACTTAATTTACACACATTGTATGATTCACACACAATCTAACATGTAGGGGAAACATACATGAGTTCAAAGTACTATTTTGGAGTATTGGATATGTAGGAAACACCCTTTGATAATGAGGTGTTTAAAAGTTAGCTAAAAACCATATGCCCACTAACCCCATTTTCCCTACGGTCACTTTGAAGATAGAAAGATAGGGTTTTTCCATTTCATCAGGAGTGATAGTCCATGATCCATAATTGAATACACCAGAGCAAAGGTTAAGTCAAAACCAAATTCATCTAGGTAGTCACATCTTATTTTCGTTGATACTCCATATTGGACACTAGTTTCAAACATAGACACTAGCATTGATGCAACAATTCTAGGCTAACACAATTATCTATAGAGTTAGAGGCATCGGATCCAAAATATGATGATTGATCCAGAACTATCTTCCTACCTGATTTTTACCTATACCAGATCTAGATCTACATTAACATCAAAATTAGATAAGTACTCTCTTTTATGTCATTTATACAAATATCATATTTTTAATTTTCATTAATATCCTATCTCATTTTAATAAATTTAACATATGATACATCTATGTTTAATACATCAATTTTCCTACTATAGATCTGATATTCATACTTGTGTCCTATCATTTCTATATTTTTAACCCTATCTACCTAATTAAGGATTTCGTAATCCCAAATTAGGTTTAAATAATTGTTTATCCTTCTAAGATGTTAAAATGATGCCTAAGGGTATTATATGCATTTAAAACTCTTTTATTTACTTTCTTATAGCTTAAACTTACATTTTTAGCCTTTAATTTTTTTATAATGTGGCATGTGGTTAATTAGCTTATGTAATCTTGGAGATGACCTCATTAAATATTGGGGCCCTTTTCAACCTCATAAATGACTCTTGCATGGCATCCCGAATCCTTCATGGTGTTCCAAATCCTGCATGGCATCCCAACTGGCCAGTAGAATTTCTTTATTTTTAAATTCAAAGTTTTTATTTCCTAATAATGGCATTGTAAGGGAAAACCATGAAATAATAAAACCTTTTTTAAAAAAATTTAGCCTTTATTTACTTCAACATGATGTTGAAATGATTTTTTTTTTAAATATTTATATAATTTGATTTTGGTTTTTGTATTAGCTTTTAGATATGACTTAAAATAGATATGGCACTTTACTTAGTTATAATTTTTATTTTTATTTTGAGTTTAGGTATGCATTGAAATATTGTATGAGTTTTGTATTATAGAAATGCACCTATAAAACTCCACCTAAAAGATATTATGGAAAACTCCATAAAATTTTACACCATGAAAAAATTTATGAGTTTTGAACCATTTAATTGCATCTTGAAACCTTCAATTGAAAATATCTCCAAAAAATCCACCAAATTTTTTTTTATGAGAAATCATAATGAGTTTACAATGTGGAATTGCACCTTGAAACCTCTAATTAAAAACTCCTGGGAAAATTCTATAGAAATCTCCACTGTGGATAATTTCAAGCCATTGAGAAGTATCCAAAATTATGCACTTATAAACTATGACTAAAACTCTATAAAAATTCCTACTATGGAAAATTTTATGATTTTTGTACCATTGTAAAGTATGCAAAAAAATCCACTTTAAAATCCTATTTAAAACTTCATAAAAATATCTAATGTGGGGTATTTACAGCATTATCTATTAGCTCAGGAACTAAATTACAAGCATCAGAGAGTTGATTTCATTACCACAACAACATAACAATTCTCTAGGAAAATAGAATAGAGGAATCTATTGATTGGATGTTGTGGTCATAAATAAATCCTTTTGGAGACAAAGGATGACCTAATTATTTAAAGGGAATGTCTCACATATACATGACCATTGATTTGTGTTGTATTCGATCAATATTTATACCACATCAATGTAACATATATAAATAGTTGTGAAGAGTAAAAGTGAATAAATAAAATTGTGTAAAGGTTACAAAGTAGAGTAACCTATGTAGTTACATAAAATGGTATGTAATTAAGATTATAAAAAGAATTATATTTAGTGGTTATAATATAATATATAAAAGATAAGAGTTAGAGTAAGTAGTACTATATACTATGTATAGTGTATGACTTACTGTGAATATATGAACTTATTATTTTCAAAATGAATCCTAATTAATCTAACCAATATTAGCCCTTATAATCCATTAGTCTAACTAAATTTAACCTACTTAACATAAAAACTATCCGTAGGTAAACAACTCTAGATTTTATGTCAACATTTGGTAGTGCTACATAGACCTTAGTAGACTAATGTTCAAGGGGAAGTACCACTTGGAGTTTTAGAATATCATGTTAATATAATATAAGAATGGTGGGAAGAAACTTACACAAATATTTTATTCTTATAAGTAATAACTAAACACTGAAATGCCATTAGTCTACGTAGTCATGGTGACTGAGCTTAGTAATCCAAGGATCAAATTAGTTTATCTATGATTTTATTTAGTATCTATTTAAATCTATATTTAATATAAGATTATGATCAAATTAATGATACTGCATAATAAAAGTGTAGTCTTGTATGAAAGGGTTAGTGTCCTAGCTCATTGGGATACACTTTAGCATCAAAGATATATATAAAGATAAAACCCCAATAATAAGCCTATGCTTCTATGTTTAAATTTTCCAATATATTGATCATAATATCAAAAATATTATCATTGTAGGGATTTGTCACAGAAATGGATCCTAATTCTACTTGATTCACTAAGACATCAATTTTGGATGGATCATTTTGAACCAAACAATATAAATAATATCTTTGGGAGTGGTTATGATAACACTCATTAATTTATTTTACTAAAGACTTTACCTGAATCTCCCACTATTTCAAAAATTTCAAATCAGTCTATACAATGTCATCTAAAAAATCAAAAGCATTATATGCTACAAGATTATTCAATTGAAAGGATGTCAATTCATCAAGAGATTGCTCATCATCATTGCCTAGTTCATGTGGTGAACTAGAAGAACCTTGTCCAACTATTGTTTTATCCTAGAATTGAAATCCCTGAATAATATTATGAATAACAATTTTCTCAGTAGGCATGGAATCAATACCCTCAAGGAAATCATCATCAAGATTAATGTTCTACAAAAGTTACATGGAACCACCAAACACTCCACCCATAAAAACACTGAGTAACTTCAAGGTTTTTATATGCAAATTCATTCCCCTGCTACCTATTGGCATTGGTAAATTATTCCTCGTCTTTTGTACATCATAGGTGGGAGGAGGTGGTGTACCATTTCTCACAGAACATTTACCTACAATACAAAATGCCATCACTAATAAATAAAGAAACTTCATCAAAATTAAACCAAAGTTAACCTAAAGGTTGAAGACAATAGACTTAGGATCCATAATCCAAGTTGCCAATGTGTTTTTTTATGATGGATGTGCTAGAATAATCTTTGACCCTTTAATTTATATGAAAAAATAAAAATATCATATAATAAAAAGTTAAATTTTTCATATTGAATTTCATGTAATAAAACAATAGCGTAATTGTAAACATGAAGTCAAAAATGTTGCATGGGAGGTAAATGTTGCACAAGTTGATGGGCAATGTTTCTAATGTCATGCCACTATAAAGTTACATGAAACATTATTAAGTCCAATTTTTTTGTTGTTACATCAAATTTAAATAAAATTTTAAAATTTTAATACCTAGATTTAAGGCAAGGGATGTGCCTAAGGAGCCTTATCGATGTGCATCAGTAGGTGATACATATATCTACAATTTCTTATGCCTTTTCAATGGTTTTTTTGCAACAAAATATGTATCATCACCTTTATCAGAATAAGAATCCCCAGAGCCCTCAATGGGATGGTATTTGTTCAGTGTAACTTCTCTTCGAGATTGAGACATAGATTATCTTTTCTATAAAAAGGAAACATACATAATTCATATTATATTTGAATTGTAACAAATTTAATAACATAATAATTTAGTGAGTTAGAATTATACTTAAAATTTAAAACTTATCTCTAACTCTTCAAAGGCCATTGAATTAGATTTCATGTTTTTATGCAATATTGTAGGAATAGTTGTTCCCCTTAGCTCATGGTACGCCTCATAGTATAAACCTAAAATATAATTAAAATAAAAAAATTTGTAATTGTCACTTTAAAAGGCATAATCCAAATTATTTATCATCTTGTTAGAAAAGAATGCACACTAATTTAATTAATGTCCTCAAATAAAATCAATAATGTATGTTAAAACCAAGGAGGGGATGTCTACAAGTCTTCCATGTAAAACAATCCTTGGAAAAATTTAATGAGGGCTTCTAGATATGGGTTTGTTATATTTTGAATAGAAAGACTCCTTGAATGATTAGGGGTGCCTGTAATGGAAGTAAAAAATTATTTACAATATGTAATTGAGACATTTAATTTTGAAATTCATACATAAAACATTGAATATTAATTAATTAAAACAACATAAATATTACCTACCAAGGTAGATGTCTCTACAACCAAGTGATTTTCTAGATAAATTATATATTTGTTAGATAAAATAGCTTTTATGGTCATAAGATCCATGTTTTTATGTGGTATTCCTAAAAATCACTCGATTTCTGAAGGAACGGTGCCAAAAGTAATAGTCTAAGAGTCGAAGCTAATAGAAAACTCTCTAGTGGAGGGTTTGCAACTAAAGATGAGAATGTTCAGTAAATTGGTGTCTATCTCATAGTAAGGCATGTAAGTTAGGCCTCTTAGACAATACCAATCAATATAATCATTGTAAGTGTTTAGATATTCTAGAAGACTTAATATTTTTGGGTAAATTAAATTTTTGTATACAAAATTTTGAATAGGTGTAAATGATATGGGGTTGGAAGTCATTGGAATTTAAAAATGAGAATAGAGGGTAGAGGTCAATAAGATGAGAGGTTTGGGTATATGAGAGAAATAAAATAAATAGGGTAATATATATATATATATATATATATATATATATATATACATGACCTATACAATCCCCCTTGGGGTTTGGATGCTACCTACATCCTTTAGATGTCATCCACTAAGAATAAACATTATCCACTAGGCATGGAGGCCATCCAACCCCATTAGACTTTATTTATAGGATTTAGATGACATCCACTAGTTAAATAAAATTTTAAAATTTTAATACCTAGATTTAAGGCAAGGGATGTGCCTAAGGAGCCTTATCAATGTGCATCAGTAGGTGATACATATATCTAAAATTTCTTATGCCTTTCCAATGGTTTTTTTGCAACAAAATATGTATCATCACCTTTATCAGAATAAGAATCCCCAGAGCTCTCAATGGGATGGTATTTGTTCAGTGCAACTTCTCTTCGAGATTGAGACATAGATTATCTTTTCTATAAAAAGGAAACATACATAATTCATATTATATTTGAATTGTAACAAATTTAATAACATAATAATTTAATGAGTTAGAATTATACTTAAAATTTAAAACTTATCTCAAACTCTTCAAAGGCCATTGAATTAGGTTTCATGTTTTTATGCAATATTGTAGGAATAGTTGTTCCCTTAGCTCATGGTACGCCTCATAGTATAAACCTAAAATATAATTAAAATCAAAAATTTTGTAACTGTCACTTTAAAAGGCATAATTCAAATTATTTCTCATCTTGTTAGAAAATAATGCACACTAATTTAATTAATGTCCTCAAATAAAATCAATAATGTATGTTAAAACCAAAAAGGGGATGTCTACAAGTCTTCCATGTAAAACAATCCTTGGAAAAATTTAATGAGGGCTTCTAGATATGGGTTTGTTATATTTTGAATAGAAAGACCCCTTCTTGAATGATTAGGGGTGCCTGTAATGGAAGTAAAAAATTATTTACAATATGTAATTGAGACATTTAATTTTGAAATTCATACATAAAACATTGAATATTAATTAATTAAAACAACATAAAGATTACCTACCAAGGTAGATGTCTCTACAACCAAGTGATTTTCTAGATAAATTATATATTTGTTAGATAAAATAGCTTTTATGGTCACAAGCTCCACGTTTTTATGTGGTATTCCTAAAAATCACTTGATATCTGAAGGAACAGTGCCAAAAGTAATAGTCTAAGAGTCGAAGCTAATAGAAAACTCTCTAGTGGAGGGTTTGCAACTAAAGATGAGAATGTTCAGTAAATTGGTGTCTGTCTCATAGTAAGGCATGTAAGTGAGGCCTCTTAGACAATACCAATCAACATAATCATTGTAAGTGTTTAGATATTCTAGAAGCCTTAATATTTTTGGGTAAATTAAATTTTTGTATACAAAATTTTGAATAGGTGTAAATGATATGGGGTTGGAAGTCATTGGAATTTAAAAATGAGAATAGAGGGTAGAGTTCAATAAGACGAGAGGTTTGGGTATATGAGAGAAATAAATAAAATAAATAGGGTAATATATATATACACGACCCATGCAATCCCCCTTGGGGTTTGGATGCTACCTACATCCTTTAGATGTCATCCACTAGGCATGGAGGCCATCCAACCCCATTAGACTTTATTTATAGGATTTAGATGGCATCCACTCGTTACAAACATAATCTACTAGGCCTAGATGCCATACACCTAGTCTGGATAGCATCTACTAGGTTTAGATGGAATTTATAAGGTAAATATGTTTTTCACTAGAGATAGACACCATCCATCATGGATTGATATTTTCCATTGAGAATAGATGCCATCCATTAGGGTTGGATGACATCTACATGGGATAAACGTCACCCAACTAGTATAGATGGCATCCACAAAGGTTGTATGATGTCAACACCATTTAGATGGTGTTCATAGGATCTATATGCCATACACACCCTCTAGACACTGTCCATCCCTAGTAGATGTCATCTAGGCCCCATGGACACCATAAATAATGTGTAGACCCAATGGATGCCATCTAGACTTGGTAGATGTCATCTAGATCTAATAGACACCATCTAAACTAGTTGGATGACATCTAGACTATGTAGACATTATGCAGACCTGGTAGATGCCATCTAGGCTGGGTGGACACCATCCAGATTGGGTGGAATCCATCCAAGATTGGTGGATGGTGTCCATACCTGATGGATTTTTTCAAGTCTTGGTGGATGGTGTCCATACCTAATAGATGTTGTCTAGATCTCATCGATGGTGTCTAGTGGGGGTGGATAATTTCTTGAGTTTGTTGATGACGTCTAGAGCCTATGGATGATTTCTAAAGCCTATGTATGGCATCCACTAAGACTAGATGCTTTTCACAGACTAACATCTAGAATCTAGATAAATGGTGCATATTATTTGCCCTCCCATTGAAACTACTTTACTTTTAATTTACCTTCATTTCAAAACTATCTTTTCAATATTCACCAAAAATTTACATATGTATTTTTCTTAGGGGCCCTTAAAAAACCTTAGAGCAAGAGCTTGAAAACTAAATAAAATCTAAGATAAAGGAAACATTAAAATAAGATATATTTCTTAAACACCAAAAATAGAAATAACCTACAAATGAAAATAAGGTACATAAATAAAAAGTTCAAAAAGAGAAAAACATAACTTAAAAGTGTAATGTAAGATGTGTGCCTTCATATGAAGAAATTTCCAATCATTCCTTAAGACATAAAATCATTGACCCTTACATAGAAGGAAAACTTTGTCAAAATATTATATTTGACCAAACTTTTGAATTTAATATATGTACCTAAAAATTCATTACATCTCTCAGATACAAAAATGAACATGTAAATAAAGCTACTATATCTGACCTTTGTGTTGGATATTGTAAATCCATTGTTACACTCAGATCTAAATCAGGATCTAATATTCTACATATTAGTCCTTTGTTGGAAAAATGTAATGCAAAAATAGGCAAACCATGGTTACTATAAATAAAAGTGAAAAAATCTCCAACAAATATATTAAGCACAAAATTACCAAAAGAGCATGATACCCTTTCTTATTCTACTATGCATTTATATGTTACATATTGTTCAGGATAGGTTATTCATTTACCACACCTTGAAGATTCTCATCCTCATTTGAAATCATAGGATGATCTTGTCTCTTCACATTTACCAAAATAATCAAAACATTAAAAAATAAAACAAACATTTTTGGCACTTAAATGTTATATTGGATCCTTTCCATCCATGTGTTAGTTCCATGTTGAGGGATAACATATCATATAATCCTACATATAAATTTACTAGCATACATAATGCATGATTATATACACTTATGGGTGTTTTATTTTCCCTCTAATCATGTTGTTGGGATGTTGTGGGAACCCATATTATATTATATTGATACTTCTAGGTTATACGATTTGATTATCACTATACATTATCATGCTTGAGCCTACATATGTACTTACACATGGCTCATTCATGCGTATATTTTACACCTACTACTTGACATGCTATGTACTTGATGTTTTTTCTAACACATTTTATCTATGGTCTACCATGATTTGTTTATGTTAGTTTATTACAATTTTCCTTTACACACTTATTTGAGTGTTTTACCTTGCTATTGTGTTACTTTTTGAGCATTCGAATATGTTGTATTATATGCCACCCTTCTGCCTATGTTTGCCTTTATAGACATTTGAATATGTCATTACTTTCTTGGACATTTAAATACGAAATTTCATATTGTATAGGCATTTGAATAAGTCATTATTTTCTTTGTGTACATTTCACTAATTTATTTTCATAAGATTTTACAACATTCAAACATGCTCATTTTTATTGATCTCCTTGTACAATTACTTTTGACTTAATTTTGAGTGATCTTATGTGTGTACTTATTTTATTATTATGATTATATTATTAATATCTAGAATTTTAATTGATATTTATCATACATATTAGGGCTACATGTGATTACATTGGTTATATGCACTTCAATGATATATTTACCTAAATGTATTCCTTCTATATGTTACATGGTTACATTCACTAATTTTATAATTATCTTACCCTTTTAAGGTGAGGTAACTTCTAGGTATTATTTTTACATCACCTCAAAGGGGGCATGATTATAAATCATTCTCTCCACACTTTACATTGGTTTAATTTAGTGGGGGCATGTCATATGAACATGGCTTTGGCATTCACAATTTTCAAATTTTAGTGGGGGTATGCTATGAAAACATGTTATCCACATTCATTCAATATGGTACTTATATCAGTTCAAAAATTTAGTGGGGGCATGATTTAGAAGTATGTTCTCTATACTTACTCAATATTTAACATATCCAGTTTATAGTGGGGGCATGTTTTGGAAACATATCCTGCACAATGGTACTTATATCAATTTCATATTTCTCCATATATAGTGGGGGCATGCTTTGGAAGCATGTTTTACACAATTATATAGTTATCCATATTGGTCAAAGAGTAATTTTATATGAATTAGATTCATAATTATGGTATAATTATATACATGATACCATTTTTATACATAGTTTTAGCATGAGATATATTTAAGGTGCATATGTTATGTAACATGTGCCTAATATTGAAAAAACTAAATCAATCTCAGATTCAAAAATTATTTCATGTCCTAATATCCCATGGAATATTAAAAATTTTATCAAGCCAATATAATAGATTAGTTGGTTCACCTTAGGGTATGGTTAAGGTGATTAAATCACTCAATCTTGTCAAGTTTTTATTTGAGACTTGATTATTCAAATTCACTAGGTTATAAGTATAATTGGGTCACTCAATTGAGCTAATTTAAACTACCATGTGGCAACTAATTTTTTCTCAAAATTTTGGTGTATTTTCCTTACAAATCTCTCTCTCTATCTCCTTGGATATATGAAATTTAAATATTTATCTATATCTACCCTAATCTCAATTTAAGAGCTTTATACTGATACATCTTTTACAAAATAACTTGCCAACAGGCAAGACAATTATATTGACACACAAGTGTACTCCGAAACCTTTCTCTTTAAATTCAAATCTATTTCAAGTAATTTTAACCCAAATTATATGAAATAATTATACACTATAACATGTTATTGGTTTCAAGTTAGTCACTAACAAATAACTCAAATTCAACTCTAGTAAAGCACTCATATTTAACTCAATCAAAGATAAGGTGTGTATACACATCCAGTTACGTATTCCTTTAATTTAAACTAATAATTTCATTACTAGATTAAATTTGGGGGAGAAATGTTGATGATATTTTGTTATTATATATCACCTCAGTCTTGTACACTTGGAAAACTCAGACCTTGGTTGTTCCTCTTAATTATATACATGCCTTACTTTTGTAAGCCTCACATTTACTCTATCTTTTGCCCCTAGGCATATATATTAGTATGAATAGCCTTATATTGATTAAAAAGACATAAAATCTTACACAAAATGATTAAAATGTACTTATCTTACACCTCTATAAGTCCTAAGCCTATGCCTACTCTCTTTCTCCCTGGACACTAACATCTAGGTCAGACAATAATGTCAACATTATTGTCCTAGCTTCATGCAATTGTCTATTACCCTAAAGTCATAAAATTTTAAAATGAATATATTACAATGGTTAGCCTGAGTGATTTAATGTGATTTATCTCCTGATAGGATTGGTATAAATATAATATCAACCCTCATTTATTCTTCTCCTAGAAATCATACCAGAAGAGCACTCAAGAAACACTCAAGTTAACAAAATATTTCTTACTCTACCCTATTTTTATATCAATCAAAGGAACCTCCCAACTACATGTTTGAAGTAATAACTGAGTAATCATAAGTTCATAATTTCTAAGTTAAAAGCTATGTCACTATTTTACTTAATTTGCACACATTGTATGATTCACACACAATCTAACATGTAGGGGAAACATACATGAGTTCAAAGTACTATTTTGGAGCATTGGATATGTAGGAAACACCCTTTGATAATGAGGTGTTTAAAAGTTAGCTAAAACCATATGCCCACTAACCCCATTTTCCCTACAGTCACTTTGAAGATAGAAAGATAGGGTTTTTCCATTTCATCAGGAGTGATAGTCCATGATCCATAATTGAATACACCAGAGCTAAGGTTAAGCCAAAACCAAATTCATCTAGGTAGTCACATCTTATTTTCGTTGATACTCCATATTGGACACTAGTTTCAAACATAGACACTAGCATTGATGCAACAATTCTAGGCTAACACAATTATCTATAGAGTTAGAGGCATTGGATCCAAAATATGATGATTGATCCAAAACTATCTTCCTACCTAATTTTTACCTATACCAGATCCAGATCTACATTAACATCAAAATTAGATAAGTACTCTCTTTTATGTTATTTATACACATATCATATTTTTAATTTCCATTAATATCCTATCTCATTTTAATAAATTTAACATATGATACATCTATGTTTAATACATCAATTTTCCTACTATAGATCTGATATTCATACTTGTGTCCTATCATTTCTATATTTTTAACCCTATCAACCTAATTAAGGATTTCGTAATCCCAAATTAGGTTTAAATAATTTTTTATCCTTCTAAGATGTTAAAATGATGCCCAAGGGTATTATATACATTTAAAACTCTTTTATTTACTTTCTTATAGCTTAAACTTACATTTTTGGCCTTTAATTTTTTTATAATGTGGCATGTGGTTAATTAGCTTATGGAATCTTGGAGATGACCTCATTAAATATGGGTGCCCTTTTCAACCTCATAAATGACTCCTGCATGGCATCCCAAATCCTTCATGGTGTTCCAAATCCTGCATGGCATCCCAACTGGCTAGTAGAATTTCTTTATTTTTAAATTCAAAGTTTTTGTTTCCTAATAATGGCATTGTAAGGGAAAACCATGAAATAATAACACCTTTTTAAAAAAAAATTAGCCTTTATTTACTTCAACATGATGTTGAAATGATTTTTTTTTTAAATATTTATTTAATTTGATTTTGGTTTTTGTATTAGCTTTTAGATATGACTTAAAATAGATATGGCACTTTACTTAGTTATAATTTTTATTTTTATTTTGAGTTTAGGTATGCATTGAAATATTATATGAGTTTTGTATTATAAAAATGCACCTATAAAACTCCACCTAAAAAATATTATGGAAATCTCCATAAAATTTTACACCATGAAAAAATTTATGAGTTTTGAACCATTTAATTGCATCTTGAAACCTTCAATTGAAAATATCTCCAAAAAATCCACCAATTTTTTTTTAATGAGAAATCATAATGAGTTTACAATGTGGAATTTCACCTTGAAACCTCTAATTTAAAAGTCTAGGGAAAATTCTATAGCAATCTCCACTGTGGATAATTTCAAGCCATTGAAAAGTATCCAAAATTATGCACTTGTAAAGTATGACTAAAACTCTATAAAAATTCCTACTATGGAGAATTTTATGATTTTTGTACCATTGTAAAGTATGCAAAAAAATCCACTTTAAAATTATATTCAAAACTTCATAAAAATATCTAATGTGGGGTATTTACAGCATTATCTATTAGCTCAAGAACTAAATTACAAGCATCAGAGAGTTGATTTCATTACCACAACAACATAACAATTCTCTAGGAAAATAGAATAGAGGAATCTATTGATTGGATGTTGTGGTCATAAATGAATCCTTTTGGAGACAAAGGATGACCTAATTATTTAAAGGAAATGTCTCACATATACATGACCATTGATTTGTGTTGTATTGGATCAATATTTATACCACATCAATGTAACATATATAAATAGTTGTGAAGAGTAAAAGTGAATAAATAAAATTGTGTAAAGGTTACAAAGTAGATTAACCTATGTAATTACATAAAATGGTATATAATTAAGATTAAAAAAAGAATTATATTTAGTGGTTATAATATAATATATAAAAGATAAGAGTTAGAGTAAGTAATACTGTATACTATGTATTGTGTATGACTTACTGTGAATATATGAACTTATTATTTTAAAAATAAATCCTAATTAATCTAACCAATATTAGCCCTTATAATCCATTAGTCTAACTAAATTTAACCTAATTAACATAAAAACTATACGTAGGTAAACAACTCTAGATTTTATGTCAACATTTAGTAGTGATACATAGACCTTAGTAGACTAATGTTCAAGGGGAAGTACCACTTGGAGTTTTAGAATATCATGTTAATATAAATAGAAGAAAGGTGGGAAGAAACTTACACAAATATTTTATTTTTATAAGTAATAACTAAACACTGAAATGCCATTAGTCTACGTAGTCATGGTGACTGAGCTTAGTAATCCAAGGATCAAAGTAGTTTATCTATGATTTTATTTAGTATCTATTTAAATCTATATTTAATATAAGAATATGATCAAATTAATGATACTACATAATAAAAGTGTATTCTTGTATGAAAGGGCTAGTGTGCTAGCTCATTGGGATACACTTTAGCATTAAAGATATAAATAGAGATAAAACCCCAATAATAATCCTATGCCTCTATGTTTAAATTTTCCAATATATTGATCATAATATCAAAAATATTATCATTGTAGGGATTTGTCACAGAAATGGATCCTAATTCTACTTGATTCACTAAGACATCAATTTTGGATGGATCATTTTGAACCAAAGAATATAAATAATATCTTTGGGAGTGGTTATGATAACACTCATTAATTTATTTTACTAAAGACTTTACCTGAATCTCCCACTATTTCAAAACTTTCAAATCAGTCTATACAATGTCATCTAAAAAATCAAAAGCATTATATGCTACAAGATTATTCAATTGAAAGGATGTCAATTCATCAAGAGATTGCTCATCATCATTGCCTAGTTCATGTGGTGAACTAGAAGAACCTTGTCCAACTATTGTTTTATCCTAGAATTAAAATCCCTGAATAATATTATGAATAAAATTTTTTTTAGTAGGCATGGAATCAATACCCTCAAGGAAATCATCATAAAGATTAATGTTCTACAAAAGTTACATGGAACCACCAAACACTCCACCCATAAAAACACTGAGTAACTTCAAGGTTTTTATATGCAAATTCATTCCCCTGCTACCTATTGACATTGGTAAATTATTCCCCCTCTTTTGTACATCATAGGTGGGAGGAGGTGCTGTACCATTTCTCACATAAAATTTACCTACAATACAAAATTCCATCACTAATAAATAAAGAAACTTCATCAAAATTAAACCAAAGTTAACCTAAAGGTTGAAGACAATAGACTTAGGATCCATAATCCAAGTTGCTAATGTGTTTTTTTATGATGGATGTGTTAGAATAATCTTTGACCCTTTAATTTATATGAAAAAAAAAAATCATATAATAAAAAGTTAAATTTTTCATATTGAATTTCATGTAATAAAACAATAGCGTAATTGTAAACATGAAGTCATATATGTTGCACGGGAGGTAAATGTTGCACAAGTTGATGGGCAATGTTTCTAATGTCATGCCACTATAAAGTTACATGAAACATTATTAAGTCCAATTTTTTTGTTGTTGCATCAAATTTAAATAGAATTTTAAAATTTTAATACCTAGATTTAAGGCAAGGCATGTGCCTAAGGAGCCTTATCGATGTGCATCAGTAGGTGATACATATATCTACAATTTCTTATGCCTTTTCAATGGTTTTTTTGCAACAAAATATGTATCATCACCTTTATCAGAATAAGAATCCCCAAAGCCCTCAATGGGATGGTATTTGTTCAGTGCAACTTCTCTTCGAGATTGAGACACATATTATCTTTTCTATAAAAAGGAAACATACATAATTCATATTATATTTGAATTGTAACAAATTTAATAACATAATAATTTAATGAGTTAGAATTATACTTAAAATTTAAAACTTATCTCAAACTCTTAAAAGGCCATTGAATTAGATTTCATGTTTTTATGCAATATTGTAGGAATAGTTGTTCCCCTTAGCTCATGGTACACCTCATAGTATAAACCTAAAATATAATTAAAATCAAAAATTTTGTAATTGTCACTTTAAAAGGCATAATCCAAATTATTTCTCATCTTGTTATAAAATAATGCACACTAATTTAATTAATGTCCTCAAATAAAATCAATAATGTATGTTAAAACCAAGAAGGGGATGTCTACAAGTCTTCCATGTAAAACAATCCTTGGAAAAATTTAATGAGGGCTTCTAGATATGGGTTTGTTATATTTTGAATAGAAAGACCCCTTCTTGAATGATTAGGGGTGCCTGTAATGGAATTAAAAAATTATTTACAATATGTAATTGAGACATTTAATTTTGAAATTCATACATAAAACATTGAATATTAATTAATTAAAACAACATAAAGATTACCTACAAAGGTAGATGTCACTACAACCAAGTGATTTTCTAGATAAACTATATATTTGTTAGATAAAATAGCTTTTATGGTCACAAGCTCCATGTTTTTATGTGGTATTCCTAAAAATCCCTCGATATCTGAAGGAACGGTGCCAAAAGTAATAGTCTAAGAGTCGAAGCTAATAGAAAACTCTCTAGTGGAGGGTTTGCAACTAAAGATGAGAATGTTCAGTAAATTGGTGTCTGTCTCATAGTAAGGCATGTAAGTTAGGCCTCTTAGACAATACCGATCAATATAATCATTGTAAGTGTTTAGATATTCTAGAAGCCTTAATATTTTTGGGTAAATTAAATTTTTGTATACAAAATTTTGAATAGGTGTAAATGATATGGGGTTGGAAGTCATTCGAATTTAAAAATGAGAATAGAGGGTAGAGGTCAATAAGATGAGAGGTTTGGGTATATGAGAGAAATAAATAAAATAAATAGGGTAATATATATATACATGACCCATACATTCCTCCTTGGGGTTTGGTTGCTACCTAAATCCTTTAGATGTCATCCACTAAGAATAAACATTATCCACTAGGCATGGAGGCCATCCAACCCCATTAAACTTTATTTATAGGATTTAGATGACATCCACTAGTTACAAACATAATCTACTAGGCCTAGATGCCATACACCTAGTCTGGATAGCATCTACTAGGTCTAGATGGCATTTATAAGGTAAATATGTTTTTCACTAGAGATAGACACCATCCATCATGGATTGATATTTTCCATTGAGAATACATGCCATCCATTAGTGTTGGATGACATCTACATGGGATAAACATCACCCAACTAGTATAGATGGCATCCACAAAGGTTGTATGATGTCCACACCATTTAGATGGTGTTCATAGGATCTATATGCCATACACACCCTCTAAACACTGTCCATCCCTAGTAGATGTCATCTAGGCCCCATGGACACCATAAATAATGTCTAGACCCAATGGATGCCATCTAGACTTGGTAGATGTCATCTAGATCTAATAGACACCATCTAAACTAGTTGGATGACATCTAGACTATGTAGACACTATGCAGACCTGGTAGATGCCATCTAGGCTGGGTGGACACCATCCAGATTGGGTGGATGCCATCCAAGATTGGTGGATGGTGTCCATACCTAATGTATTTTCTCAAGTCTTGGTGGATGGTGTCCATACCTAATAGATGTTTTCTAGATCTCATCGATGGTGTCTAGTGGGGGTGGATAATTTCTTGAGTTTGTGGATGACGTCTAGAGCCTATGGATGATTTCTAAAGCCTATGTATGGCATCCACTAAGACTAGATGTTTTTCAGAGTCTAACATCTAGACTCTAGCTAAATGGTGCATATTATTTGCCCTCCCATTGAAACTAATTTACTTTTAATTTACCTTCATTTCAAAACTATCTTTTCAATATTCGCCAAAAATTTACATGTGTATTTTTCTTAGGGGCCCTTAAAAAACCTTGGAGCAAGAGCTTGAAAACTAAATAAAATCTAAGACAAAGGAAACATTAAAATAAGATATATTTCTAAAACACCAAAAATAGAAATAACCTACAAATGAAAATAAAGTACATAAATAAAAAGTTCAAAAAGAGAAAAACATAACTTAAAAGTGTAATGTAAGATGTGTGCCTTCATATGAAGAAATTTCCAATCATTCCTTAAGACATAAAATCATTGACCCTTACATAGAAGGAAAATGTTGTCAAAATATTATATTTGACCAAACTTTTGAATTTATTATATGTACCTAAAAATTCATTACATCTCTCATATACAAAAATGAACATGTAAATAAAGCTACTATATCTGACCTTTGTGTTGGATATTGTAAATGCAATGTTATACTCAGATCTAACTTAGGATCTAGTATTCTACATATTAGTCCTTTGTTGGAAAAATGTAATGCAAAAATAGGCAAACCATGGTTACTATAAATAAAAGTGAAAAAATCTCCAACAAATATATTAAGCACAAAATTACCAAAAGAGCATGATGCCCTTTCTTATTCTACTATGCATTTATATGTTACATATTGTTCAGGATAGGTTATTCATTTACCACACCTTAAATATTCTCATCCTCATTTGAGATGATAGGATGATCTTGTCTCTTCACATTTACCAAAATAATCAAAACATTAAAAAATAAAACAAACATTTTTGGCACTTAAATGTTATATTGGATCCTTTCCATCCATGTGTTAGTTCCATGTTGAGGGATAGCATATCATTTAATACTACATATAAATTTACTAGCATACATAATGCATGATTATATGCACTTATGGGTGTTTTATTTTCCCTCTAATCATGTTGTTGGGATGTTGTGGGAACCCATATTATATTATATTGATACTTCTAGGTTATACGATTTGATTATCACTATACATTATCATGCTTGAGCCTACATATGTACTTACACATGGCTTATTCATGCTTGTATTTTACACCTAATACTTGACATGCTATGTAATTGATGTTTTTTCTAACACATTTTATCTATGGTCTACCATGATTTGTTTATGTTAGTTTATTATAATTTTCCTTTACACACTTATTTGAGTGTTTTACCCTGCTATTGTCTTACTTTTTTGAGCATTTGAATATGTTGTATTGTATGCAACCCTTGTGCCTATGTTTGCCTTTATAGACATTTGAATATGTCATTTCATATTGTATAGGCATTTGAATAAGTCATTATTTTCTTTGTGTACATTTCACTAATTTATTTTCATAAGATTTTACAACATTCAAACATGCTCATTTTTTTGACCTCCTTGTACAATTACTTTTGACTTAATTTTGAGTGATCTTATGTGTGTACTTATTTTATTATTATGATTATACTATTAATATCTATAATTTTAATTGATATTTATCATACATATTAGGCCTACATGTGATAACATTGGTTATATGCACTTCAATGATATATTTACCTAAATGTATTCCTTCTATATGTTACATGGTTACATTCACTAATTTTATAATTATCTTACCCTTTTAAGGTGAGGTAACTTCTAGGTATTATTTTTACATCACCTCAAAGGGGGCATGATTATAAATCATTCTCTCCACACTTTACATTGGTTTAATTTAGTGGGGGCATGTCATATGAACATGGCTTTGGCATTCACAATTTTCAAATTTTAGTGGGGGTATGCTATGAAAGCATGTTATCCACATTCATTCAATATGGTACTTATATCAATTCAGAAATTTAGTGGGGGCATGATTTAGAAGTATGTTCTCTATACTTACTCAATATTTAACATATCCAGTTTATAGTGGGGGCATGTTTTGGAAACATATCCTGCACAATGGTACTTATATCAATTTCATATTTCTCCATGTATAGTGGGGGCATGCTTTGGAAGCATGTTTTACACAATTATATAGTTATCCATATTGGTCAAAGAATAATTTTATATGATTTAGATTCATAATTATGGTATAATTATATATATGATACCATTTTTATACATAGTTTTAGCATGAGATATATTTAAGGTGCATATGTTATGTAACATGTGCCTAATATTGAAAAATCTAAATCAATCTCAGATTCTAAAATTATTTCATGTCCTAATATCCCATGGAATATTACAAAATTTATCAAGCCAATATAATAAATTAGTTGGTTCACCCTAGGGTATGGTTAACCTGATTAAATCACTCAATCTTGTCAAGTTTTTATTTGAGACTTGATTATTCAAACTCACTAGGTTATAAGTATAATTGGGTCACTCAATTGAGCTAATTTAAACTACCATGTGGCAACTAATTTTTTCTCAAAATTTTGGGGTATTTTCCTTCCAAATCTCTCTCTCTATCTCCTTGGATATATGAAATTTAAATATTTATCTATATCTACCCTAATCTCAATTTAAGAGCTTTATACTGATACATCTTTTACAAAATAACTTGCCAACAGGCAAGACAATTATATTGACACACAAGTGTACTCCGAAACCTTTCTCTTTAAATTCAAATCTATTTCAAGTAATTTTAACCCAAATTATATGAAATAATTATACACTATAACATGTTATTGGTTTCAAGTTAGTCACTAACAAATAACTCAAATTCAACTATAGTAAAGCACTCATATTTAACTCAATCAAAGACAAGGTGTGTATACACATCCAGTTACTTATTCCTTTACTTTAAACTAATAATTTCATTACTAGATTAATTTGGGGGAGAAATGTTGATGATATTTTTTTATTGTATATCACCTCAGTCTTGTACACTTGGAAAACTCAGACCTTGGTTGTTCCTCTTAATTATATACATGCCTTACTTTTGTAAGCCTCACATTTACTCTATCTTTTGCCCCTAGGCATATATATTAGTATGAATAGCCTTATATTGATTAAGAAGACATAAAATCTTACACAAAATGATTAAAATGTACTTATCTTACACCTCTATAGGTCCAAAGTCTATGCCTACTCTCTTTCTCCCTGGACACTAACATCTAGGTCAGACAGTAATGTCAACATTATTGTCCCAGCTTGATGCAATTGTCTATTACCCTAAAGTCATAAAATTTTAAATTGAATATATTACAATGGTTAGCCTAAGTGATTTCATGTGATTTATCTCCTGATAGGATTGGTATAAATATAATATCAACCCTCATCTATTCTTCTCCTAGAAATCATACCAAAAGAGCACTCAAGAAACACTCAAGTTAACAAAATATTTCTTACTCTACCCTATTTTTATATCAATCAAAGGAACTTCCCAACTACATGTTTGAATTAATAACTGAGTAATCATAAGTTCATAATTTCTAAGTTAAAAGTTGTCACTATTTTACTTAATTTACACACATTGTATGATTCACACACAATCTAACATGTAAGGGAAACATACATGAGTTCAAAGTACTATTTTGGAGTATTGGATATGTAGGAAACACCCTTTGATAATGAGGTGTTTAAAAGTTAGCTAAAAACCATATGCCCAGTAACCCCATTTTCCCTACGGTCACTTTGAATATAGAAAGATAGGGTTTTTCCATTTCATCAGGAGTGATAGTCCATGATCCATAATTGAATACACCAGAGTAAAGGTTAAGCCAAAACCAAATTCATCTAGGTAGTCACATCTTATTTTTGTTGATACTCCATATTGGACACTAGTTTCAAACTTAGACACTAGCATTGATGTAACAATTCTAGGCTCACACAATTATCTATAGAATTAGAGGCATCAGATCCAAAATATGATGATTGATCCAAAACTATCTTCCTACCTAATTTTTACCTATACCAGATCCAGATCTACATTAACATCAAAATTAGATAAGTACTCTCTTTTATGTCATTTATACAAATATCATATTTTTAATTTCCATTAATATCCTATCTCATTTTAATAAATTTAACATATGATACATCTATGTTTAATACATCAAGTTTCCTACTATAGATCTGATATTCATACTTGTGTCCTATCATTTCTATATTTTTAACCCTATCTACCTAATTAAGGATTTCGTAATCCCAAATTAGGTTTAAATAATTGTTTATCCTTCTAAGATGTTAAAATGATGCCCAAGGGTATTATATACATTTAAAATTCTTTTATTTACTTTCTTATAGCTTAAACTTACATTTTTGGCCTTTAATTTTTTTATAATGCGGCATGTGGTTAATTATCTTATGGAATTTTGGAGATGGCCTCATTAAATATGGGTGCCCTTTTCAAGATCATAAATGACTCTTGCATGGCATCCCAAATCCTTCATGTTGTTCCAAATCCTGCATGGCATCCCAACTGGCCAGTAGAATTTCTTTATTTTTAAATTCAAAGTTTTTGTTTCCTAATAATGGCATTGTAAGGGAAAACCATGAAATAATAAAACCTTTTTTAAAAATATTTAGCCTTTATTTACTTTAACATGATGTTGAAATGATTTTTTTTTTAAAATATTTATTTAATTTGATTTTGGTTTTTGTATTAGCTTTTAGATATGACTTAAAATAGATATGGCACTTTACTTAGTTATTATTTTTATTTTTATTTTGAGTTTAGGTATCCATTGAAATATTATATGAGTTTTGTATTATAGAAATGCACCTATAAAACTCCACCTAAAAAATATTATGGAAAACTCCATAAAATTTTACACCATGAAAAAATTTATGAGTTTTGAACCATTTAATTGCATCTTGAAACCTTCAATTAAAAATATCTCCAAAAAATCCACCAATTTTTTTTTTATTAGAAATCATAATGAGTTTACAATGTGGAATTGCACCTTCAAACCTCTAATTAAAAAGTCTAGGGAAAATTCTATAGAAATCTCCACTGTGGATAATTTCAAGCCATTGAAAAGTATCCAAAATTATGCACTTGTAGAGTATGACTAAAACTCTATAAAAATTCCTACTATGGAAAATTTTATGATTTTTGTACCATTGTAAAGTATGCAAAAAAATCCACTTTAAAATCCTATTTAAAACTTCATAAAAATATCTAATGTGGGGTATTTACAGCATTATCTATTAGCTCAAGAACTAAATTACAAGCATCAGAGAGTTGATTTCATTACCACAACAACATAAAAATTCTCTAGGAAAATAGAATAGAGGAATCTATTGATTGGATGTTGTGGTCATAAATAAATCTTTTTGGAGACAAAGGATGACCTAATTATTTAAAGGGAATGTCTCACATATACATGACCATTGATATATGTTGTATTGGATCAATATTTATACCACATCAATGTAACATATATAAATAGTTGTGAAGAGTAAAAGTGAATAAATAAAATTGTGTAAAGGTTACAAAGTAGAGTAACCTATGTAATTACATAAAATGGTATATAATTAAGATTATAAAAAGAATTATATTTAGTGGTTATAATATAATATATAAAAGATAAGAGTTAGAGTAAGTAATACTGTATACTATGTATTGTGTATGACTTACTGTGAATATATGAACTTATTATTTTAAAAATGAATCCTAATTAATCTAACCAATATTATCCCTTATAATCCATTAGTCTAACTAAATTTAACCTACTTAACATAAAAACTATCCGTAGGTAAACAACTCTAGATTTTATGTCAACATTTGGTAGTGCTACATAGACCTTAGTAGACTAATGTTCAAGGGGAAGTACCACTTGGAGTTTTAGAATATCATGTTAATATAAATAGAAGAATGGTGGGAAGAAACTATCTTTTTTTCACATGAAATTTGAGAGAATAGGGGAAACATTACCAAAAGTAAAGGAATTTATTTTTTGATCATAGGAAGAAGAATTTTGGGTCAATTTTGTGTAACTATTTTGACCTTGGATATTGCAGTAAGACAAATATAAATAAGGTTATCAAATTCACATTAGAAGACATATTTAGTGAATTATGAAAAATATTGATGCACTCCAACACCTTGATACATCATTAACTTAGGCTATCCATCACTGGTTTGAGATGAATCTTGATTCATTCATAATATCTTTACTATAAAAGGTTGGACAAGCTTTGACGCTAATAAATCTTTCTTTCTTGAAGGGGCAAGTTAGAATTGATTGAATAGGGTATTACTCTTTATTTACAGGTTATTTTAAGAGGGATGGATTGTAATATAAGGTTATTATTTCCTTTAGGACTAGACACCTAAGGCATGGTGTGTCGAAATAAGGGAGATCCTAAAAATGTGATTAATACTTGAACAATTTTTACCTTTTTCACAACATTTTTTGTGAAAATTGTTCCAAACACTTAAGCCTTTATCTTCAACAAAATTTATTTCTTACAAAGATTATGACACAAGTCTTTAAAATTTTCCCAAAGACCTAAAAGACTTACAAAATTCTTTTAAAGTCTTTATAAATTTGTAGAATCTCATTCATGAAAAATATCTGACTAATCATCTGGATTAAAACATGAAGACTATTCTCCTTGCCATAAAACATGAAGACAAACTTTGAAAACCTGCTAAGTCTTTTACTTCTATGACTTAGCCATTTCATGAAACTTCAACTAAATATTGATAAATTTACAGGTGATCTTGAAGACTTAAACTGATCTATTTAAGCATTCAAATATTGGTTTAGGTCTTAAAGACCACCTTTAGGTTTATAAAGGTTTAGTAAAAGTTTTTTGAAATGGCTAAGTCGAAAAATCAAAACACTTAGAAGGTTTTAAAAGTTGGTCTTCACATTTTTGGAAACGAGAATAGTCTTAATTTTTTGTCAAAAGGATCAGTCATAAACGGGATATTGAAGATGTAGTAATTTTAATTAACCAATTTGAGATATCAAATATAGACTTGTAACCTAATTACTATGGTCAATGAATTGATATGCTTGCTTCTAATATTTAGTTTGAAGAAGCTCCAATTAAATTTTAGCTTCATGAGAACAAATATTTAAATTTATTTGATGTCTTTTATTTAGATTTTTTGTTACTTAAATGTGGTCTACTGTAGGCTGAGGAAAGTACTTTCATCAAGTAAGAAGCAATTTTTCTCTCAGAAGATGACATGTTTGAACTTTTCAAATGTGGTTATCAACTTTTCTCTTCAACTTCAAACATCTCTCTACTCTTAAAAGATAGTAATGAGCTCAAATGGCCCCAAGAAGTCACAATATTAGATCCATCTCCCTTAGAGGTCATCCTTGTAGATATGTCAAAGGAGACACACCAAGCTACCCAACATGTTCATGATCAACTGGTCATGAATAAAGAAGAATTGAAGTTGTTCCTATAAAATACATGAATTTAGGAGTATGATTGGGTCTTAGACTCATGTCTATAATACATGCACCTAAAATTGGTATTAGAGGAACTAGTTGATTCCCCAAGAGGACATGAACATGAAAATTCTCTTAGCTATATAAAAGAGCTATTAAGAAAAATCAAGCATGTATCAATGTTCTAAGGTGCACCAAATAGCTTTCTATTTGATCTTGGAGGGAAACATCTTATTTTGGGTTACTTATTCTAGGTTTGCTTCATTTCAATAAGTGATTAACACAAGAAATATTCTACTTACCTTTTCTTACTTTTCCTTTTTCTTGAGGTTAGTGGTCCTTGCTTTGTTTAGGTTAGTTTCCCTTCTATTTTGTGTTTCCCTTTAGTAAGTGCCTTCAGAACTTTTTTTTGTTTTATTCCTTTTGGTCCTTGTTTGTTTCAAGAGGAGTTATCCAAAGGGTTGGCAAATATTTTTAGGTTCATATATATATGTTGAGCCATAAAATAGAATCCATACCCAATGGAGTAGACAAGGCAACTAGTATGGGTTCTCAAGCATAGCAGATAGGCAACCCCAAGATGTTGCCAAAAATGTTGGCTATATTTGGCCCATATAATAATATTTTTCCTAGAAATGGTTTGAATAGATGAGAAAATTTATATATGGAATGAGTGGACTAAAGGCTTAGAAAGAGGTCTAGGATTGCAAAGTGAAAAAGACTAGTAGGTTCCCATGGTGTTTCCAGCATCTAGGGGCATGAATCAGGTCACAAAAAGTCTTGGAAGTTCATTAGAGACTTCTAAAGAGAAAAAAATGACTTACACAAGTTTAGAGATACCAAATTGTCATGGCACATCATGTAAAAATGAATAGGTTAGCTTGATTTTGCATTAATATGTTCACTTAGAAGGCCTTTCAAAGTCAAAAGATCACATGGACATGAATTTATTCAAGCCTAAATCATGCTCTCCAAATTTAATATATTGATGATCTCTCTATCTCAAGATATAGGTCTTTAAATTTAAACAAGCAATCTAGGATGTGTATGTAGACATCAAATTTGGGCCTCGTGAAATAGTTATTTAAATTAAAATGCTCCATATATAAATGCATAGCTAACAAGTTTCAAGATCGTGGGAGATTAGATCATAGATCAATGGCACATAAGTAGTCCATAGGTCAAAAGGCCCCTAGAACAAGATCAATAGTCTACATTTAATTAGATCAAAATATCTAATGATGAACTGGTGAGGATGACATCATCAAGTTCTATAAAATCAATGGACTACAGCCATCATGCCAAATAAGATCAAAGGAAAACAAAGGGTCAACAAGTTAGTGAATCATGAAAACAAATGATAAATTTCTAAGTGTCTTGATCATAGTAACTTACTAGATCAATGGTGTGCATTTGATCATTCATACCAAAGATTAATAACATGCATTCACCAAGCTTACTATATTAATGGTGCACATAAGGTTAAAGAGTCAAGGAGCTTAGATTAAATGTAAGTCCACCATGTGGCATAAGCATGTTAAATTGTAGAGTTGATGATAAGATCTTGGTAATAAATGCAAAGATGATATATGTCATAATCTGGAAGGCTCGATTCAAGATCAATGGTTGACATTAAGATTCAAAAACTAGGAGACTTTAATAGAGAGAAAATATGACTTAATGTCAAACTAAGGAAAAATTTTCAAAGGACACCATTGAAGATTAGTCAAGACCTTTATTGGAGGATTCAATGCATGAAGACTCAATTTTCTTATGGTTTGAACATCATTTCATGAAGGGATATCCTCATGTGTAGTGGATTCTTGACTCCCACAAGGTTCAAAGGTAGAATAGGTCTATTTAAACCTAATATAGTTCAAGAATGATGCTGCATCTTTTATAAGATCTTCATGGATATTAAGTATAGGAAAACTAATAAATGGATTGGTTTTCAATCTAAAAAAGACCTATGCTCAAGTTTGGAGTAGGGGAAGATGTGTAGGAGTGTCTTCTCCTTAGACAAAGCTATAGCTTCAAGAAACATGTACTTTTAATTACTTAAGTAGACTTAGGCATGGCTCTATCAAGTCCATGGATATGAGTACTTTATCCTCATAATGAAGTAAGTGGAGATGGTGTAGAAGATCAAAGCCAAGGGATTCGAGATTAGAGAGTATATTGGAGCATTTATTTATTCTAAAATACTTTTAATACTAATTAGATCAAAGATGGTTTATAAATCAAGAAGGATGACAACTAAATTAATGATCTCAAATGATGTACTCACCCTCTCTCTCCCCTTACTCATATATCTCTTATTCCTTTTCCATTTGTAAACTCTCTCAGAATTTTGATAAAAAAATTATCTCTTAATTCTTGAAGAGTAGAGAATCTCTATGAAAGACCTCTTGAAGTGATAAATACTTTCTTTACCTATGTATCCCCTATAAATTGTGTGTAGTAAATCTTGTGCATGATGGTATTGTGAAGGAGAATCTTCCATGCCCATTATCTTTCTTTCTTTCTCATTTATAAGTTGTCTTCAAGTTAGTTACAGGTTTAAGTTAGTGTTCTTTCTATCATTGATGCAATATCTTAGTGAGTCTTAGAACCTCTATTTACCTTCATTCATTGCTTCCTAAACCTATTTTATGAAAGACTTATTCAACTAACTATTTCTTTTAGAATGTGTAAGCTATAATTGTCCTATATTTCCTTAGTGTTTACTTCATGCTTATGTGATTTTTCATTTAAATTTGGTACATCGCCATTTTATCCTTCTTAGTGACCCTTTACCCCTTCTCTAACCCTTTTCCTAGTGAAAACATTAGTATAGGTGATCCATCAAGAACAATTCGGCCTTCTCCAATGGTGCAACCCCACCATAGGTGACTCACAACCTTGGGTTGTTCCCATAGTGTAGCTCAATTGGAGAGATCTTGAAGAACCCTATCCAAGGGTGTAAATTGATGCTAGAACAAGAATATGGTCTAGTTAAGACCATATGGAGATAAGTTTCAACTTGTAACTCCTATATAGAGAAAAGAGGTCAATTTCAAGAAGACAAGATGAGTCATAGAAGGCAAAAAAATTCCTATGCCAAGTTTCATTAAGCCTTCATCAAGAAAAACCAATTCATTTATAAGGGGAATCTAGGACTATTTTTTCATTGTTCTTTGAGGTTGTAATTGCTCACATGATTGGATGACAACCATCATGAACTTTTCCATGTCATCCTTATCTCTTTCTGCTCTATTATCCTATATGTAATATTTTAAGGTAAATTAAAATCATCCTCCATATGGGTATGGTGAAGCCCTACTCCTTTTTTAATCCCTTTGAATCAATAGATAACTAATTTTTACCTTTTTTCTATGACTACATTTAGTGTGCCTTCATAAATGGTTGATCTTATCTTGTGATGATTTAGTTTTCCTTATTTATTGTCACATTTTCTCACCTATATGTAGTTTGAATTCACCCTTATAGGTTGTATTTAGTGTCATATTTGATTCATGCATTGATTATTAGTGAAGATATTTCTTCCCTCTTAGTATTATATCAAACCTTTAGCCTCTCTATAAAATATTAATGCAAGAGGATCAAATCAGGAGTTGTGTAGTGTTAATTCAATTATATTATTCATTTTTGCACCTAAAAATGAGTGATAATGTTCAATAAATTTGGTGAATCACCTCTTTTACATTCATGTTGAGTTTATATTTCTCTCTTTTCCTTGTGGTTGAGTAGGTGTAGTGTTTGTCTTAGGTGTAGCATCAAGGGAGTTATAACTCTATAGAGATTCAATCCCCCATTCAGTTAACACATAGCCTATGACAGTTTATATTTTATCAATTTAATGAAGAGACTTGAAACACCTCCTCAAAGGGTTCAACTCAAAGTGATAATAGTTTTTGGCACACCTAATGGGATAAAGATTCAACACTAAGTTCGTACCATGATTAGTTTAACATGTTTCACAGTGAACATAAGAAGTGAAATATTATCCTACTATATAGAAAAATCTATACACTAATTTACATTTTTTTACTCATAATATACATGAGCCTATGAGTTATGATGACAACTACATTATATCAATTGATTCCATTTAATATTTTGATACACCTACATCCGGTAATTTTTTCTCACAATAAATGACTATTGTAATAGATGATAGACAAAGTCTTGATGAAAATCCTATTGATGGGATATCAGGTATAAGTTTTACAAAAAAATAATAAAAAATACAAAAAATGTTCAAATATTCAAAAAAATGAAAAAATAAATATCTAAGCATGACACAATTACTACATTAGACTATTTACATATGTTAATTATCACATGTTTGGTCTATATATATATATATATATATATATATATATATATATATATATATATATACACACACACACACATATATATACATACATACAGGGACATTACATAGCATATGAGTGTGATGCATGACATAAAGATCATACATGGAAACATAGAATTGGGACTCTCTTATACCCAATGGTCATTCCAATCCTAGGGGCATCTTCATGTCACACTATCACATGTTACATATTTACATGAACTTTTACCATGTTGAGCTACATAGATTGCTTACAAATGTCTTGTTAGTTATTCATATTTGACACAAATCTCAACAATATACTATTTGCCTCTAAGTAAATATCCCAATATAACTACTAATGTAATAAACTAATCCATAACACCTTGGCCTTGTTTTATGTTGAATTATTTTTTCCATTGTTTGAAACATCTTGATATCACTTGGCCTTATGTTTGAGATCTAGTTTCTATGAGTGGATTAATATACATTGATATTGTTGATCTTTTTATGATTTCTGAGATTATGGGTGTATTGATCCATATGACACAATTCCCCATATGTGTATGGTTCCATGAATTATATCATACACTTCCTTACTATGTAATCCTATTTAGTTATTATTTTAGCGATGGTTTTTATTATCTGCTTACATGATGCATCTATCTTGGCATGATACTTATATCTAATGATTTATATATATTTTATACATGTTGTGATGATATATACATTACTATGGTGGCATATTCTTTAAATATTGATATGATTATATATGATTGCATATTTAAATAAAATATCATATAGTTAAATATTTATTTTGAGATGAGTGACCTAGTGGATGCATTCCTCACCTCAAAATGGGGACATATTATTCAAATTTTCATAGAGACACATGCCTTGATGAACATCAAAATCAAAACTAGGGAGCACAATAAATATTTTAGATCTTTAGAGTGGTTTAGATATCATAAGAGTTCAAATATGAGAAAAATATTTACAAATTGGTGCAAATTTTGGGGGCATATTCCATTCATATGAGCTCATTTTATAAATAAATGAGTTATAAAATACATATTCATATATAATTTAAAGCACATTCCTTACAAGTGGACATGGTTTACATGAACAAAAATGATAGGTTATCACATGCAAATACATTTAAATAATAGGTTTTCACATTTAGAATATAGATGCATATCATTATATATTAGTTGGAATAGATCTAGTATGACATGATATTTATTCATGCACATATATATTATGATAGTTTATGTTTGGCACTAATTCAATGAAGCATGATAATTTTTCTTACACATTTACATATTTGGAGTAAAAACTATTTTAGTTTTTATTTTGTTAATAAAATTTAATGGAATTTTTTAACACTAAAGTTTGATAAGGATCCTAAGGGGTTAGGGTTAAGAGTATATAATTGAATAAGCACAAGGGTGATAAATAGATCTATAGTAGGATGACTAATTGTTACAAATATATATATATATATATATATATATATATATATATATATATACTATATTTATTATGTTGAGATATGCTAAAAATGGAAATTACATCTATGTTATATATTATAATGATAATGAAAAAAGATACTTAATTAGTTCTTATACTAATATAGATTCATATGAAACAGACTAGAAATTGATTGTATCTAGATTCTATAATAGATGTTAAATACTATAAAAATTCCCTATATAGCTATAAATACTTGTGTCTACTTTATATGGTTGTGTTGACACTACTATCTAACTCAAATGTAGGTGTCTATTATGAATTACCTACCAAAACTATATGTGACCACCTAAAATATTCTAGTTTATATGATGCCTTCACTCTAGTGTGCTCAGATCTGGATCATGGGTTGTCGTTCATTGTCAAATATAAAAACCCCCATGCTTTATATTCATAGTGGCTATGTAAAAAATGGGTTAGTGGGATTATAGTTTCAATCTAACCCAAAATATCCCTCTACAAATAGGTGTTACCTACATATCCACTACTCTGAAGAGGGTCTTAGATTGATGTAATTATCCCATATTGTATTGTTTTGTGTTTATAAAAGGGTGAAATATGTGGAAATAAAGTATAATAGTGACCTATTTTGTAACTTGTAAAATAGAATCATGGCATTATCCTTCATTAATTTAGACTGGTGTATGTGTTTTATCTATAACTAATATGGAAATAGGAGATAACAGGGAAGCTTTTCTCAAATGATTTTTGAATTATGAGAAGGTGTGAGATTGCTAGGTATTCTCTAGGTGAGGAATGAATGAGGATTGATCTTGAATTTATAACAATTACTTTAGATAATATCTCACATAAAATCACTTATGTTGACCATAGGTATAAGTTACATTTACAAATTGAATGACTTTAGGGTACTAGACACTTGCATTGGGCTAGGACACTTGTGTTGACGTAGGTGTGTGACTTATATGAAAGTGTTTAGGAGTTATGAAAGTAGGTACATATATATAAATTGTAGATATGTAAGATAAGTACATTTGCAACATTCTAGGTAAGATGGAAGACCTAGATAATCAAAATGGCATTGGTCAGACTAAGATATAATTAATTATCACATAAAGATAACAGATGTGAGCCTTTTAGTAATGGGAATGGTATATAACTAAGAGGAATATCCAATGTCTATATTTTCCAAGTGTAAAATATTGGTGTTATATAATTCATAAATATTTTTTACATTTCCCCTCTTTTAATGTATTAATGAAATTAACAATTTAAAGGAGAAGAAATGCATACTTAGGTGTGTATATCACACCTTGCCTTTTTAAGTCCAAATTGAGTGATTTATTAGTGACTGACCTAAAACCAAGAGCATGCTACAATATATAATCAATGCATATAATATTAAATGGAAAGAATTTTAAATGATTAAAATTTAAATATCAAGTTTTAATAGTACATATGTGTATCAATGCAACTGCCTTGCCTTTTGGCAATTTGATTTGAAAAGATGTAGCAGTATGAACTTAGATATGAGACTAGGAAAAAAGTAAAACATAAAGAGGTGAATATATATAGAGAGATAGAGGATGATTAGAGGCCACATGCCCCAAACCTTGAATAAAATGTGATTTTTCACCAAAAATTTAAGATTAGCTCAATTATACAACTTAATTGTACTTATAACCTAGTGTACATGAGTTAATAAAGTAAATTAAAAATATAAACATGGTGATGTTATATGACATAATCAATTTCAACCTATAAAATTGGAAAGATTAAATGATTTAATCACCTCAATTATACCAAAATTTAATCTGATACTACATTATCTTAGCTCAATACATTCTATAAAAGTCCATACTAATGGGTGATGGCAGTCTATAGAAATTTTTGAAATCTAAAATTGATTTTATTTTTCAGTATTAGGTGCACATTGCATAACATATTCACCTTAGATATCTCTCATGCTAAAACTATGCATAATAATGGTACCAATGTATAAAATTATGCCAAAATGTGTATCTAAATCATATAACTATTAATTTGGCCAATTTATATTTGAATGAGTGTGAATGACATGCTTATCATAACATGCCCATACTATATATGGATAAATATGAAACATGATATAAGTTATTGTTGATTTGGTTCTAATCAAGACAAAAATTGAATGAGGTAGCCTCTAATGTTTTAGAATCTCCATGGAGGTAAAATCCACTCTAGGGAATGAGTTGAATGTATGAGTTAAACAACTGGGGTGGTGGAATAGTTAGTTAGAGAATGTAAGTTGTTAACTAAGGGTGTGGGTGAGTGAAGAGAAATCAAAACCTATATGAGTTGGATAAATGGAAACCTAATATAAAGTAGGTATATCTTAAAATAAACTCAAGAAGGGGAAGGTAGAGAAAAAAGTAGGCTTTGTGATCACAAGAGGGATTACTTATAGGTAATTCTCATTCATTGATAACCATCTTGAAACTAATTTTTGTAACTAGTAGTTGTATTTCACACGCATATAAACATAATGATGGATTTTGAGGGTAAAAGATATAGTAGACTATAATATCTCAACTAAAGGTTACCCTTGTTCAGAGTAGCTATAACACACCCTTATGATTGAAGATTATAGATCAGATTAGAGAGGTATCTAAGGTAGTTATTACTAACTCTTAGAAAGCTATATTATGAAAGACACTTTTACACACTTAGAGAAAAGGAATAGTTAACCTTATTGTATAAAATTAAAAATGTTTGCCAATCATCAAATAACTATTGCACATCTTATATCAAAATAAATTATTAATAAAAATAAATTATAAGTAGCATTTGCACACTTTGAATTGCTAGATCAACCAAAAATAAAATAAACATAGTCAATCACACAAAATTGGAATGGAAAAGCATTAACACCTTTGCCTAACAATCAAAAATTTATTCTTGTATTGATAAAATTACCTCCTAATTGGAATCAAATAATTAAAAGTATAAATATATTTGGTGAGGGGTCACCTCATGCTCCAATTCTATACAAAGTACCAAAATTACATGATAGTAATCAAAATGAAAGTTCCACTTAGACATGAACTCTGCATATTCAATTAAAAATGGATAAAAATTCATCTTCATAGTAAGACATGTACTTGAGAAACCATGTAATATGTGCATATTGAAAGACTTTATATTTAACTCTTACATGAAATTGTAAAGTATAAATACACTTTAGTTACATTCGATAATTTACATGCAAAAATACATATAACATTAACTCAAAAAAACTAAGATTTGAACTATAAGATGGTGGAGTTGGAGTAATAATAGGATTTGAACTATAAGATGGAGTTGAACTATAATCTATATACATGGCCTATTTATTTTCTTTCAAATACTAATAATGCTTATATATAACATCATATTGAAATATGATTGTATCTATGTTCAAAATAGATTGTCTATGCACCCTAGTGACTTTCATCAATAGACATCTATGATCGACCTTCATAGTTATGAATTCCACCCATAAAATATCCACTTCAGTAACCTTATTTATATCAAAATTAATTTATTTCTTGATTTACTCCAAAATTCACCCCTAAAGACTATATTTCAAATTGGTAGATGTTTGTTGGAGTAATTTGTCAAAATATGCCCAATCCATTAACTTACTTAAAGTGTCCTTAACTTAAGACAACCTTAATTATTCCAAAATTTGTATAATTAATTTATATTTCTCAACAAACTTTAGAATCAAGGCTCATGCACTTGATACAAATTCTCGATCTTCCTACATTTTGATGACTACTAAATTGAGAGCATTGGCTGCCTCAAGTAGCATAATCATATCCAGGTAGACGCAAGTCTTATTTACTTTATTTAGTATGATTAATCTCAATTTATTTTAATCCTATTTCACATAATTAAACAATTTGGATGTCTCAACTAAATGGGAAGATAATTCTATTTTCATTGAATTAATGGTGTCTAAAATATTATAGAGCCTAAGGGGTACATTCTGGACATCATCCTCAATCTCTTGGGGAACATGCATTATTTTTCAATATTAAAAAACTTAATTAAACACTTTTTGAAACTCTTCTCTTTCTTTCTTGATGCCTTTATATATTTATACGAAAACCTCTATGTGGTTTTCCAAATAATCTACAAAATCCTTGTTATAAGGAGACTCTGTAATTCTTTGATTCTTTCTCTTTTATAGGAAGAAAGCATCATTATTATCTTCAAGGATCATCCCCATACTATATTAATATCATAATTTTATATTTATAACCCTCTATACAATATTTGTTAAGTTATCAAAATAAAACTTACAGTGGGTAGCTCTATGATCATCAAATTGGGCTTATCAGTAGCTTGGGATTTTAGGTCTGCCAACCACTATGGAATTACTAATTGTTTCGAATAAATAAACTAGGTTTCTTGGGTAGAAAATTTTGATAAAACATCCTTTAAGGATTACATGAGTTCCTCTAAATGGAATGGGTCTAGTAAGGATGGAAAAATGATTTTTTGCCAGTTCACATTCCTAAACTAAGCCACGGGTTGCACAATATGTGTGGTCTTCCTACCATCTCTTCTAGGTGATACAATTGTAGTATATTGAGTGATATTATAAGGTTTAATTATCATACCCAATTTATTATAGGGGATATATAATTATGCATTGGTAAGTGATCCCATAGTTTTTTTTAAATGAACATTCATGGCTATATGATCCCTTGATGAAACTTGGGAAAGATTCAAAGTATGTCTCAAAATAGTTGAGTCAACAAGAGTAAATATATGAAATAAATAGATAATATTAGTAATAAAAACAAAATAGATAATAGGAACCAAAGAAACAACATGACCTAAAGAAGGTGAAGTAGTAATGGCATGACATGATTACTTAGTCTCTATTGGTGCCTTTCCTTTAACTCCCTAGAGAATTTGGACCTTATCTTTCTCTAGTTCCTCCTATTCATTGTTAAGGTTTTCAACCATAAGATTTTTCCCACATTGTACTACTACCTCTACCTACACTAGGGTATCTCCTTGGTTTATAGTTTCTCCTTGGGACAATGTCTTAATAGCTAAACTTATAGGAACCTTCAGGGATCCATGTTTCCTCTTATCTATAATGAAGCATTGTATTTTTAATCAAGGGAATAGATTGATATGTATTATAATTTGAAACATTCACATTTGGGGCAATAAGAACTAGACTTACATTAGGGAGTCTTAACTCCTTAGAGTTAGAAGATTTAATATTGATTAGCTCCCTTGCTCCTCCCAAATAATTTATAATAATAGGGGCTTCCTCCACACCTTGATCTTGATTCATAACCATCATCACATTTAGTTGGGGTGATTGGGATGGATACCATTCTAGTTGATCTAGTTAGGAAGGCCATAAGGACCAATAATATATTGAATCCCATACACCTGGAGGTGGAAGTCTAATGTGTGCATATTGAGTTATGAGGTAAGGATCCTATTGTATCTCACTTAAGATATCATTTATTAGTCTGACCATCCACACCCTATAAAATACCTTAGCATCATCATTTCCATTTAATAAAATAAAGTCATGTTCATATGGATCATGCTAGTAAATGGTGCCTAGGCCTATAATATACTTTTGAATGTGGCCATGGGGATATCAATCCCTATGCTTTAAAGATGAGAATGAATATAATTCACTAGTATTTATAACCTCACATAAGTTCTTACTATGTGTATAACACATTTATCCTATCATCAAAGAATATCTATGAAAAAGGCTTTTGTGTTTCTTCTTCATATCCTCATCAATGCTCCACCGGAGATGGTTTTTATTTATTATTCAACTAACTAATCTAGGATGTACATGGAAGACACAAAGGTGTAACCTTAGTTCTCATAACCATGATCACTATATCATCTAGGTATAACTAGAGTCCCCCTTAGCCATAATTTTTTCTTGATGTTCTCAGATACTTGGGCCAAGGATTCCTCATGGATTACCTTCTATACTTGAGGGTAGACATTCTCAGTAATATAGAAAATGATCCTCATATATGATTAGATATATAAGAAATACTATAAATCACATACCCTATTTTTGATACAGTTTAGGGACATGATCCATAGGGATATTTTATGAACATAAATAATCTCCATCACCACATCTATCAAGTAAGACATCATGAACAAATGGTCCTCAACTAGTCTCTTATCTTTATTAAACATTTGATCCTAGATCTTAACACTGATAATATCTCCCAAGGTAAAGGTCAATTTTGAGTTCATCAATAAGTCCAAAAATGGCACCCATTCTAATTAAAGGTATTAGATTTTGGCATACCCATATAGTCTATTAAGTAGATCAATCCTAATATAGACTCCCATCATAAATTTAATAATTGGTATGAGATTTATGTCCTTGATGGCCACCTTCTCCCTTGGGATTATCCATTTCCTTAGCACACTCTTGATGGTGTCAATAGTCTTACACAATGTAATTATGTGCCCATTATAAGTGGCATCTATGATGGTGAGCCATACGTATCTCAAGAAAACATCCCCTAAAATACAAGCCACAACTATTATATGATTGGCATGGTGTAATAAACCATTAGAAACCTTTATAGACACTACAAAACCACACACAATGGTTCTAGATGTCAAAATGCCTTAAGACCCCTTAGGGATCACCTAACCCTTCTTGACCCACTGACCAACCCATCAAACCTTGAGTCTAGTTAGCTACTTAGCTAACTAAAATAATTTACTAACTAACCCTTAAACCCACCCCTTTTTAAACCCCTTTTCCTTTCGACACTCAATTGTCGATGGTTAGCTTGACCATGAATGGTTAAGTTGACCTCGATAATTAGGTTTTCTTCATTCTTACATAAATACCAGCTATGTAAAAGCTAACATGGCACAATTAAATATATCTACCTTTCTCGTGGTTAACAAACTCCTAATCATTAGAATAAGTAGGCTAACCTTTTAGGGAACCTTTTATCCTCCATCTCTCTTTGCCTGTAAAAGGAGGGGAGTAGGGGGTGAAAATATAATCATCACAAGCATTTTTACTCATAGGTATTCAAGCTCTTCAGTTAGCCTTCCTCTAGAAATTCAATAATAAAAATAGATATCTTAACCTTTACCAAAACTTCTCTTGAGGCAAAGTATTTTTACTCTACCAAAATTGCTCCAACCATCAACCATTTAGCAAGAAATATGTATATTTGTACTTTAGTTTTTTTATTTTTGTTTTTGACCTCTCTCCCCCATTAGACCTTTCTATACCTATCTATCCTCTCATTTATAACCAAAACCTTAAACAAACCCTTACCTGATCACTAACCTAGTATGTAACTCTTCTCTAAACACATCCATAATTCTATAGGAAACTACCATGGTCATCACAACTACTAATGGTCACCTCCAACCATCAATGGTTATCAAACTACTGATAGCTTAACCATTAATGATTAGCATGACTGTCGATGGTCACTATGGTAAGAAATAATAGTAAGTTATTTCTAACCCCTTACCCCTAACCAGATCCAAACTTTCTATGTCCCTTCATATTCATAGACCCTTGCCTGATTTTATGAACTTGATATGATCTATTTTAGCACTAGTACTGACCCACTATTATTATATTTCATTATTTTCTCTAAAAATCATTCAATTTCTTCTCGTATTTCATTACAGTACTTTCTATGATTTTATGCAAGTATCTTACTTTGATATTTTTTAACTTAGTTGTTATCAAAGAGTGAGTTGATAACTTCCTAGCAACCTCACACTTCTTAGATCTATATCACGCTAAGTAGTCCACCTGGATATCTTTCTAAGAACCCCTTTAGCTAGTGATTTCTTATCTACATGTTATTCCTTCCAAGATAAAGAGGGTCTCTCTAAACTCATCTAAATTATGCATGCATCAATAACTAGGTTCTTCTACCACACCCTTATTACTAGTTTTTTATCTTCTTCCTAAATTAATAAATGAGAAGAAATTAAGAGAAACATTTTAGCATGCCTGATGGGACCCTAACATCATCTAGGCTCCCCTTTCTTCCTTTCTTCTATGATCATACAATGAAATATGAAATTTATTTTGGGATTAAAATAAACCTTGCATACATTGATTACTTGTTTTCTTTAGTTCATCTAATTAACTTAAAAGAAAAATTAATTAATCATAGTTTCACTCTTGTTATCACACACTTTACCAAACCACATAATCAATTAATACATAAAAAAAAACTTGAGACAAGGCTTGACTAGGATTTCATCACCTAGTGATAACCTTACCCTTTCCTAGCAATCCCATCTAGAGGTCATTACCAAGGGAAGAACTAACTTAGCTCTCTAGTTAAGTATAAGATCTAAAATTCAATATATATATGAGGGGGTAGGCCCCAATATCAAGCCATGTACTAAATTTCAATACATTTATTAACACCTGAAACCAACCTTAGATTTCCTCTTTTGTACCTGATCTACAAACTAAATTTCCTCTTCACACTTTTTAAGGCATAAGCTAAAAGTGATCTAAAAATAATCTTAAGTTTTAAATGCAATTTAATATATTTTTTGATTTCTTTGAGATTCCTTTCCTTTTTCTTGCTTTGTGTTTGAGTTGTGAGCTTTTTGTCATTTCTTTTCTATTCCTCACATGGTCTTTACTAGACAATAGTTGAGGAACCAAACCAACCAAAAACCATCTTTTTCTTCCTCTTCTTCCATGGAGTATACTTCTAATGTTGATATTTCTCCTCATATTTCTCCCCCTCCTACCATCCATCAGATAGTTGTTGAGGATGATGTAGATTTCACTACCTTCCTTGATAACAACCCCGTACCCTTCAACATTACCTCAACACCTTAGCTCACTGCACCCCTATTAATTCATTTCCACCTATGGATCTAATTATGATATGCCTCTCCATCTTATGATTGATGATATCTCTACCCAACCTATGATCACCCAAGCATCTTCTTCCACCAATATCCCATCTACTACCACCACACAAACTCAATCCAACATCCCAACCAATATCCAAACACCCCCTACACCAACCAACCCCTCCCACATAGGAGTAACCTAACCTTTTTTTACCCATACCTCATCTACCATGGGGGTATCTTCTACCCCTCTTTCAAACATTCCCTTTATCACTACCAACCCACCAATTTCCACCTCTCTTCAAAATTTGGTGTTCTCCATACCTCCCACCCTTCCACCTATTATCACAAACGTTACCAATCAACCCCAACCAAATACCAACCCATTCATACCTCCAAATCACGTCATATCAATCCCTCAAAAAATACCCATGACATCCTACCAATATGTTCCTAATACATAAGGATACATAACACCTTCTACCCAACTTTTATGCCCACTAACCCTTATGTGGCACCATCCCAATCACCAATGACCACATACCAATATGTGGTATCTTCTCAACCTTATACCAATTATCCATATATTGATACCACTCAACCTCAACCAAAGCTACCACACAATTATGGAGCTTCCCAACCTCAAATGGATTTGGTCAAAATGTTAATGGACAAAATGACCAACCAAGAGTCATATAACTCTAGGGATCATAACCTTTTATCTTATGATCAAATCTACAATGAACCTATCCATCTAGCTATCCCTATCTAATTTTATCCTCTTCAATGGGTACTACCTAAGTTTTCCAAGTTCCAAAGCAAGGAGGACTCCCCAAAAAAAATTAAGAGTGTTTCACCATTTTTGTTATTTGATTGCATATGATGATGTTCTTCTCCTTCATACCTTTCCCATGTCGTTATCTAGACTAACCTTGGATTGATATAGTGCTCTCACCAAAAAGTACATCCTTTCCTTTTCACAACTTGTCTAAATAATTTTAGATCATTTTTTAGACAATATATCTAAAAAGGTGTCTATTACTGACCTTTACTCCATTAGGCGATTTTATGATGAAGCAATTGCCACTTTTGTAGCTAGATAGAGAGGTCTTATCAAACAACTCTCCTTATATTTACCCCAACTTGAATTGATTGAAATTTTCTCTTGAGGTTTTTGCCAAACATATTTCCCCTAATCTACAAGTTTAGACTTTTAGAACCTTCGATGAGGCTTTTACCATGGCACAAAAATTATAAATTAGAGCCATTGATGAGAGAAAATTAAAACAATGGAATAAAAATTCTAGATTTAAATCCAATGATACTTCCTCATCTAAAACCACCAATCAATCTAACCATCCCAATACCAATCTAAAGGCATCCTCAAATTGAGTTATCCTTAAAACCACTCCACCACTAATTGTCAACCAACCCAACCAAAATAATTCCTCTAACTCTTCCAACCAACAAAATTGAAACTATAACTAAGCTACCCCAAAACAATACATTGTGATATGGGAGTCTTATGCTTCAATTTTGGAAAAAATTCTTAAAACCAACATCATAAAACTTCCTCCCATAAAACCTTCCCAATAATTTGATGTTTCTCTCCCTACACCTAGTTGGTATAATTAGAACAATCTATGTGCTTTCCACCATGTCACTAGACATGATGTTATTAGGTGTAACACCTTTAAAACCATTATCTAAAACATGATTGATAAGGGAAAACTTGTATTTGATAATCCCATTTCACCCCTAAATTAGTCCCTTGTCATCTTGCATAAACCTTTCCCCAATCATGCCCCTTCTACCAACTATGATGATAATAAACTGAAATCATCTCATGTTTATGAGGTCTATATAGTTAATGTCATTATTAGTGAACCTATTATTGAGGAGCCCATTACCTCAAATACCTCTTCTTCCATTCCACTCATTCAAGTGGTGGGCTCACCCTCTATTAATTTGGACATCCAAATAGAGGAAGCAACCACCCTCTTTCTTTACTTGATGAGACCATGGACCTATCCACATATCCTTTGATAGAAATACTAAAGGAGGCAACCATTACCTCAACTACCTCTTCCTCTATTCTACTCATTGAAGTGTTGGAATTACCCTCTGTTCCTTTGGACACACAAATAAGGGAAGCAATGATCTGGGCACTAATTTAGGTGATAGTTCCACCCTAATTGATGATGGAACTTTCGGGAGCCATAACTTTTGTACCGTAGCTCCAATTAACTCAGCGTTTAAACTATTGGAAAGCTAAGAATGAGGATAAAATTGTGAAATGGCATAGATATTTGCTAAATGAATTTTAACCCTAGAAAACCCAATGGAAGTGCCTCCAATTTCACTTTTAGTAGTGTAATCTAAAAATAGTAATTCCTCAAATTTTGTATTGTTTTAAATCTTAGAAGTCAAACCATTTAATCTCCCTCAAGATTGGTGACCTTACACATCCTCCCCATGCTTTCAAAATGTGAAGACAAACATCTCTTCCCAGAGATAACCATATATTTGTATTGTGATCTTGAGTAATACTACATCTCTTCTCAGATAATTCATTATTATTGTGTTATTTCTATTCTATTGAGATATTTATCAACTAGAAATTCTGAGTTTTGGATTAGTGGTATCAGAGTGGTTTGTCTTAAGAGTGTATGATCCTAAGGATGAGTTTAGGCTACAAGAAGCTTGGGTGGGAAATAATAGAGCTTCCAAATTTTCCACTTGTTCACTCTAAATGACTTCAAATGGCAGATGACACTGAGACATCCAATCCTTTCAAGGAAATGGTGAATGAAGCCCTCCAATGGCAACAAGCATAGATGCTACAACAATTTGCCCAAATTATTTAAACACTTTCGATGGAAAATCTTGGCTCCTCATCTAGGGAACATCCTTTCAGTGCCCCAATACCCTTCAAGGTTCAGGTAAATTTTGATATTCCTACATTTGAAGACAAAATCAATGTTGATGTAGTAGAAAATTGGTTAGATCAACTGTCTTCTTACTTCTCTATAAGTAAGTTCACCGATGGAGAAAAGATTACTTTTGCTCTTTTGAAATCATCATTGCCTATGAAAATCTAATGGGAAGTGTATAAAAAGAGGTTCAATATAGATGACATCAGCCTTGAGGTGGAACCTAATTTGGATGATTTTGTGGAAGTGGTGGAAGAAGAATACTATCCCATTAGATCATATGATGATCTGTACATATAGTGGCAACAACTTCACCAAGGTAAGGACCAATCTATTCAAGATTACACAAACACTTTTCATTCTTTGTCTACAAGATCAGGCATTCAAGAAAGTGAGAAACATAAGACTCTCAAATATCATGGTGGACTGCAATGGTACATATGGGGGGAAATGGAATTTTTCAATTTGGAAACCCTCAGTGAGGCATACAAATTTGTAGTGAAGATTGAACAGAAGCATGGTAGAAAGAATACAAAGAGTCAACCCTCAAAATGGAAAAGTGATAAGGAAGGTCAAATATGAGGCCAAAATTGGAAGCAAAAGGAGTTTTAGGATAAGAAATCCTAGAAGGGGAAGGCTAGAAGATGGTGTGATTACCACAAAACTAGAACTCACTCTAAAGAAGAATGTTGAGCCATCAAGTCACTGCTTTCTGAGTCACAATACTCAACATCTACTACTCTACCTCATACACAACCCACAGTCAAAGAGGATGAAGAAGAAATTGTAGATGTTGAGCCTGACACCATTTTTGCTTCATCACAAACTCGTGAGGAAAGACCAAATGACAAGGAAATATTGTTTCACTCCAAATTAAGGGTAAAAGGTAAGCCTTTGCATTTCATTCTTGATAGTGGGAGTCAAAACAATTTAATTTTTGCTAAAGTTGTGAAAAATCTAAATCTATCCATGAAGCCTCATCCAAAGCCCTACAGTATTGGATGGTTGAGCCTAGGGAGAGACCTCTGTGTCACCCATCAGTGTCTTCTTTCATATGCTATAAAACCATTCCAAGATGAAGTCTTGTGTGATGTGGTCAATCTAGATATTTGTGATGTACTCCTTAGTCAGATGTTCATGTATGAGTGACATGGCATCTATGAATCATGAACTTGAAAGATCATCCTCACTCTTGGAACATGGTGTTATAGGGTACTAGAGGTACCACCTCCCACATCTATCTCCCTGATCAGTGCTAAGAAATGTAAGAGATTGGTGGAGAAAACAAAGTAATTTGTTCTCATGGTGGTCAAAACACAGAAATCCAAGAAGGCCAATGTTGTAGTCCTGAATACACAATCAACACAATAATATAAGTAGATAGGATGAATCACAAGAGAATATGATGACTTATTCAAGTCAGCCACAAGAATTCCATTGCATTGCTAGGTAAAACATTCTATCGATTTGATCCCATGATCACCTTTGCTTAACAGTCCTATGTATCACAAATCAGTTTTAGAGAATGATGAGATAAAAAGATAGATTCAAGAATTGATCCAAAAGGGTCACATCAGGTCAAGCTCTTCACCTTGTGGTAGCACAATTATCTTAGCACCGAAGAAAGATGGAACATGGAGGCTTTGCATTGACTATCGAGCCTTGAATAAAATATCTATGAAGAATTGTTATCCTCTTCCTAAGATTGATGGCCTATTGGACCAGCTCTATGGTGTGAATTTCTTCACCAAAATTGATCTCAAATTTGGTTATCACCAAATTCCCATCTATCCCACTGATGACTAGAAGACTATATTCAAATCTAAGGAGGGACTCTTTGAATGGTTGGTTATGCCTTTTGGCTTAACTAATGCCCCTACAACCTTCATGAGGATGATGGATGACATCATACGACCCTTCCACTAACTCATTTGTGGTTTTCTACTCAGTTGAAATAATCATCTATAGCAGAACATGGGAAGAACATTTGCAACATGTTCATAAGGTGCTTCAAACTCTTCGGGAGCACAAGTTGTATGCAAATCTTGACAAATGCACATTTGAGATGACAATAATTTAGTACCTTGGGTATGTTTTGAATGAGGAAGGGGTCCATGTTGATCCAAAAAAGATTTAGGTTATTCAAGAATGGCCCACACCAAGGACCCTCACAGAGCTTCATAGCTTTATGGTCTTGCAAATTTCTACTGCAGGATTGTTCTTGGATTTTCACATGTTGCTTGGTCACTAACCCAAGTGACTAAAGGAGATAAAGATACATTTCAATGGGGTGAAATAAAACAAAGGGCATTTGAGAATTTGAATAACAGACTTTGCTCAACCCTTGTTCTTGCCTTCCCAGATTTGCATCAACCTTTGGAGTTGATGACAGATGCATCTGAATATGCTATGGGAGTTATCATCATGCAACATGGCCATCCTATTCCATATCATAGTGAAACTTTCACTAAAATAGTTAGGAAATATCCAACATATGATAAGGAGCTCTATGTCATTGTGCAAGCCTGCAAATAATGGAAACACTACATCTTAGGGAAAGAAATGATCATCCACACTAACTATAGACCATTGGAATTCATCCAAATGTAAAGTAAACTATGAAATGAAAGGCATAAAAAGTGGGCCACATATCTTCAGCAATTCCACTTGATAATCAAACACAAAAAGGGGAGCTCAAATATAATTGCAGATTGTCTGAGCCACCCACCAATTACTGCACTCATAATAGTTCTTGACTTGTGCAGACATGAGACTACCACTTGGGGTGCTCTATATGAAGTAGATCCTACCTATGCTGATACATATCACGCACTTCAAAAAGGTAAACATGTTTCTAATTTTTATTTACAAGATAATGTCCTATGTCATATGGGGCACATATGTGTTCTAGTTTCATAGAAACAAAAGATGATATGGGAAGCACACTTCAGTAGGATAGCTGGACACTTTGGTATTGAAAAGACATTGGAAGTTCTTCAAAAACACTTCTACTAGCCCTATATGCGAAAGGATGTGGAAAGATATCTCAAATATTTCACCCCATGTGTGATAGCCAAGACAACAAATAAGAAGAAAGGATTGTACATGCCATTTCCAGAACCAACTAGGCCTTTGAAATTTGTCTCAATAGATGTTCTCTCAGGTTTGCCCACTTTAAAACATGGTAAGGACTATATTTTTGTGGTAGTTGATCATTTTTCAAAAATGGCTATCATGATTACTTTTAAGAAAAATATATCTATTGAGAAAACTAATAAACTATATTTTAGTCATGTATGGCTCCATTTTGGTCTCCCCAAGTCCATTATCTTAGATTGAGATAGCAGGTTCCTGAGCATCTTCTAGTACATGCTATGGAAGATGATGGATACTAAGCTGATGAAGTCCACAACCTTCCATCCATAGACTGATGGTCAAATAGAGGTGGTAAACCACTTAATTGTTCACATGATTTGGATGTATCACTCTAAACATCCATGCACATGGGATGAGGGACTTTTTTTCATACAACATGGATACAATCGGGCACTGTACAGCGCAACCAAGCACAGTCCATTCCAGGTATGTTTTGGGTTCCAACCCATGGCACTAATTGATATAGTTCCATTTTCCACCATGGAATACACACCTCATGGAAGATCTAACGTAACAAAAGCAACAAAGTTTATTGAACAAATGCAACACATCCAACAACAAGTTCATGACATCTTGGAGAAGATGAATTAGAAGTATAAGCAATGTCATGACAAACATAATATTGCACACCATTTTGCTATGGGTGACAATTTTTGGTTGCAGCTTCAAAAGGAATGACTTGTAGGTCCACACAAAAAAATTCAACCTCTACAATATGGTCCCTACACCATCACCAGAAGAGTTGGAGAAAATGCTTTTGAGTTGAACCTACTAGCCTACCTTGGTTTGCATCCAATATTCAATGTGTAGCTCCTCAAACCATATCACCCACCTCTATTAGACACTTCAGTTATAGTAAAACAACTAGACATTGATTAGCTTGATCCATAGATTTTTTCTCTAGTAGAAGAGGATCAGATTGTGGATACCTAGATGAAGACAATAAGAGGATGCTCTATTCCACTTTATCAAGTGGTTAAAAGGGGCTAGCTTAGCCATTAAGGTGAGAAGCTCACAGAGAATCAAATCAAGAAATAACTACCACACCTAATGGGGAACATTGATGCAGTGGGTACCATTGCTTTTCAAGGAGGGAGTAATGATCTGGGCACCAATTTAGGCAACAATTCGGGTGACAGTTCCACCCCAATCGATGACGAAACTTTCGAGAGCCATAACTTTTGCACCATAGCTCTAATTGACTCACCGTTTGAACCATTGGAAAGATAAGAATGAGGAGAACATCATGAAATGGAATTATATTTTATTTATGATTTTGACCCCTAAAAACCCAATGAAAGTGCCTCAAATTTCTATTTTAGTAGTGTAGTCTAAAAATAATAAGTTTCTAAAAATAGTAATTCCTCAAATTCTATATTGTTTTAAATCTTGGAAGTCAAACTGGATCAAGAAACCATATCCATTCCTTCACTTGAGGCCATCACACCTTCCTTTCCTATCATATAACTACCCATTCTCTCTTTGGGAACCATCCCAAACTAAGATATTACCTTGTCTACACCTTACATGGAGAAGACATCCTCCCAAATCTTGGAACCTTTCATCGATAATAAATGTGAATAAACCATTCCCTCATCCCAACCCATGGGATTAATATTTGAAACCAATGACCAAGGAATTAAACCCATTTACAAACCCTTCTCTAGATTGGTCTAAAGTCTAGAGTTCAATTCTCAACCTAATTTGGATAGATCCACACTTTCACATTATCTTGGAATTCCCTATCAAAACAAACCTAAACCTTCAACCTCACTTTCATCCACCATCAAACCTATCATTACCTCAACCACATCCCCAAACACTTCTGATTCCAAAACCATAGGAAAACTACCCAAACTACTTCCATTTAAAATTGTCAAATCACCTCATGCCTCTCTAACCAAACCTATCAAGAACTTAGGAATACTTACTACACCTAGACTTTCTCACCCATCTCTAAAATTAGACTTAACACCATCTAGTCCACCAAATAAAACCCCAATTATACCAACTAAGAAGGTGGAACCACCAAAACTCCCACCTCAAACAAAGATATACCACCTCCTTCCCTCTTACCATCTATTTTAGGACCCCATCCTTCTACCATCCCACAAGCTCATACTTCTACCAAGAAGGTGAACCCTCCCAAAACTACCTATTCCTCATCTATTAAAACTTCTCCTTTTGCTCTACCTACACCTACCTCCACCAAATCATAAAAATCACCATCATTCTTAACTAACCTATCTACCTCTACCTTCCCACCTATTTCCAAACCTTTATCATCCACCTCTTCCATCTCAAAACTGATCACAACCAAGCAATCCCAACCAAAACCACCTACCAAAACCATTACACCACCTATAACTTCTTTGATGAATCCTGCTTATAAGAACACTCCCATTCCTAAAATTAAAAACCTATCACCTCTAACACCTTTTCTCAAATATTATTTGACCATTATACAAAGGTTGTAAAATTCTTCCTTAATCCTACCACATTTTAGAACTTTTGACCCTTCACATCCTAAACCATCATGGTTCAATGACAATTTGATATTTTTACACCATAGGACTCTTATACATGATACAAAAAACTATAAAGATTTCCAAACACTTATCTATAGCTTATGGGATGAGGATGATCTATTATGAAATGAACCTCCCTTAAGCCCATTACCAACCCAACCACTAAAAAATCCAATCCAACATATACCTACTCCTCCACTCTCATTTGAAAGTAAGGAGGAACCGAAGTAGCCATCTATAACTATACCTCCCCTAATCCATGCTAGTTATAAGGTTACCTGATCTAGGACCCAACAAAATGATAAGGGAAAGGCCAAAGTTTCCATACCATGGACATACCCTTCCACCCCTTAGCCTCCCAATTGAACACAAACACCCTCACCTTTACCTTCACCTTCACCAAAACCCATCACCACCATTGAGGAAAATATCCCATCCTCAACAACCCAATATTCTTCGAAGTCTGAGGATTTTAAGACCCTTCCTCCTAACTTTTCTAAGTCAATATTATTAGGCTAAGCCCCTAACTTGTCAAAAATTTAGTCAAACTAAATTTTGTAGACATCCAACTCCTAACACCATTTGTGTTGAAATTATCAATCTTACTTGAATCACACTCAAATGCACATTTTAGGTCAAAATCTATAAAATGTCCTAAATGGTTCAAACTTATCACTTACAAGTTCTAGTTTAGGTCAAAGTATCCCTAAATAGGGCAATGCATTTTATGGGCTAGCTAACTTTGATTAGATCATTTGGAGTCAAAATGACCATTTCACAATTTAGTGCTCTGGATCACTCTTTTCTTTTAATTCATTAGTACACATCATGTACCTTTGTTATTTGGTGTTGGCAACATCCTAAATGGGAATACAACTCTAACACATCTAACATCACCTTTTAGTTCTTCTTTATTCAAATTATGACCTAATAATATGACTTTCTGACCATTTTGATTAATTAAGGGCCAATTTTCAAATAATTGCACAAATGTTGATTAACCTTGTTTAAGGCTTTTTAATCCAAATCAAGAGCTTAAGTGGAATTTCTATGAGAGTTGTTAAATATATTTTTTTGAAAGTTGATTCTCATTAATTGCATCATTAGGTGACATCATTTCTTTGGAAGATATCCATAGGCCATAAATGCCACAAATATCAAGATTATGGGTCACCCATGCCAAGTTAATGCCTCCCATGCCTCTTCAATGCCCATTTTTCCAAGGTCATGATGAATATAATTATGGATTTATTTCTAAATATTAGGATTATTCATAGCCACATATCTCAATCTTGAGATGGATGGTCATGGTTGATCATGACCAATCTCAAAAATCTATAAATAGAGAGGCTATGAACATCATTTCTAAGTTATTTTGGTACAAATTTATTATGCTCAAATATCTTCAAAGCTTGAATATTACAAAGTTATAATGTTAAATTGTTTCCACAAGGTTTTGCTTTTGATCATTGATTTTGTTTGCAAGATCCATTGATAGGCTATTTTAGTGACTTGAAATCAAGAGCCTAGGTTTTATGAGTGTTCTTGAGGCATTGGAGGATCTTACCACCATTTTTGACAAAGACAAAGATGCTTGATCAAGGGAGAACATGTTTTTGAGCCACATGGGTATGGTGAATCCATTTGGGAAGGTAATATGGTGTCAATTTCTTTCATTTATTTATTGTTATCCTTTGTAATTCTCATAGGAATAGATAGGATTGGTTAGTTAGTTCTTTATGCATGTTTCATTATTTATGGACTAATGCTTGACTAAATTACTTTATAATCCTCTCTACATCTTGGCATGCCCAATGGGACTAGATGAATCTCACACCTGAAGGAGATCATTTTGTAACTCTAAAATATTCATTTCTAACTTTATTTTGCCATTTTTATTTGCCACAATTTTACATAGTAACTGACATTGGCAAGTAATACCAACATTGGTTACCTAGCTTAACTAACATCAGTTAGTAAAAATGACATCAGTTCGATCTTGGTTAGTGAAAGTAACCATCATTGGTTGAAATAACCAACATCGGTCACTATGTTTTTCTTAAAACATAGCCCTGAGAGCTATATTTCCAAAGTTTATTATTTTAAGCTAAAAAGAGCTTCAAAGATAAAGGACATGCTAACATTTTTGCTATAGGACCAAGCTTGAAATTTGACAAAACCATGTTTAAATCACTTCTTGCATGCTTAAAAATCAATTAGAAACTTTATTTTGGTGTTTAACAAAGAATTTAGATGTTTTGGTGAATGTTTTCAAAGTTTTCAACTAAGACTAAGGGGTCAAATGAACACCACAAAATATTTTATTTGGGCTTAAAATTGAACACACTTGTTAATTCTTATTTATAATAGTTTTTTACATAGCTTTTGTTTGTCAAAAAGAGGAATTTCATGTGTATGCTCTTCCATTTGTCTCCTTTAGGGAACCCTTAGAATCAAAAGCACCATTCTTATTACAAATAGCCTAGTCCAAGGCTTAGAAAGAATGTTGCCTAAAGCACTCCCCAAAAACTCACCAAAGTTTTGGTGATCTTGAAAATGACCCTACAGTCTTTCTATTTTATGATTTCTTTATTTTCATACAAACTTGGCTTGCAAGGGGGATGTCATTACCTCACATGAGTTCTTTAGGGAAGATTTGACTCAAGGTTTCACCTCCTAGTACTGACTTCATTTGAATCCTTTATAGTTTCACATGGGATGTATCTACATTTGGACATCACACTACACTGAGCGAATGATAGGATGTAGTGGTTGTCAAAAGGACTAGAGCTTTTTTTAACTAGCCAATGTCATGGTCACCCAATTTTTGTGCTTATCTTTCACATCATTTGATGTGAAAGTCATTGTGCAATTGACTCCTCTAAAATGATAAAAACCTTGCTAGTTTAGTATACCCCACTTTGCCATACCTTATCAGTTTAGACTTAAGATGTTTATTTTTAGTCATTAACTTACTTGGTCTTGATTTGTGTTTAAAACTACTTGTTAACTCAATGAACTTAACCAAAACACATTATCCTCAATTTTCTTGAGAAAGGGAGGTGTTACATTATCCAAATAGAAAATTCATATTTTCCTTGTTCAAATTGTTATCAAAATCTGTGTCATGTCATCTACTTTGGCACAATCATGCTGCCCAATTGAGTCTAGATATTTTACCTAATTTATTTAAATCCTTCATTTATAATCCACATTCAAAATTGAACCTTTCTGAGTTCTAAGGGTTGGTGTATCAAATTGGGTTCACCATTTTCACACTAAGCTTATTCTAACTTGGTTTTAATCTTCCATTTGGATTGAAGGTCATTTATTAAGACTCAAAATCACATTATAATCTTGGTGGACTCAAGTCATCTTCAATATTACTCACACTTTGAGTCCTAGAACATATTTTATCCTACTAGAATAATGTGGTGATGTTATGATACCTATTTGGTCTTATCTTTATAATTAGTGATTCATGTATGTTTTTACATCTTGAGTTGCTTAGTTAATTTTGTCATTTTTTTAATCCAGAGAGCTTTCCTCTAAATTTCTAGGGTCAACTTGTCAAAGTTGAAGCTATATTTTACGGTGTGGGTGTATCACAAATATATAAGCTTTGGTGTACTAGTTTTCACCTTGGGTCTTTGATTTACCTTACTCTCTTCAAATCTATATAATTTCAACTTTACCAAAGGTTGAGTAAACTCATGAACAGAATCTTCTAAAATGTGCATGGTTTCAAACCACCTTCCCTTATAGTCTCATTGGTACCTTAGGTATTTGTTTAAAAGAGAGCCAAAGCATACTTTTATTGGTTGTCAAACATTGGTCCAAAGTTAGTCAAACAGACATAACATCTCTTTTTAGACATGACTCAAAGGTTCTCTCATACTAGGGCCTTTTATGGTCTTAGTTATGAAGGTGAGCAATTTTATGATGGTCAAGATAACCCCATTATTTTTTATTATATCCACACAATATTAGGATCTGAAGATGATTACAATGTATATCAACCTTAAGAAGATCAAGATGAATCCCTTCTTAGATTGATAGAATTAGGCACTAGACTACCTTCTAATTTTCCTACAAAATAATTGCATACCTTAGTTAGAGAAGGAGAACAATGATGGAAAGAGAAATATTTTGCACAAATGAACATACCTTCTTCCTCTAAAAAAGGAAATGAAAAACAAATAGATTCAACACCCACAAATCTAGATCTTTTAGCTAAGATCAAGATTAAGTCAACGATATGTAGATCAACTTGCCACAGACTTAACTAGCTCCCTAGATGACACTTCAATTCACAATAATGCTTCAAAAGAATAAGGAAATGTGGTTAAAATTATGCAACAAATATTGGATGAGGAAATTATCATAGTGGATCAAGGCAATCTAAATGAATAGTTAAAGTCACAAGAGACCTTACAAAGTGTTCTATTCGATATGGAACATACATTCTTTAATCATCAAGAACCTCTTATTATTTTACAAACTCAAAAACCCAAACATTTAGTTTTAATTGAGTAAATACCTCAAGACAATTTGGCTAGTTTTTTCAACCAACCCAAGGGTTAGTAAATAAACATAGAAATTTCCAAAATCAACAAAGTGTGAAACATCTAGATTTAGGGAATGTTTTACAATCCAAAAATCAACGGCCTATACTCTCAATTCAAAAAACAAATCAGAACCAAATCATGGATCACAAGGTATACTTTCCTTATAGATCCACATAAAAATAGGGGCACATTCAACCCAAATATCAATTAAACTAGTGGCACATTCCACCCCAATAATAATAAAATTAGGGGCACATTCCACCCCAACAACAACAAATCTAGGGGCACTTTCCACCCCAATAACAACAAAACCAAGGGCACATTTCACCCCAACAGTAATGAAACCAAGGGTACATTCCACCCCAACAACATCTTATCCAATCCAAAAATGCACCAAACATGTAAGAATAGAATTTTATGAAGGAAATTATCCAAAGTTTGGAGATGAATAATAGAGTCAAAAAGTAAAAATTTGATGAGATATGCCCATATCCATTTGACTTATATATTCTCTAAAACCCCTTTCCACCTCATTTTGAGGCACCCAAATTTGACAAATACAAAGGGAAAGGAGATCTAAATGAACATGTATAAGCATTCTTTGTCTTATGTTAAGAGGTTGCTTATAGTAGCAAGTACTTACTATGACTATTTCTATGAAGTTTAGTGGGACAAACTCTTGATTGGCTACTTAAACTACCCAAGGAATTAGTTATAGATTGGAATGACTTATCAAATAAGTTCATGAACCATTTCTCATATAACATAAAACATGAATTAACCATTGTTGACTTATACAAATCCAAACAACATGATGGTGAAAGTTTTGTTTCATATCTACAAAGGTGGAGAGCATTGGTAGGTCGATTTCAACACAATTTTCTAGACAAATAATTGGCTGATATCTTTACATAGAATTTACATCATAAAATTGTGCATAATCTATGGTTAGCTTGTGATAACTCATTTGAATAAATTATTGATAAAAGAGTACATATTGAGAAGGCTCTTATTATGAGGGGCCTTGTTAAGATCTTTACACAAGGTCAAGAATCTAATCAAACTAAATCACTGGCTCAAATAGCTATGCAGGATAAGCCTAAGGGCTTTAAAAAAATAATAACATGGTTAGAAATATGGTGATATAAACAAGACATGTACAAATGGTATAGGCTATGCCTCTTCTAAATGTATAATTAACTCCCTCAAATCCACTACCTACTTTGTAGAGACAACCTCTATAAAGGACATTTCATAACAATTTTAGAGTCTTTAGAAAGTTAGGAGAATTAGTTAAAACAATGTTACAAAAGCTCATTGTAGCTAATTTAATTATATGGCTAGTATTAAGGCCATTTCCTATAGATCAACCAGAACTAAGATGGTACAAAGAGAAAAAATGGTGTAACTTTCATCGTGTTACTGGTCATGGTGCATATCATTGCATTTAATTTCAACATATTATTAAGGACTTTATTGAAAGTGGTGAACTAGAAATTAAGTTGGCTCTGAATTAGGACATAAATCAAGATATGGGAGTTTATAAAGACCCCTTTCCTCAACATGATCCACCACCACCAAGGAACAATCAAAATGGTCATAATCAAGGATAGAGATAGAATCAGAATCAACAACAAGGTGTGAATCATAATGAGCATAATCAAGATCATAATGCCTAAACTAATAATGTGGGTTATAACAATGTACCCTACAACTATAATAGCACTATGGGACATATTTATACAACCTACATTACCACTGTTACTATGAATCCATGTGGATAATCTCATGTTCCTCACAATATGGGACCCATCATTATAGGACCAGTACCCTCTCCCGCTATTAATACCATGTTAGGTTTACATCATCATGTTGTTACTCTATTTTTAAGGGTCACTAATCCTAAATAATAGTACCTTTCTTATAAGAGCTCCTTACTAACCCAAAATTGTTTTAATATTGTTAATCACCCACTGGTTACCATCCAAGGCCCTGTACCTCCATCTTCCAATTATAATAACTCCTTACCACCTCTAGGTTGTTTAGTCATAACTAGAGACCCATTAGTTACCATTCAGGGCCCTTCACCCATTTCTTTCCATAAGCCTAATGAGAACATTATGCCAATGGTCCCAAAGCTGAATACTATCCTAGCAAAGACTAAACTAGTTCAATCCATATTTTAAAGGCCTTATAATCTAACAAATCAATTAGATAAAACCCTTGCACAAATTTCCATATTAGAACTCTTATGGACATCTGATGTTGATAGAACCATCTTCAACAAACTTTTAAAAGAGTCTATTTTGCCTAATGATATAAACCTTGATCAGTTCTAAAACCTAATAAGGCATTCGTCTTTTTTTTGGCAAATCACATTTGATCAAAAGGACATGTCTACCCGCGGATCGAACCATAATAAACTACTATACATTGAGATAATCATTATGGATCATAAGATCAAGTGGGTTATTATAGATAATGGTTCAGGGCTAAACATCATATATCTTCAATTGGTGTGATGATTGGGCTATGTGGATAAATACATTCAACAAAAAACTATTACAATCAAGGCTTATGATAACATCAAGAGGGAGTCATCTGGTATAATTTGGTTGTTAGTCATGATTGGGTCTATTTCTCATCACACATTATTCCATATTATGGATATTGAGATTCCTTATAACATACTTTTTGGTCATCCTTAGATCCATGAACTAAAATTAGTTCCATCTACTCTTCATCAATGCCTTAAATTTCCCCATGATGGGATTAAGGTTACTATTCCCATTGATCAATAACCATACCAATACTAAAAACATATTGAAGTAGAGTTTCATAATTATAACTATTTCTCAGGTTCTAAATTCATTGAAAATAAGAATAAAGCTATCATTTTTCATCCATCTCCATCTAATTATATAGACCTTGGTGATCTAGCCTCCACTTCAATTGATCCATTTCTTGCAGCTCTGGCCAAATAGGTTATTATTAAAAATGCTAGCATTTCACATACCATCTGAAGGATTTCCTCCATATTAAAAAATTACCAAAATCCCCTACAACATTTGGTAAGCCTAAAACTTCCCAAACTCCTAACAAACTCGATTAGATTTGATAACCAAAGAAGAAACAACCAAAACCTCTTATGATTTTTGTACCTATAATTACAGCAAAGAAATATCAAGAGGATTTTATTGAGGGAGATTTATTATGTTCTAAAGGCACTGCTAATTATTTTTAGAATCCAAAGTATCCTATCCTTGACAAGATAATGGATCATCTTGACTATACAAGGAAATGCTTTGACCCATAGGTGTAAGGAATTTTAAAGCCCTTATTAGCTAGTGTTGTCAATTGGAATCATGGTCTCATATTTAAACCACTAGAGGATGACCTCATAACATTTGGTATTAACTCTTTTGAAGTGACTAGTAATGAGACTCCTATCAATGACACAACATCCCATTATAGCCTTTTTGATGAGCTTGCTGATTTAGATTTGTTTGATTCAAATGTCATATTAACCATAACACCTATTAGAGCTTCCCATATTAAATAAAAAATCCATCCTATTGGATCTTCCCATATTGAAATAAACCCTCACTATAACCTATGCTTTTGCCATCCTAAACTCATAGATTGGGATTAGCACAATTTGATCATATGCCTTGATGAGTTTTAAAATGAAGAATCAATTGTAAAATACATGGGCCTACGAGATGCATTCCCCATTCATGATCATAAGTAGGGTTTTTATTTTTCATTAAATTCTTATACCTAATTTGGAGAGTAGGAAAATTTTCTTGGTCATAATAAATAACAAACATTGAGATCTTTAGGTGAAAACCTCTTTGAGGCTCTTTTTGATTAGGAAAAAAGTAAAAAAAGGACAAGCCTTTGAGTGAAAACCTATTTCAAGCACTCCTAGGTGGGAAAGTTTGTTCATCCCCTTAGGATGTAGAAATTCCATCTAGCCAAAGTTCCATAGCTATTACAAGAATCTCTTTAGAATAACATCAAATATTTGAGCATCTTATTCTTGAGTTTCTAAAGGTTTTTGCCAATTGGCCTTTACCTAAGAAAGTAGAGTATGATTCTTCATATTATCTAGATCTTTGGGAGGAACAATAAGAAGATATAGTAGAAGAAAATGATCATGACCATACATATCCTACCATTTTAGAAGATGGATCCACACTCCTTATGGAGGGCATAATAGAAGTGAATTTTGGAACTGATGAGGATCCCAAAATTGTTTATCTTGGAGCTTCCCTTATTGAAGTAGAATGTGAACATATTATATCCATTCTTAAGGATTATATAGACATCTTTACATAGGCGTACTCTGACATGCTAGGCTTGGACCTAGATTTAGCTGTGCATCAATTTGTTATTCACTCTAATGCTAAACAAGTCAAGCAAAAGTTGAGAAAGATGCATTCCCACATCACCCTTTTGGTTAAGGTTGAGTTATAAAAGTTATTAAGAGCCAATTTTATCAGACTATTGGACTACTCTGAATGGATTTCTAACATTGTGCCAGTAAGTAAAAGGACCCCAAGTATATGTGTTTGTATTTATTTCTATGATATCAATAAAGTAATCCCCAAAGACGATTTTCCTTTGCCCAACATTGACATGATTGTTGACTCAACTACTGGGTATAAGATGTTATCCTTAATGAATGGATTTTTTGGTTATAATTAGATCAAGATAACCCTGAAGATCAACATAAGACTATGTTCACCACTCCATAGGGGACATTCTGTTACCAAGTCATGTTATTTGGTTTGAAGCATGATAGAGCCACATATCAATGTGTAATGACTATCATCTTCCATGACACGATGCATGACATTATCAAGGACTATGTTGATGAGATACTAACAAAATCAAGAACAAGAGATGGACACCCTAACATTCTATGAAGAATATTTGAGAGGCTTCGTGCATATAAAGTCTACTTAAATCCTAAGAAATGTGTCTTTAGAGTCACATCAATAAAATTACTAGGGTTCATTGTATCACAATAAGGGATTTAATTTGACCCTACAAAGGTCAATGTTATTATTGAAAAGCCTCCACCAAATAATCTTAAATAGTTGTGAGGTTTACAAGGAAAGGTCTAGTCTATACATAGGTTCATTTCTCAATTAGTAGATAAGTGCCACCCATTTACCCACCTCTTAAATAAAGGGGTAATGTTTCAGTGAGATGAATATTTTTAGATAGAATTTTCAAAGCTTAAAACATACTTGGCCAATCCATCAATCTTACAACCTCCAACACAAGGAAGGCCATTGCTTCTTTATATATCAGTGATTGAACATGTACTAGGGGAACTTTTGGCTTAGAATGATGATCATGGTAAGGATCATGTGGTTTATTATTTAAGCCATAAATTGGTATCCTATGAATATAATTATATTCCTATTTAGAAGGCATGTTTAGCTATGGTGTTCATCACTCAAAATAATGAAATTATATGCTAAATAACAAAACTATTGTTATCATCAAGGTATATCCTCTTAAGTTCCTCTTATCTAAAGTAGATTTTCAAGGATACATGGATAAATGTATTATGCTCCTTAGTGAGTTTGATATTGAATACTAGAATAAAAATCCAATCAAAGGATAAGTTCTTATAGACCAACTTGTAGAAGCTCCAATTATGGCCACTCAACCTCACAACTTTGACCTTCTAGATGATTCTATCATGATGATAGAACAAGCATCACAAGAACCTGAATAGTGGATGCTATATTTTCATGGATCCTTCACATCCTGAGGATCTAGAGTAGGCATATTTTTTATCATTCCATAAGGGGATTTGATCCCCAAAGAATTCCATACACAATTTTAGTGTACAAATAATATGGCCAAATATGAGGCATTAGTTATAGGGCTCTATCTTACCATACAATGGGACATTCAAATCTTAAATGCCTATGGAGATTCACAACTGATCATAAATCAAAAAATTGATCAATATCAAACAAGAGATGATAAGTTTGTTCCTCACAAGCAAATTTTCAATGACCTCAAAACACATTTCAAATCTCTGCAATTTGAGTAAGTTTCATGAGTCAACAATAGATCTATCAATGCCATGGAAATAATTGGTTCCATGATTCAAATGCATGATAGTGCTAAAGACTATCAATTCTTGATTGAAAATCTTCTTCAATCAGTATATATTCTATCAAATTCAGAAAGGATATGCACCATTAAGGATCCTAATCTCTCACTTGAGTTATCATGGTACCAAGATTTTTATAAATATTTCCATAGTCATGTATTTCCAACCAACCTTTCTAATAACTAACAAAAACTTTCCTTCATCACTTAACATGTTATATCCTCCTTAGAAACATGCTTTATCAAAAAGTCTATGATAGAATGCTTCTTCATTATTTATCTTTTGGAGAATCCAAGCTGGCACTAAAGGAAGTTCATGAAAAAATGTGTGGGGCCTATACCAATGGTGTAGTCCTAAAAAATAAACTTCTCGTAATAGGTTATTATTATCCCAAAATGGAGATAGATGCTTGTAATTATGTAAATAAGTGTAAACCTTATCAGTGGCATGGTAACTTGATACATGCACCTTCCTTACCATTGCAACCGATTACAAGACCATGGCCATTCTCAACATGGGGTCTCAATCTTATTGGGAAAATTAACCAAACATCTTTAGATGGCCATAATCACATTTTGACTACAAATACGTACTTTACCAAGTGGATTGAGGTTATTCCTCTCACTTATGTTACTAGGAAATAAATAGACAAATTCATTCATTACCATATCATCTATCAATATGGCATCCTAGCTCATATTATATCTGATAATGGTAGATCCTTTGTGAACCAAGATGTGAAATCTCTTTATGAAAAATTCAAGATCAAGCACAAGAAATCCACTCCATATAACTTACAAGGTAATGAACAAGCTAAGGCATAAAATAAAACCATTTTATCCATCTTAAAAAATATTGTCAATGATGTTGGCCATAATTGGCATTTGTAACTCTTTGTTGCCCTCTAGGCTTATAGAACCAATCATCACACCTCAATTGGAGCTACTCCATACTCCCTTATTTTTGGTACTAAACTTATAATCCTAGTCAATATTGAGATCCCATCATTAATAATATCAATAGAACACATTAAAAATGATGAATACTATAGAGCCTCATGGCTACAAGAACTAGAACTTCTTGATGGTAAGTGTTTGGTTGCCCTAGAAAACTTGTAGGCCTATCAGAACAAATTGTGGAGAAGCTATAAAAAATGCATTCTCCCTCAATAATTTGAGATTGGTGACTTAGTTTTAAAAGAGAACCAAAAGAACATGAATGTTGAACCCAAAAATAAAGGCCAGTTTCAACCTAATTGGTTAGGACCATATATTATCATAGCAAACTATGGATCAGGAGCATATCGATTGGCTAAACCTAATGGTGAAGAAATTTTAGAGCCCATGAACATCATACACCTTAATATATTCTATGCACTACCATATTTGAACCATTGTCTATAATACCCCTGACTTGGGGGCAACTTGTGCTATCATAATTTTATTCCACCCTTTTATCTTACCTTGAACACATTTTATACTACCTTGGTCCACTTTTCATGAATCCCGATAGTAAAGGCTTTGAACCCTTGGCACTCTAAACACATTATTCATCCCATTATAGATTTATCTCTTTGAGAAGGCATATTCTTTATTTTTTTAAGATAAGTTATAAGCTTGAACTTTTTTTATCCTTTGACTAATTATGATCATTATAAACATCTTCAGTAGCATTTTTACAAAGTGGTTTAGCTAGGATAGGATTGTGTAGCTTCAGACAAGTGAATAGAAACATTTTATCAATTCTAGACCATTGCTACACTATTATAGATAGGTGAATGTAGCTACTTATTTTTTAATTCAGGTTACATATTATTCTATATCACATTTGTTGCTCTTTATTATTTTATCAAGAACCTAGCTCTCATCTATTTGTGAGCATGGACCATTGTCGCTAGCTTAGTTTTCTTATTGGAACATCTACTCTTAAGACATGCATCTCCTTAACTAGATGGTCCCACCTTGTACATATTTTATCCTAAGAATGCCAAAAACATTAGAAATACTTTAAAAATACCAAAAACATCATAACATGATCCACAAAAGAACAAAAACATTGTCTCATGATCTTATACATTTGTACATTCCCATTCCACCATGTTACATTCTTGTCATTTTTAAAGCATAGAAACACTACTTCATTTCATTTGGTCCCATGCACTTGCCATTTTACAAGATCATTCTTTCTCATCTCATCAGTTTATTTTTTACCAAACCATTCTCATTTGTTTATCATATCCTCCATTTCTTCTATAACATTAATCATACTGGTCTGATCATCATTCTTATTCTATCCCATTTCCTGGGAGAAATACATTTGGCCTAAAGTTCATGTTGGAAAATGTATCCATGGAACTATGTAGGTAGCATCCACTTGTATTATATAGTTTGATTCAGCTCAGCCAACCCCTTCTTTTTCTTCTCTTCCCTAATATCTTCTATCATTGTTCCTCTTTAATTAGGGAACAATGATCATGTCATTGTTCTTTTTTATGATGTGGTGGAAAGTAATTCCTTTACCTCACATACATGAACATTTATCTTTAAATTACACTAACTTGGTTTTTGTTTGTGTGTGTTTATTTTAATTTTCTTGGTGTTTTATTGTGCTTTTGCACCTCTCCTTTTATTACTTCTTATCTCATTTTGGTCTTGTGTTTGCTTATTTGTTTTTTCTTACCTCTTTTATATTTCAGAACATATTGATGATTCACATGGATCTTGATTATTTATTTCTTGACCCTATGTTATTACATTGTTCTTGGACCATTTTGTTTATATGATTGTTTTTGGTGTCTTGTTTTTCTATTTAATTTTTCTTTTCTCTTTTGTGTTCAAGAATGCCTTGATGGTCCATATGGATCTTGATTATTCATATCTTGGTCTCAAGTCATTAAGATGTTCTTGACTTTTGTTTTTAAACATTTTTTTTCCTACTTAAGATCATATCTTGATTTCAAGATAGGTTCATTTATGTTTATCTTTTTTTTATTTTTGCTTTCTTTTTTTAAATGTAAATCATTGTAACTCTAGTTTTGGTCATTGTTTTACCATTATCCTTAGTTATAGATATTCACATTTGAACTAGTTTAGTGTAATTGAAATCTTTTTTTATTCTATGTTATTCATACTTATGATGCCTAATTTATTTTTCTATAGCAAGAACTTTGTGCTCAGGTCTCAATGTCTTAATGTCAACATCAACTCTAATGAATGATTCTCAAGAACACTTTACACAACCTAGGCTCATGATATGGAATTAGGCTTCTGGGTAACATGAATTTTAGGCTTCTTTATCTATGCGTAGATGTACATCTCTTTACATATATTATGAGTCTAATCAATTCTTGGTCATTTTTCATCATTCCTCATTCCATTCTCTCCCAAACATAGGTGAACTACATTGGCCTAAAGTTCATGTTGAAACATGAGTCCATGGAACTATGTAGGTAGTGCTCAATTTATATTGAGGTCAGATTAGCTATCTCCATTCTTATTTTCATCTCTCTCATAACTTTGTGAATTCTCATATGCTTGGTTTTATATGGCTCTCTAAGCCATTACACCATTGCATGTACGTTTGTGCCTGCTCACTTTAACCTATCTTTTCAGTTATATCCTTGAGCTATTTTGCTTGCCAATTTACCATGCTAAGGCCCAACATCTAAATCATGTCTAAATCAAATCAACTCTATGAGGGAAAAATCATTCTTTATTCTTTATCAAAGATCAAGATTTTCCCTACTAGGGCAAAACTATCTTATCATGATCAAATTTTCTCTACTGAAATACTTCTTATCATATTCTCTTTAGAGACCCTGTTATAGTGTTATTTCTCTTCCCAAAGTAGAACATTCTCCCATTTCCTCTAATTCCAAGATCTCTACATTAAAGCCCATGAAGGTACTATTTAGTGTCCAACTTATCTCAAGATTGATCAATGTTGTAAGTGCACAACTTGTACTCTCAAATTAGGTATGTTTAATTATCCTTCTAATTATATTTTTATCATTGATGGTAATCATGTGTGCAAGCATTAACTCATCTACATGTGATTTATTCCATGGGTTAATCTCTCACCTTCTCTCTGTTTTTGAGAGTCCATCCTTTTCTTCCATCTTAGTATGTCATCTCGAGGGGGCATCATGGGTATGTTCCAATTTCTTCTTGACAACTCTTTTCTTTATAAAGACATTGCTTCACCTAAATGTCTTGCTATGGCTTCTCAAATAGGGGTAAAATGTAGACATCCAATTCTTAACACTATTTGTGTTGAAATTGTCAATCTTACTCAAATTACACTCAAATACAAATATTAGGTCAACATATATAAAATGTCCTAAATGGTTCAAACTTATCACTTACAAGTACCTGTTTAGGTCAAAGTATCCCTAAATAGGGTAATGCATTTTATGGGGCAGCTAACTTTAATCATATCATTTTGAGTCAAACTGACCATTTAACCATTTAGTGATCTAGATCACTCTTTTCTTCTAATTCATTAGTACACACCATGTACCTTTGTTATTTGGTGTTGGCAATATCCTAAATGGGAATACAACTCAAATACATCTAATATTGCCTTCTAGTTCCTCTATAATCAAATACAACCCAGTAATATGACTTTCTAACCATTTTGATAAATTGAGGGGCAATTTTCAAATAATTTCACAAATGTTGGTTAACCTTGTTTAAGGATAATTAATCTAAATCAAGAGCTTAAGTGGATTTTCCATGAGAGTTGTTGAATATTTCTTTTTGACAATTGATTCCTATTAACTACATCATCATGTGACATTATTTCTTGGGAAGATATCCCTTGGCCATAAATGCCACAAATATCAAGATTATGGGTCACCCATGCCTAGTCAATTCCTCCATGCCTCTTTAATGGCCCTTCTTCCAAGGTCATGATGAAGATAATTATGGATTTAATTCTAAATATGAGGATTATCCATGGCCACACATCTCAAACTTGAGATGGATGGTCATGGTTGATCTTGACCAATCTCAAAAGCCTAAAAATAGAGAGGCCATGAACATAATTTATAAGCTATTTTGGTGAAAATTTATTATTCTCAAATATATTCAAAGCTTTAATATTGCAAAGTTATAATGTTAAATTTTTTCCACAAGATTTTGCATTTGATCATTGATTTTGTTTGTAAACTTCATTGATAGGATAGTTTAGTGACTTGGAATCAAGAGCCTAAGTTTTATGGAGTGTTCTTGAGGAATTGGAGGAGCTTGATCAAGGGAGAACATGTTTTTGAGCCACATGGGTATGGTGAATCCATTTGTGAAGGTAATATGGAGTTACTTTCTTTCATTTGATTCTTGCTATCCTTTGTAATTCCTATAGGAATAGATAGGATTGGTTAGTTAGTTCTTTATGCATGTTTCATTATTTATGTAATAATGCTTGACTAACTTGCTTTGTAATCCTTTCTACAAAACCCTTCCTCTCATTCATCCTAAAATGGTAGAAAATGATTCTCCTACCATCAACACCATCCAACATCAAGATGATGATTTCATTATCACCTAAATCAGTGTGGGGGATTATTCTATCCATAAATCCCTTCCTCCTGAGAACCAAACCATGTTGAAATAATACACTATTAATGTTAACTTGGGTACTTAGGATAACCCTCACAATGTTAGGATTGGCCAATCCTTAGATTCCATGGAGCAACAAGATTACCCTTCTTTCTTTTATAACCAAAGCATATAATTTTCTTGGTCTTATAAAGATATGCCCAAAATTGACCCTTCCATATCCCTCCACAACATTACACCCATCCTGATGCTAAACATGTTTGATAAAATATTTTTAGGATGCACCCTCACATCGCCCTTCTAGTCAAAGAAGAGATTCAACATCTCTTATCTATTGAATTCATCTAATATTTTTATTTTCATCAATGGGTTTTTAACATCATTCCCATTACCAATCCTATACAGGGAATTTGCTTCTGTATTAATTTTCATAACCTTAACCATGCTTGCCTAACTTTGCCTAGAATCAACCAACTTATTGATTTTATAGTTAGCCACGAGATGTTATCTCTCATGGATAGTTTCTTAGGATATAATCAAACCTTGACTACCCCCAAGGATCAACATAAAACTTCCTTCATCACCCCATGGTGAACCTTCTACTATAGGGTCATGACATTTGGTCAGAAGAATACTAGAGAAACTTACCATTGTGTGATGACCTACATCTTTCATGATCTCATCCATAAAATCATAGAGGACTATGTAGATGATCTCCTTGGGAAATATAAATACCACAAGGATCATTTAGTCATTCTCACAATCATCTTTGAATGCCTAATCCATTTCCATGTTAAACTCAACCCCAATACATGTATTTTTGGGGTCTTATCTAGCAATATCCTTGGATTTATCATCTCTCTTCGATGAATCAAAGTAGACCCTACTAAAGTCAAATCAATTTTGGAGATATCACCTGTAACCCACCTTAAACAACCTCGTAGCCTATAGGGGAAGCTCTAATCCATCCATCACTTCATCTCTTAGTTATTAGATAGATTTCAACCCTTTCACCATCTTCTCAAGAAAGATACATATTTTAAGTGGACTAAATATTTCCAAGTAACCTTTGAGTCACTCAAGGAGTACCTCATTTATCCACCTATTCTTACCACTCATAAAGAGGACCAACCCTTCTACCTGTATATTTCTACCATTGACCATTCCTTAGGGGCAATGATCACTCACCATGATAAAAAAAATAAAGAGTAAGTTATCTACTATATAAGTCAAACACTTATAGAGTATGAGACTTGGTATACCCATTCCCAAAAACATTTCCTCACCTTAGTCTGTATGGATTCCAAACTTCATCACTACCTCCTCAATCACAAAAATTTCATCACCACTAACACTAACCCCCTCAATTACATGCATTATAAACCATACCAAAAATAATGTATGGCTAAGTGGCTCATACTTTTAGCCAAGTTTGACCTTGAGTTTCCCTTGTAAAAATCAATTAAAGGGCAAGTCATTATTGATCAATTAGTCAAAGCTCCTCTACCAAATAACCAACTGCTTCCTCTTGTATTTCTAGATGAGTCCTCTACCAAATAACCATGTTCTTTGATGGCTTCAAATGCTAACATGGTGGGGGTGATAGAGTTATTCTCATTACCCTTAATGGTGAACCTCTTCCCCTTTCATTTAAACTTGATTTTGAGTACACCAATAATGTGGTTGAGTATGAATCCATAGCAATATGTCTCCAAACCACTCTAGCCTTGGGATTTAAGACCATTAGTGTCTTTGAAAATTCCAAAATTATGGCCAACCAAATTAAAAAATCCTACCAATGTAAGAATGATGTCTTATAAAAGTATAAATAACTCGTAGATTTACTCTTAGCATCATTTGACCATTACCTTATCCAGCCTTTTCCATGATCTATCAACAGGTTCATAGATACAATGGCTTCCCTTTTTTCCCAAATCCCATCTCAACCTACCAATTCTAAACTCTTTGTTACCACTACCAATTTATCATACACTTTTATATCCATTTTGACCTTCCTACCATTTATAGTGTAGAATCATCTCCATAAAACATATGGTACATAAAAACCTTCAACTACCTCAACCTTGACATAGTTCCTCCCAACCTCTCTAGGAATGCCCAAAGAGCCTTTGTTTAGAGTATCTCTCATTACACCATACTAGGGGGAAACCTTTACAAGCATTATTTTTATGGCCTCCTTCTCTATTATGTACATAGTCATGAAGCTTCCCATACTTTCAAGGAGATACATGATGAAAAATGTGGGGGACACTTTAGTGGTTTAACTATCACTAAACGTATCCTTTGCCTTGGTTATTACTGGCCCACCCTCAACTAAGACTGATGTGATTATGTAAATAAGTGTGTTAAATGTCAATAACATACAAATTTACATCATGCACCTACCCATGGCCTTAAAGTATCCAAATACTATGAGACCTTCTCACAATGGGGACTCAATCTCATTTGGGAAATCAATCCTCATTCTTCACAGTGACACCAATCCATTATCACCACCACCAAGTATTTCACCAAATAGGTAAAAGTTATTCCTCTCATCCTAACCAAAGCTAAAAATATTATCAACTTCATAAATCATCATATCATTTGTCATTTTGGAGTTCCCCATAATATTATCATTGATAATGGTAAATCTTTCAAAAATAAGCAATTTCAAGGTCTTTGCAATGTATTTTGCATCAAGTTAAGCTTTTACTCACCTTACCATCCATAAGTAAATGGATAGGAAGAAGCCTTTAACAAAACCCTCAATAAAATATTAACCGAAGTAGTTAGTGCTTTAGGTCGGGAATGGCACTTGCACATCCTTTTTTATTTATGGGTGTATCGCATTAGCATTAAAACCTCTACAGGTGCTACCCCTTTCTATTTAGTCTTTTGAATAGAGGTAGTCTTGCCTCTCAAAGTCAAAATTCCTTCCCTTCACATATCCTTTCAAGACATCATTGTTGAGAGTGACTATCATCAAGAATGTTTAGCATGACTTGAGTTACTTGATGAGCATCACCTCATAACACTTAACTATCTTTGGGTCTACAAAGAGTGAATCAAGCGTGCTTATAAAAATCACTTGAAAGAATGAGAATTTAATATTAGAAACCTCTCCCTAAAGGAAAACCAACATGTAACCAATATAAAGAAAATTAAAAGAGGCAAGTTTACTTTTAATTGGCTTGGACCCTACATCATAACCCACAAGTATGGATTAAGAGCTTACCATTTGTCCTCTCTCAAAGGAAAACTAGAACTTAAGCCTCTTAATGCTTCATATATACATCCTTTCTTTTGTTAAAATGGGGATTAAACTCACCTTCTTGTCTAACTTAAGCTTGTCCCTTGATTTATGAGACGTTCACCTTCACTTACCTATCACTATTACTTTAAGGATATTTGATTACAACATAGAACCATGTGATTAACCATCATAGTTATAGCCTAATCCTAAATATGGGTACCCCAAATCTACCCATAGCAAGGTTATCATAGATACTTTTCATCTCTAATCAGATGTAATCCCATGGTCATTATCTCTCAAAACCCTTTCACCTATCATTAACCTTTTTATGCTAAAATGTTTTCCCTCATAAAGTAAACCCATAAGCCTATGTAGACTTTTCCTTTTCTAAACCTAACATCAAAATAATTTGGGATAACAAAATATCACTTGGTTCATATGTCTCTATCATTTTAGATTGCTCCCTTAAAGGATAGCTGCCCAAAAAACTAAATTTCTTAAAAGATAGACTATTCCCTTAAAGAAAAACTAAAAATTAAACAAACCCAAAATTAGACCAGTCCCTTGAAGGATGGCTAAGTCAAAATTTTCAAAATCAATCACTTGAAGCTTCCTGTATTGATCAACTTCACAAACTTATCAAAACAATAACAATAACAAAAGACCCTATATCAAAATTAGAACAAGCTATCCCAAGAAATCTATAATACACTTCCATATCTAGCATTAGTAGACTTCTCACATCGATCAATCTACACCTTTCATGAATACATGGACTTGTATAATATGGTTTTAAGGTCACCTATAGAAAGGGAAAACTAACCCACATAAGGTTACCTTACCTATCAATCCATTTACCCTTCACTACCACCTACCTCCCCTTTATACCATTTAAAAATCAAGGGATTATGGGCTTACTTGACACAATGTGATCAAGACAACTTTTTATCAACCAAATTATGCTAATGTGAAGCATTTGAAAGGCTTATGTTCCATAATACAATCTAGCTTCAACTTTTGTTTTATCCTTACCAATGAAAAGGCATCATGTTTTTTCCTTACCTTCTTATCATTGGTTCATGTAAATATATGTCTTGTGATTCTCATTTCTTTCCTCACATTTAGTTTATTAGCTAACTTAATTTATGCGCCAACATTAATATCATATTTAAAACATCACATCACATCCATAATAAAACAAAAAAAATAACATCATATCATAAATCCCATTAAAAAATATAATCAAACCATCCATAATCATAAACATCATATCCATGAACAAAACAAAACATCATCCATAATCATCACATGCCTAAACTACTGAGTCAACATTTCATAATAATAAAGAATAAAACATCAAAACATTTAAAGCATGAACCATAAACCACATATATCTCATCATGAGAATCATAAACATCATATACATTGTGTCATCAAAGTAAATAATACTTATAACAATGTATATCTCTCTCTCAAAAGCATGTACATCTCACTACATCAGCATGTAGATCAATATCAAAATCATGTACATCTATATCTATAGATCTTATTACATCATATCATGCCCTTGGGGTACCACTACCACTAACCCCACCTACACTAACACTACCTTTTGGTTTCAATCCTCCTAAGATGCCGAATTTTCCACTCACCAAAGTGGCCCACTAACTTGGAGTCACCACATCTACCCCACCTAATAAACTAGCTCTATACTCTCCCCATCAAGGCTACTTAGGACACTGTGCCAAAACTATGGCCTCATAATACCTCAAATCCTCCACTATGGCTAAGTACTATATTATAGGGATGGTACTTGGTGGTTTACTAGTGTTATCATTGCTCATACCCTATATCTTGAGGTGTCCCTCTCTTAGGTCACCAGATCTAGTAAGGTCCTGACCTGATCTCTCTCACCTATCATGGTGGCAACCTAACCCTATAATATCATAATTTGGCCATAAAATGTGGTAACCCTATAATATGTGCCTCTATAGTAACTAGTTCTACTCTTGACTATCCATCAAGACCAACACCTTATACCTATACTTGTGGACCTTAACCAACTCGATCTACATCTATGGCCTATTGACCCCCATCATCCCACCCAAAATTGGTTTTTATATAAAGTGCCTAGTACTATATCACATAATTGTCAATAAAACTAGCATCATCAAACCCTACTCTAATAGATAGCTCTTTATAATCTAAGACCACCTCCTCTACGTGTGTCTTGGGTAACCAAAATCATCATTCTCCCTCTTATACCTAAGGAATGGACCTATAATCCTTTTTACTAGGCTGAACTACCTCTAAACTCTATCAAATGGGATGATCTTAGTCTCATCATCTCTTTTCCCAGAGATCCATATCCAACTCTACAATGATAATGTATGATGGCTATAAAGGGCCTACCTTGAAAAGATTACATATGGCCTCTAAACCACATCTCCCATAACCAATCACTCTAGTGCATACCTTAACTAGTTAATATCTCTTTCACCTCTTCTAATTCCTATTAGGCCATAATATCCCCTCCATCACATGAAACCCACTCTAAAATCCATTAACCCCAATGGTCTTAAAACCTTGATGTGCTCATATGCCCAATAATAGAGCACAAACCCCATGTTGATCTCGTACCTCCTATGAGCTCAAAATGCCTAAAAATCCCTGTATATTTAATGTAGCAAAATTGGTGCCCATCTAAACACTGTCCTACCAAGCAACATCTCCACTAACACTACCAATAGTAGATAAGGAAACCACCCATTTCTTGAATCTAGCAACACAAAATAAGACACTATCATCATCATCATCATCATCATCATCATCATCATCATCATCATCATCATCATCATCATCATCATGGTCATCAAATGCCTCTCATCTAGATCCCTCTAGTACAATGTCTTGTAAGTAAGACCACCAACATGCCATCTATCAAGGGCCTAATCCTCACTATTTAAGAGCTCTATCTACTCATCCCTCTCCTCACTCTAAATATGTTAAATCATATCCCCTTGAATGGGAAGCCATGTAATCTTATAAACATCCTCTATTAGGATGGTCATCTCTCTTGTTGCCAAGAGGAATTATTTGTGGATGGATCTCATCTCTCAATGAGGGCTACGATCATCACCACATCTTGCAAAAAGAATTAATAGTATCCCATATCCTTGAGGATGACCTCTCTCATGTGTGTCTAATCATCCTTAGTCATCCCTCCATGTATCTTTACATTCTAGGAACCTGATCCCTCATTTAGATCTGATCTCATACCTACAAAAAAAATCAAAGTTAGCATGCATACTTAGCTTTCCATTTCCATTATTCATTTCCATTTAATTAATTATTTCTACCTACATAAACCTCTTTCTCAACCTAAACCCACCTAAATAAACCTATTCCCATACTTCCCTAACCCATAAACATTTTGATGCCTACCATAACCCATCAAAATGAACATCTAACTCTTTTATCAAAAACCTCTACCTTAACCATCAAATAATTTCAAAACCTTCCCTAAACCTCTCAAAATAATACCTAACTCTAACCAAAAACCATTTTAACACATCACTCCTACTTTAATATTTCCCTATCCTAGCCTACACTTAGGATTTTAACCCTTTACAATATTTTAAAACCCATTTTTTCCTAACTCTTTTATCAACACACCTTTACCAATCATTCAACCATCAATGGTCATTATAATTGCAGATGGTCTAATAACCTTTGTGATTCAGTGGCCAACCATCGATGGTCAAATTTGACTATCAATGGTTGGGTCAAACCACTGATGGTCACTATGTATGACCTTTGATGGCAAACCACTAAACCCTACCTTCCTAAAAACCAATTAAAAAAAATAAATCACCTAATTTTATCATATACCCTACCCATAACCCAAATACTCCATCATATTCAAATTTCATTAGCTAAATTTTCAAAACATGAGCAAAACCTAAATCTAGGTCAAACTCCCCAAAACCCTATCCCACCCACACAATCATAAACTATTCAAATTCAACTTCAAAACTAACCAAATCAACTAATCTAATAATTTTAAAACATAAAATACCACGGATGAAACCCACATTCCACTACTCAATTGCATCCTCATCCACACTACATCTTAGTCCTAATAGATCACCCTAACACATGCCTCCAACCAATCAACAAATCAAAAAAATGCTCAATAAACTCTCTCTCTCTCACACACAAAATGCCAAATCAACAAATCACCATTTTAAAAATTTTAGGCACCCATACCTAAGTTCCAAATTTTTAGATATTACCCTTCTCCCACTTGAAATTTTCGAGATTACCCTTCTCCAACCAGCCATTAGACCACATCTACCTTGATGTTGGCCATTTTTTTACCCAAGTTTTTGTATACTTTGTGATAACCTTACCTTGGTTATTTTTAACCACACCAACAAACCTTGCCATTTTGAAAATTTGAGTTTTCACCACCTCATGCAAAATTAGATAATTTGTGTTTTTAAAGGGAACACTTCTTATCTTAGATACTTACAAAAACATTGAACCTATCTAGAAGACTTGATATGAATGATCTAATTAGCTATGCCTAATGTTATGGCTTGGTTATCCCATCATCAGTCCTTTTAGAATTGACCTTATTTTTACTAACTATGACAACCTTAGTCTTTACATGATCTTGGGTATCACACTTAGTCACATTTTATGTTTATGTTTGCATTTTAAATGCCTAACCACCCTTGTCACCAACCTCATGACTCACCATAAACCACTTATCAAACCCCAACTCAATTTTAGTTTCACCTCATTGAATCTTGGTTTGAGGGTGAACACCTCTTCCCATACTTGATGGAATTAGACCTTCAACCAAGAAATATATATATATATTGTTAATTCAAATATGCATAACAAAAAAGGGGAAAATATAGACACTAGAAAACTGCACACAATAGTTCTAGATGTTGAAATAATTTAGGACCCCTTAGGGATCACCTAAACCTTCTTGACCCACTGACAACCCATCAGACCTTGAGTCTAGTTAGATACTTACTTAACTAAACTCATTAACTTACTAACTAATCCTTAAACCCACCCCTTTTTAAACCCCTTTTCTTTTAGACACTTAATTACTAATGGTTAGCTTGACCATCAATGATTAGGTTGATCATCGATAGTCAGGTCTTCCTTATTCTTACACAAATACCATATATGTGCAAGTTAACATGACATAATTAAATATATCTACCTTGCCCATTTCTAACAAATCACTAAGCATCAAAATCAGCAAGCCAACATTATAGGGAACCTTATATCTTCCATCTATCTTTGCCCATAAAAGGAGGGGAGTAAGAGGTAAAAAGATAATCATTACAAGCATTCTTTTACACAAGTATTCAATATCTTTAGTTAGTCTTATTCTATAAATTAAGCAACAACAATAGAGACCTGAACCTCTACCAAAATTTCCCTCAAGGCAAAGTATCGTTACTTTGCCAAAATTGCTCTAGCCATCAACCATCAACCATTTAACAAGTAACAAGTATATTTGTACTTAAATTTTGTTATTTCATTTTTTGACTTCTCTCCCCCATCAAAACTTTATATACTTATCTTCTAACCTTTGATTCCTGACTAAGACTTTAAGCAAACCCTTACCTAATTATTAATCTAGTCTACAACTTTTTTTTAAGCACTTCCATAATTCCATAGGCAATTTATGACGATCAGTACAACCACTGATGGTTACCTCCAATCATTGATGGTTACCCAACCACTGATGGTTAGCCTAACCACCGAAATCCATCCCAACCATTGACCGTCACTATGGTAATAAATAACAAGTTATTTCTAACCCCTTACCCCCAACCAAATCCAACTTTCTATGTCCCTACGTATTCACAAACCTCTACCTAATTTTATGAACTTGATATGATCTATTTTAGCACTAGTATTGACCTATTATTACTATATTTAGTTATTTTCTCTAACAAGCATTTACTTTCTTCTTATATTTCATTATAATACTTTCTATTATTTTATGCAAGTATCTTACTTTGATCTCTTTCAACTTAATTGTTATCAAAGAGTGGATTGATATCATCCTAAAAATCTCATGCTTCTTGGATCTAGCTCACACTAAGTAGTCCACCTAACTATATTACTAATAACCACTTTTGTTAGTGATTTATTATCTATAGGTTATTCCTTCCAAGACAAAGAGGATCTCTCCACACTCATCTATATTATGTGTGCATCAAAAATAAGGTTCTTATACCACACCCTTATTAATGGTTTCTTATCTTCTTCCTAAATTAATAAATGAGTAAAAATTAACAAAAACAGCTTTTTTAAGAATAAAATTTTTGATGTAGGTCAATGCATGGCATCACTTCAAGATTAGCTATCACAAAATGTAATTTTTGGTACTTTAATGGTAATAGACAAATACTATATATTTTTATTAGTTGTCAAACCTTCCTCATAGGCATGGGCATCAATGTCCTCCATTACATTCCATGGAATTGTTTAATTGGCATATTTGTCATTGAATATTGATACATAAAATATTATGTCCATATAATCTATAGAATCCTTGTTGGAGAATTCAGATGGTGTTGAAACTCCCTTGAATACATTGGATGATGAATCCATTTCTTATCTAATTTACTTATGTAGTTCTCATGATAATTCAACTAGTTGATTTATTACTAGATGTAGCTCATAATTAAATATAGATAACTAGGGATATGAGTTCTCTGTGGAATGAAAATTTGCTTGATATTTTTTGTAATAAATAGACATGATGTCTCTTCATAATTTGACCATATAGCTCAAGGATGGGGACTTTAATTCTAGTTAATGTACCATTGATGTTCAATGGCTCAAGACTTGATTTTATCTTTTAATTCAAATTCTACCACTTGCTTTGGTGGGTATTCCACATAGATAATTGATATGTTTAAAAAAATTCCATGTTGTTATCCATAGATAAATGTCACCTTATTTCTATTATTGTGCCAAACTAGTTATACCATGTAGTGTACTCTTAGGATTCAGGTCTCATAACTTTTATCAAAACCTATTTAATCAAATATCATGAAGCCTAATATATGTGAAATGTGAAGACTCAAGAATTTAGTGTGTCAAAATCATCATTTGACATTTTGCATGAAAGTTTGAAGATAAAATTAGTGAATATCTAGATCTTACAAAGATGAGAAAACCAATTTGAGTGACACATAAACCTAAGATGACCAAAATTAATGAATATGAAAAAGTTATGAGATGCTAAAGTCATGATAAAAAAAATTCTAATGAATAAAAGTTTTGACAAAACAATTTCTAATGAATAAATTTTTTGACGAACAAAAGTTTTGATGAAAAAAAATTATGAAGACCTAGAAGTCACAAAGTATAAAAGACCAAAGTGCTAAGGTACATGATGTGAAAATGTCATGACAATCAAAATGTTTGAAATCCCAAAGGTTTTGATTTTTAAAAGATGTAAAGACTTGTGGATTTCTCTTAGGATTTGTAATTTGTGAACCTATCTCAAATTTTAAAGATATGCATATAAGTAGAACTCCTAAAATACATTATTATGTTAGTCTGAACAAATCACATAGTGAAAACCTAGATAACGAGGAAGATGTAGATTGCATTTATATAAAATAATATAGTTAACAATAACTATCAACATGATAAATAAGAGGTTTTAAGCCTTAAACATTACTAAGTACACACATGAATATCACTAAAAAGGAATTTTCAAATTAGAACTAGGCCTTTCAGACTATAATGGGTCCCTATTCAAAACATTTAAGAGAGCGTGTGTGTTGAATACAAAAAATGGTGACTCATAGGGGGAATATTTAAAAGTATTAAAGAACCCAAAATATTTAGTTATAAATTAAAAATATAACATGGATCACATCATAAAATAATAATTAAGCCGTAAACATGAAAGTAATTCTTGATACTTTATGCAACATACTAGCCTTGATCATACCTTGGATCTATGTGTGATGAAGTGATATTATTTTACCCTTGAATTGATGTTTTAAGAAAATATTTAGAATAAAATGTAGGTTTCATTCTGGTTTCTTTAAAGCATATTAAAAATAGGGATGCTTGGGCATTACTTTACTACTAATCAAGCATCCATAGCACTAATAGAGATACCTTTAATTCCCCCTTTTCCTCCTTTCCTAAACTTTCATGATGTGAGATACATTCATCTTATTTCATCATGTGAGTCTTTGATCACATTTAGGCTTTATTTGGGTTCATTGATCACTCTTTAGGATTCATTAGTCCTTTAAAAAAAATACAAATGGAAGGAGGAAGATGGGAACCATTATGAACTAGCGTATGTATAAGAAAAAGAACTCAATTTAACATAGTGTCCTTTCCATATATATTTATGTCAATGGTTATTACCTTGAATAAGTATTAACGTGGAAACTGTGTTTGATCTAAGGAAATGAGAAATATTTCTAAATTTATATGGAGTAATGAGATAAAATTTTAAATACCTGATAGTAGTATTCAATTGTGTTATAATCATAGTTTAATTTTCATTACATACTTAAATTCTAAAAAACTTAAACACATAGATGTAAAACCTATAAATAAATCAATTGTGTGTTCTATTTATGATCTTCTCACACTCATTTTCCATTTTGTAGTTGTGTAAACTCAAGCATCCATGAGAAGCATAGTGGAACATATATTGGCTTGGTTATATCAAAATAAGTCAATCAGATTGTCATGAAATAAAACACATCTCTCTTATAAAATAGGGAATTAAAATAAGGAAACAAAAATGCTAAAATACAAAAAGACTAATCTATAAATCATGAGTCTACTCTAATGAAATCAAATGATGAAAAAAAAAACCTAACTATGAAATAAATAAATATAATTTACTCTTACATCTACCATGAAACTCATTATTAGTCAAGGACATCTTCAAATGTTCTAGCCATGAAGTAGTTCTTCAAAAACTACCCATTGATTGGATATGTTATTTCATTACCTTATAGCTCCCTTAAATGGAAAGCATTTTTACCTAGTATCTTTGATATCTGATAAGGCACGATTTATAAGGAGTAAACTTATCATGTTGTCCTTTATTTTCATGGGTTTTATCCCATAGAATCACCAAATTATATATTGTAAATGATTTAACCTTTGTTCTTCTATTAAACCATCTCTTGACCATGCTTTGATGTTGTTAGAGGTATAATCACTAAGATGGGGTGAACCAACTATGATAAAAAAAATTAAATTCAATTTCCAAACCATTTTAACATTTAACCATTCATGAAGCATACAAGATGTTTATATAAATTAAAAATGAAGATAATGCAAGTTCACACACACAACACAAGATCTATGTGGAAAACCCTCTTGGGGAATAAAATCCACCCTCAATCCTGCAAACACATGGACTACATTTCCTATAATATGATAAAAAACATGAGACTTATCAATTATTTCTAACCAAAATTTATTGAAACACTTGTTTCACAAGGAGAACTTGCCCTTAGGATGATCAAGTCCTAACCACATGCTAGTCAACTCCTTATGACTAGCTTTAGTGAAACACCTATTTTACAAAGAGCACATGCTACTAAGATGATCAATTAATTCTTACCACCTTCAATTAGAAATTTATTTGGAATAATAAATATGAACTACAATTCATACACATAATCATCAGCCTGCTCTACTCTTCAACCCATCCACTAAACATACACCCTTTCCTTCTCTACACAACTCACACACACCTCTTCTCTCCAAATCATAGGTATAGAAATAACCACATTTTATTTCAACTTTTATAGATCCTTCATGATTATTTTATTTTTCACAACCTTATTTTTCAACACCAACACATGGCTTCACTCATAAGGCATCTACATGGGTCACCTTTAAGAACAACCCTCTTTGAAATAGGCCTAGGTCATCTTTTAGATCCTATGAAGACCCATTCACATCTTTGACACTTATTTGAGTAAACTAAGAAACATAGTACCACTTCCAAATGCATATGTCCACTCCACATGACCCCTTCAACATCCTCAAATGATCATAGTTTCCAAAACACTCTTTTGGTAAAGCACAATTTTCTCAAACAACATTTTGTACACAAGAACACCATGAATGAACACACAGTCAACTTCTAAGCATATGTTCATACTAAATATGGATTGGTTAAACCTCAAAAATACATACAGATCATATTCATAAATTATAAAACACTCTCCAATAGTTAAGTCACCTTGAAACATCTAAATACCATTAAAAAACTCAATATTCCTTCTTAGGTCACTTACAGACTATGAACAAAACACAGTCAACTTTGGAGCTCAATGTCTGTAACGATACAAATATTTAAATATTTTAGTCAAAATTGATGGATGCACGTTGAATTAATATAAAAATTTTATTTTTACTACATCAATAAATTAATCATGGATCAAAATATATGATGAAAATACTACAGATTGGTCTTCCCTCACAAATTCAAATATTTGAATTCCAAAAGTCACTAAGCAGTTGTTAAACTTCAAACACTTTTCCATCATCTAATGTCCTCACATCTTAGATTAAACATGGACCATCAATATCTTATAATATTTAATTATTATTTAATATTAAACATTGAACATGTTGACCTCATATTGTGTACCCTTGTAATATTGACCAAATATGCACCATCAATTTTTATGGATTAACCAAGACATTAACTTGCAACACTCAGTATTAGATCTTGCTCATAACTCCAAAGATTATGAAACTTGGAACCCTCACATGCCTTATGAGAACATTACTAAAATTACCTTGTGTTTTTGACACTCATTAGTCTTGTGTGAATTTTTGACTCTTTGACTTGTCTCACACTATTGATCTTTGTCAATACAAATCACTGCTCACTGTTGATCTTCTACCAAACTAGTGAGTTTTTGACACTTGTAACCTACACATACAACCTTTGACATATTGAATACTATGTTAACAATTGGATCAATATCATGAATTAATTTCCACTTTTATATATATGGACTAGATGACTTCAAAATTTAATGAGGTTTAACTTGATGGTCTCTGACCCATCACAATCTGCTAAAGCAATTTTGAAGCTTTATAACTTGAGCTAGACAACAATTCAAGTCTCCAAATTTTTAAGGTATTTTCTTAGAATTATAGAAAACATATTTATGTAAAAAATTTACCATTATTTATTCATACTTGAATTAAATTCATAAACATATTTGTTCATACATTTCTTCATGATGTGTAGTGATGCACTGGCTAAGTAAAGAAACTACTGCAATCTGCCTAGAAGGCCAACTTTGAACCTTCATAACTTTTGTTACACTTAATTTCATGACCTAAAATTTAAACCATATGATATAATTACATAGGGTAATCTATCTATCCATCTATATATATATATATATATATATATATATATGATCTTAGAACTTTCACATGTGTGAAATATAACATCATCAATATGCCTACTCAATTTTTTTGTCACAAAACCAACTATGCCAAAATAAACATAATGAACAACTAGATAAATACCATGTACTTAAAAAATCTTTCCAATAATCCCTGAACTATAATAAGACACCTCACACATGCTAAATACTTTAAAACCATCCCTAATCATGCTAAAACTAAATATCAACCAATCCTACTTCTAGCCTACTAGGATAAGCATACTTTGTTATTGATATTTATACTTATCAAGACACTTCATCCACTCACTTGTACACCTCCATGACATCATTGAAAATTTTCCAAAAATATCCCCATTTTTCATTGATGTAAACACCCATCATACATCTAGCCTTCCTTCTCTCTCTTCAAGCACTCTCCCAACAGAAACCTTCTCCCCCTTTAACACAATGAAAAAATGGGAACAAATTGATCTTGAAGACCTGGAATACCATCAATAGGAGAGGACCACCTTAAAAAGATGATACAAAATCCCCTTACCCTTATCGTACCTCTTCTTTTCCTTGACAATTTCTTCTTTCTAAATTTCAATACTCTCTTCAACTAAACACTACAATCAATGAAGAAAGAACACACAAAAACATTGAAATCTGATGGAACTCACTAGAAAACAATTGAGAGGGACTCCCACTAAGATTTATGAGCTAACTCACCTCTTGAGCATCTTCAAATCTTGACACACCATGAAGAACCACCACACAAGTTTACTAGTCGTCTCTCTCAAGCCACCTCAAGAGTAATCTCATGAACATTTTTCTCCCCTTTAACTAAAATACCTTTTATTGATTCATAGAGAATGAAATGACACCCAAACTTTGTCTTAAATACTCAAATATAGATTTTGACAATGTTTTGGTCATAATATCTATAACTCTTTTATAGGCACATACTCCAACTTAACACTTTGATTTCTCACTTGTTCTCTCAATAAATGATACTAATATGAATGTGCTTATTTTTTTAGTGCATAACAAGATTCTTTGAGATACTAATTTGTCATGTCCCCTTTTTCGTGGACATTGATAGACTTGATGATTAGCCTATTATGCAACCTTCGTAGGATGATTGGATGGATAGAGGGTCATGATGGAGATTGGCTTGGCTTCGATTTGTAGAATTCCTACAATTGGCTTTCATTCAGGCTATTTCAAACACATTTGGCTTGAGCTCCTATTATTTAGGGATATTTGACATGCAGTAGAGTGCCTTTATTTTGGTATGGTCATGTGCAGAATCACTCCCTGGTTCACTAGCTTTGAACGGTTCGAGGATCCGACATGTATTAAGGGAGATATTAATATTTGATTGATTTAATCATATATTAACTAGCCTACTTTTAATTATAAACCCTAATTCTAATTTAAGAAACCCTAATTAGGGAAAGCATATCTTTTTGAGGGTATAAGCGTTTCTCATGGAGGCCATTATGAATGATGCATTGATTATTGATTTTGATATTAAAAGAATTCTTCTATGAAGACTGAGCCAAGGGTTCCATGATTCCATCTGCATTGGAGAAAATCAAATCTTTAGTGTGTGCAATGTAGAGGCTGTGAAATATCAGCTAATCTTTTGCCAAATTGAGAGATAGCTTCATACAAAAGTTATCACAGAGGTTTATAGATTTGAGAGATAACTTCACACAGAAGTTATCATAGTATTTTAGGTATTTCCTTATTTAGTTTTTAATTCAATAAATTATATAGATAGAGATATTCTATATTAGAGCCACATATTTTTAGATCAGGGGTTGAAAATAGACAGGGTTTGCTTAATTGGCGGCTGTACTAAGTCCATACAGGTCCGTATAGATCCACACAGATACTGACCTTGACAGATAGAGATCCCCAGTGACCGACATCAGCCGACTGAAGATTGATGTTAGTAAAGAAGGACCTACAGAGATCGATGTTGATAGTATATCGACCGACGTCGGTGACTTGTGTTCGACACAGCAGGCCGAGATGAGATAGAATTCAAGTTTCATTTCCAGATTTGCAGAAGATCAAGGTTTTAAGACCAGATTTTAATATTCTTTTTATTTATCTAAGAGAAAACTGTAATTGTAATTATTTGAACAAGTGATAAGATATTTGATTGGTAGATAAGACATTTATTGTGGTTTATTGTTTATCTAAATTTATTCTGCAAGATTGTATCTTTGTTCAGAGCTTTTGTGTTTCTATATTCCCTATTTAAAGGGGATATTATAGTGGTATCAGAGATATTGATAGAAAAAAGGAGCCCCTAAGTAAGGGACATCACAGTGGTATCAGAGCTTTTTGTTTGTCTAGAGTCCCTAATGATTGGGGATATCATAGTGGTATCAGAGCCAAATTCCTGCCATCCTGTTGGGCAAATCAGAGCCAATGTATTGCCATCATGTTGGGTAGTTTGGGTAGATTGAATTAGTGAAGTAATCATGGGCATTCCAAGTACTTCAAGTACTCAGAGACAGTGGGACTATGATATGAAGAAGTTGAAACTAAGTTTGAAGAGGTTAAATGAATCTCTTTCATATCCTACATCCAAAGACAAATCCACACGGTATATGATAGTGAATGAGGAGTGGGACTTATTACCACCTCGAGGTCAAGAGATGTTGTCTTTTGATCACTTTGTTAAGCTGAGGAGAGAGTACTATAGATCACTTAGATGGGGCAATAGCATGTCCCCTAATTATTATGAGATAGGAGATAGTGAAGATGAGGATGAGTCCGATGCTAGCACTCAGAGTGTGGAGGTGTGCTCAGATGTTAGTGCACTGAGGGTTGATGATCTCTCAGCTATGGCAGAGATTGTATAAGAGTTCCAAGATTTGATGATTGCAAATGACACTCAAGAGAATGCAGTGGACAGTTTTGAGGACTTAGTTTAACTGGTAGTTTCCTTCAATACGAAGGAGTTAGATAGTGATGCTATAGTTGTTGATACTCCATATGTTGATATGAGCTTTGGAGTTGATTCACAGAGTATGGATGGTAGTATTACAGAGGTCAATGATTCTGAGTCTACTCATTTGGACCATGCATCAGAGGAGGATTGTAGAAGACAATCTAGCCAGTGCCACCATGTGTCTAGTCAGTTGAGAGTTAGTGAGTGAGACATTGCTACCGCTTGTAAGCATTTCGATGCTGCTCATCAATTGTTAGAAGTTTATGGATGGGGTTCTCCTACTAGCATTGAGTAGGGAGGCAATTATTTGTCCTTGATAGAGATCCACTCTTTATGGGAGACTATCCAGATTCTGAGACAAGATTATATGCAGTTGGTAGCCAATAGAGATTATCTTATGGAGTGAGGCAGCACAACGTATGATGCATTATTGGTCAAGGAAGATAAGGTGAGTGAGCTAACTCAGTAGTTTAAGGTGACTTCTGAGATTCTTGAGAGTACACAGTTGGCTTATGAGGAGTCACAATTTCATTTGGCTAAGATGACCATAGAGTTAGAGCATTTGCGGTATTCACCAGCCCCAAACCTAGTTCATTTGTATATTGAGGTGGTTGGTGGTGAGTACATTCCTACAGTTGTTGCTGAGGAGCATGTTGTTGAGGCTGACACACATGTTTAGGATTTGGGAGTACCTGATTCTAATGAGTTTGAGATACTAGTGGAGTCGAGTCTCTAGATTGATTCTTCTCACACATATGACAGTGTGGTACCGTTCGCTGTGCCACCTTTATAGAGGGATCAGTTATGGGATGGATTGGCACCATCTTTTGTAGATGGAATGGGTAGTTTGAGTTGTCCATTTTATTTGGGTTATGATGCTCTGAGAGTTTGTTTCTCATGTGTTCTTGATCATGGTAGTCGTGCTTTTAGAGTTTGGTTGAGTTGCATTCTCCAATTTGATTATGGGTTCCTCTTTGATCTACTTTTGATGATATTATAGGAACTTGCATTGATTTACAGCAGTGCAGAGCATAACTACATTTGGGATCTAGGTGGATCAAGTGGTTCATTATTCTGAGATTACTTGGGGATAAGCAATTTCTAGAGGGGTGGATTGTCATGTCCCCTTTTTCGTGGACATTGACAGACTTGATGATTAGCCTATTATGCGACCTTCGTAGGTTGATTAGATGGATAGAGGGTCATGATGGAGATTGGCTTGGCTTTGATTTGTAGAATTCCTATAGTTGGCTTTCATTCAGGCTATTTTAGACACATTTAGCCTGAGCTCCTATTATTTAGGGATATTTGACATGTAGCGGAGTGCCTTTATTTTGGTATGGTCATGTGCAGAATCACTCCCTGGTTCACTAGCTTCGAACGGTTTGAGGATCCGACATGTATTGAGGGAGATATTAATATTTGATTGATTTAATCAAATATTAATTATTTAGCCTACTTTTAATTAGAAACCCTAATTCTAATTTAAGAAACCCTAATTAGGGCAAGCATATCTTTTTGAGGGTATAAGGGTTTCTCATGGAGGCCATTATGAATGATGCATTGATTATTGATTTTGATATTGAAAGAATTCTTCTATGAAGACTGAGCCAAGGGTTCCAGGATTCCATCTACATTGGAGAATGTCAACTCTTTAGTGTGTGTGATTTAGAGGCTGTGAAATATCAGCTAATCTATTGCCAAATTGAGAGATAGCTTCATATAGAAGTTATCACAGAGGTTTACAAATTTGAGAGATAACTTCACACAGAAGTTATCACAATATTTTAGGTATTTATTTATTTAGTTTTTGATTCAATAAATTATACAGATAGAGATCTTTTGTATTAGAGCCACATATTTTCAGATCAGGGGTTGAAAATAGACAGGGTGTGCTTAATTGGCGACCTTACTAAGTCCATATAGGTCTGTATAGATCCACATAGATACCAACCTTGACAGACAGAGATCCCCAGTGACTGACAGCGGCCGACTGAAGACCGAGGTTGGCAAAGAAGGACCTATAGAGACTGACGTTGGCAGTATATCGACTGACGCCAGTGACTGTGTGTTTGACATAGTAGGTCGAGACGAGACAAAATTCAAGTTTCATTTCCAGATTTGCAGAAGATCAGGTTTTCAAGACCAGATTTTAATATTCTTTTTATTTGTATGAGAGAAGACTATAATTTTAATTATCTGAACAAGTGATAAGATATTTGATTGGCAGATAAGAGATTTACTGTGGTTTATTATTTATCTAAATTTATTTTGCAAGATTGTATCTTTGTTCAGAGCTTTTATGTTTCTATATTCCCTATTTAAAGGGGATATTACAGTGGTATTAGAGCTATTGATAGAAAAAAAGGAGCCCCTAAGTAATGGACATCGGAGTGGTATCAGAGCTTTTTGTTTGTCTAGAGTCCCTATTGATTGGGGATATCACATAATTGAATTAGTATTGTCATAATAGATAGTTTAAGGTCTGTTTTGTCGTATTTTATAATCTTTTAAAGTTTGTTTCATCCACATGACTTTCATGCAACAAGAGTTAGCTATTATATACTCACTTTTTGTAGTTGATAGAGACACTAAGGCTTGCTTTTTACTTAGCCAAGACACCAAACATTCTCCCATGAAGAAGACCCCACCATTGGTACTCTTCTTATAATCCACACATCTTGTCCTATCCACATTAGTATATGATTTCAAATTAAATTATTTACTCCTAGGTTACCATAAACCATACTCTATGGTGGCTTTGAGATACCTCAAGATCTTTTTAACTATTTTCAAATGATATTATCTATGATCATCTTGAAACCTTTCTATAACACCAATTGTTTGCATGATATCAGGCCTAGAAGTAGTAGAGTCAAAAGACTTCTAATCATGTATCTATACAAAGTTTGATAAACTTTTGTTGATTTATCTATTATATTTAGCTTGCATCCTATGATCATTGGAGTACTTATTGGCTTACAATCCATCATGTCAAACTTCCTTATCATATCCTTTGATGTATTTAGCATGTGAAATGAATATACCTACACCAAGTTGGTTAATATACAATCCTAAAAATAAATAAAGTTCTCCCAACTTTGACATTTCAAACTCAGCCCTCATAGTATCTACAAACTCTCTACTCATATTATCATTTTTATATCCAAAAACTATGTCATCAACATATACAACCACTATCAATTGATGATTTCCTTCTATCTTAATGTATAAATTACTATTAGCTACCCATTTTTAAAAAAATTGACTCAAAATGTGCTTATCTAATTTGTCATACCAAGCTCTAGGAGTTTTTTTAAGACCATAAACAACCTTCTTCAATTTACACATAAAATATTGATTATTTGACATGAAGTAGCCTTCAGGTAACTCAATGTAGACTTTTTCTTCTAATTTATCATTCAAGAATGCCTATTTTACATCCATTTGGTATACATTAAAAGATTTGAAACTTGAATATGACAAGAAGAGTCTAATTTCTTCCATTCTTGCCATAGAAGCAAAAGTCTCATCAAAATCTATTCCTTCAACCTAAGCATATCCTTTATAGACCAATCTAGCCTTGTTCCTTATGAATTCTTTCTCATTCATCTTATTTTTGAAAACACACTTGGTACCTATGACATTATTATCTTTTGGCCTAGGAACTAAATCTCATGTTTCATTATTTACTATTTGATCAAGTTATTCATCCATTACACCAATACAACTTTCATCTTTTCTATCTTCTATGAATGTTTGGGTTCAATCATGGATAATTGAGTTGAGTCTTGTTGATTATGATTGATCAACATTCTCCTTCTAGTCTGCAAACTTGCACTAACATTTTCAATAATTTGAGAGATTGGATGATCTTTCTAAATTCTTATAGATGTAGATTTAGAGTCTTGTCTTTCTTCCTCCTCTTTATCTTCATCATTTGTTTGAATAGATAATTCCTCATTATTTGCAATAAAATTCTTAATTGAGTCACTTACATACAATTTTGGACTCTTGACTCTACTTGTCTCATCTATCCTTACATTGAACTTTCAACTATCTTTCTAAGTCTCTTGTTGAATCACCTATAGGTATTATTGATAGAAGAGTAACCTAAGAAGATGCCCTCATAAGACCTTGAATCAAATTTTCCAAGATTTTCTTCATCTCTTTTGATGAATCACCTACTCCCAAACACTCTAAAATGTTTAACATTAGATTCTCTATTCATTCATAACTCATAAAGATTCTTATCACCATTTAATCTGATTTGACATTTGTTTAAGATGTAGACTAAATTTGTGGCTACCTTTTCCCAATAACCATCTGATAATTTGGAATATTGAAACATGGTTCTACTCATCTCTTGAATAGTCCTATTATTCCTTTCAACAACACCATTCTATTGTGGTGATCTAGTAGTAGAATATTATTTGCTTATCCCTTGTTTCTCAAACAAATCATCAAATTCATGAGACCAAAACTCATGTCCTCTGTCTAATCTTACACACTTGATATTTGACCCTTTATCATTTTCCACAAGTGATTTGAATTCTATAAATCTTATAAAAACTTCTAATTTTTCTTTAAGGTAAAATATCCAAGTCATCCTAGTAAAATCATCAATGAAAAGGATGAAGTAACTATTACCTTGAATAATTTGAGTTCTCATAGGTCCACATAGATTAGTGTGGATCAAATATAATGGATTTGTAATGGAGAAGTCCTTGGATTTATATCTTATTTTATTTTTTTTCCCATGAAGACATGCCTTGCAAAGAGAATGAAAAATCTTAGAAATCTTGGGCATATGCCTTACCAACCCCTTTGAATTGATATTTACCATTTTATCAAAATTTATATGTCCATGCCTTTTATGATAAAGCTATATTTTTTTAAATTTACTCATGAAGCACTCCTCCTTCTTGGATTCATGAAATACATACATATTATTATATATTTTATAGACATTTGCAACTAAACTGCTAGCCTTTTCTACTTAACATACATCATCATAAAAAGTTACAACATTTCCTTACTTACACATTTGACTCACACTTAAAATATTATGTTTCAAACATTCTACATATAAAACATTCATAGTCCTATGTATGACCATTATACAAACTCACAATACCTTTGCCAACTATTCTAGTAGATTTGTTGTCACCTAATCACATTGAACCTGGGTTCAACTTCTTGAGAGAGATAGAATTGCTCTTTTCTCCTTTCTTATGATTTGAGTATCCACTATCTATGAACCATCTCTTTTCATATCTTTTTGAGTATGTAAGGCTTCTTGAACAAACATTGACTCTTCCTTTGGTGGACCACTTTAATTCTTCTTCTTCAATCTTAGACTTAATCTCCTTGAACCATTTAATGGTGTCAATGACTTATACATCCTTTTTTTTTAAAGTCTTTTACAATTATTAGCTATATGACCTTGTTGGTTATAATTGTATCATATGATATTCCTTCTTATCTCTCGATAAAAAGAACAATCCCTCTATCTATGACCAAATTGATTGCAAGCGAAGTAATACCCATTGAAGACATTATTTATATTTGACCTTCTTTTATCTTGACCATTACCCATCCATGAATTTTAATTTTTGACCTTTTGGTGGAGTTAAAATCCCTTTTGTCCTTGGATAAAATACAATTTGAGTAAGTCATGACTTTATTTTCCATTTGTTCCACCCTTTGGTTGAGACCTTTATCCATCATGACCTACAAATTCTTGACTATTGCTTCTAGTTCTTTCACTTGCATCTTCACATCATCCATGCTTGTATTGACATTTGATAAAACACATACTAGGTTTTTTTTAAAGATAAGCCATAACCACTTTGTCAACCATTATACCTTTGTTCACCTTCAAGTGGTTAAACTTGAAAGGACTGACTCTTATACCAATTTTTAGAGTTACAATCACTAAGAGAGGGGTGAATTAGTGGTGGCAAACAATCCAATTCAAGCTATAAACCCTTGAAACACTTAAGCATTTAATATAACCATTCATGAAGCATATAAATGTTGATATAAATAAACAATAAATATAGTTCAAGTTGACACACATAACACAATATCTATGTGGGTAACCCTCTTGGAGAATAAAATCCACTCTCAAGCCTATAAACACATGGAATACTTGTCTTATAAGATGATCACAAACATGAGATGGGTCAATTCCTTCTAACTATAATTTATTGAAACACTTATTTCATAGTAATCACCTACCCCGAGGATGATCAATTCCTTCTAACTACCTACTAGTCAAGTCCTTATAACCAACTTTAGTCAAACACCTATTTCACAAGGAGTACCTACCCTTAAGATGATCAAGTCCTTTTAACCACATTCAATCTTCAAACCTATAAGATAACTATCTTTTACATAAAAAATATAACCTACAAGTCATACACACAGTCATCAACCTACTAGTGTCTTTAACCCATCTATTAGGTATGCACCCTTTCCTTTGCTCCAAAACTCACACACACCTCTTCTCTCCAAATCATAATTATAGAAATTACCACATTTGATTTCAAATTTTATAGATAACTTATGATTATTATTATGTTCACAACCTTCCTTATCATCCACACCACATGCCTTCACTCTTAAATCATCTACATGGGTCACCTTTAAGCACAACCCTCTTTCAAATAGGTCTAAATCATCTTTTAGATCTTATAAAGACCCATTCACCTCTTTGACACTTATCCAAGAAAATAAAGAAACATAGTACCACTTCAAAATGCATACGTCCACTCCACATAATGCATTCAACATACTCAAATGATCATATTCATGAAAACACTCTTCTGCTAAAGCAAAATTTGATCAGACAACATTTTGTACACAAAAACACCATGAATGAACACATAGTCAACTTCTAAGAATTTATTCATACTAAATATAGATTGGTCAAACCTTCAAAATACATATATATCATCTTAATAGATTATAAAACACTCTCCAATAGATAATCACCTTGAAACATCCAAATACCATCACAAAAGAACACAAGTATCCTTCTTAGGCCACTTACAGACCATGGACAAAACACATAGTCAAATTTAAAGCTCAATATCTACAACTATACAAATATCCAAATGTTTTAATCAATAATGATGGATGAGCCTTAAATTCTTATACAAATTTGATTTTTACTAAATCAAAGAATTTTATCTTAGATCAGATGATATGATCAAAATACTACAGACTAGTCTTCCCTCACAAATTTGAATATTAGAATTCCAACAGTCACTAAACAACTATTAAACTTTGAACACTTTTCCATCATCTCGTGTCCTCACATATTATATTAAACATACATCATCAATATCTTCTAATCTTTAACTATGATTTACTATTAAACATAAAACATGTTGACCTCATCTCATATGCCTTACAATATTGACCAAATATGCACCATCAATTTTGTAGATCAGCTAGGTCATTAACTTATAGTGCTCACTGTTAGATCTTGCTCAAAACCCCTAAGATTATAACACTTAAAATCCTTGCATGCCTATTAAATTTTTTAATAATAGTCCCTTATAATTTTTCCACTTGGTAGGCTCGTGTGAATTATTTACTCTTTGACTTGTCCCACAACATTGATATTTGTCAATACAAACTGCCACTCATCATTGATCTTCTACTAGTCTAGTGAGTTTGTGACACTTATCACCTACATGTGCAACCTTTGATATATTAAATCCTACATGTAATATTAGATCAAGATAATTAATTAACATGCACCTTCATATCTACTAAATATATTACTTTTAGACTTCAATGAGGTTTAACTTGACTATCATCAACCCATCACAATCTGCTAAAGTAACTTTGAAGCTTTATAACTTGAGCTAGACAACACTTTAAGTCTCCAAATTTTTAGGGTAGCTTATTAGAACTATAAACAACATATTCATGTCAAACTTTGATCATTATTTAATTTATTCTTACCTAAAATAAATTAATAAACATATTGGTTCATACATATCTGCATGATGTGCAGTGATGGTCTGGCTAAGTAAAGAAACTACTGCAATCTACCTGGAAGGCCAACTTTGAACCTTAATAAAAATTTTTGCACTTAATATAATGACATAAAATTTGAGCCATATGATATACTTACATAGGGTAATATATAAATATATAAATTTATGCATGTAACCTTCACATGTGTGAAATATAATGACATCAATATGCCTACTTATATTTTTTTGTCACAGAACCAACTATGTTAAAATGAACATAATAAAGAACCAGATGAATACCATGCACTTCAAAAAACCATCCAATCATACTTGACATCTAATATTATCCCTCACACATGATCAATAATTTAGACCCATCCCTAATGTTTCAAAAATTAAATATCAACCAATCCTACTTCAAGCATACTAGGACAAACGCATATTGTCATTGATACTTAGACTTATCAAGACACTTCATCCACTCACCTGGACACCTCCATGACATAAATAAAAAATATTAAATAGATTCTTACTAAAATTATATAAGTCTTTCATCTATAAATCTTCCATTTCTATTATTTCTAACAATCAGGACTTTATTTTCTCACTAGGTTCCATGTATTCCTACATGAACTAATATGTTGGCAATTTGAGGATAATTGGAAATATTAGTTTTGATCCATATAACAGCAGGTAGGGTGAATCCTTGAGGGCCTATTTTTATCTTGTTCATTACCCATAGTGCATATTTTAGTATATGATGTCACTATATGTGTTTATCTATAGCTATTTTTTTGATGGCATAAATTAGGGTCTTCTTTGTCAATTTAACCAATACATTTACGTATGGGTAATGATTAGAAGATGACTTGATAGTGATTTAGTTATCATAGGACCATAAAAATGTATCTAATTGGAACACTATATATTTGTTACAAACTAAGGATATGGGAGTACCAAACCAAGTTGTGATTTTTTCCTAAATAAAACTAATTACATCATGTGCTCTAGAATTCCTTGTTGCCACTACTTTAGTCCACTTGGTACAATAGTTGTTATGCCCCTAGCCTATCACATGTATGAGGATAGTATTAGCTGACTTGTGGCTTACTTATCCCTCTTTGATGTTATATTACATTTATCTATGCTTTCTTTTGATTAGTAGGTCAGCCTATGGAGTAACCATGGCCTAGATAGACTATATATAGGAGGTAGTGGGTAATTATTTATCATCATATTGTGAATTCTGCTCTTATTGAAGCTTGTGGAGGTTTCCCCCTCGAAGTGGCTTATCTGTTATCATATATTTGGATATATTTCAGTCATATTTAGATATAATTCTGATATTATACATAATTATTGAAGTAATTTCATTACAAGCGGTATCAGAGCTGCGATTTAGGCAATCTTGTGGGCGAAACACTATATTTTTAAATTTTGGGATATATAAAAAATAGTTAAGAATTTCTCTATAAAATTTTTACTAGAGGTAATAAAAAATCAAATTAAGCTTCCATTAATATTTTAGATTATTTGGATCTATTTTACAAAATTTATTGCTATTTTATGGTTTTTCATAAAATTGCTCTATAGTGCACAATTCAAAGAATTTTTCTGAGTTATTTACATTTCTAGAAAGCTTAGAAAAATTTGGATATGGTATGTTCTTTGTATATTTTTATTTAAGGCCGATATAATTCCAAAATTACTTGGTCAAAGTTGGGTCAAAAGTGCCAATAAGGGTCGACATCGTAAAACCCTTTTATGGCAGGTCCACAAACTCAGGGTTGAGGAAAGGGCTCTGAAACTCTAGGTAAAACTCATAACAAGGAAGAGATGGAGTCAGAAGGGGAATGTACTAGACCCTTTATACCAAGGTTTTTGACATAGATCACAAAGTGAGCCAGCTTGACTATAGTGTGCAAGGCATTCAGAGTGAGATGCAAGGCATATAATCTAATATGCAATCCATACAAGATAGTTTGGGAGATATCATGACAAATTTGAAAATTAATCAGTCAAATCATCAAGCTAACTCTATTGCATAACCCCACCAGGGTGGTTCTCCTAACCAGTCTACTTCAAATCTAACTCCATGACCATAGAGGAACCTATTACCAAAGGTGGATATGCACAAATTTGATGGAAACTATTCACTCAATTAGATCAACCAAATGGAGAATTTTTTTGACCTACATCAAATTCTAGGTAGATAGAAGGTTACCATCACATCCTTGTATCTTGAACTTGATCAATTCATTTGGTATCAATGGTTGTGTGCTCAAAAGAAAAAAAATGACTCTCAATGTCACCTGGTCAGTTTTTACAGAGGAGCTGCAATTACACTATGGCAATAGTGTGATAGAGAATTAATTCAGCTAACTAGAAAAATTGTGACAAACTAGCTCTGTCAAGGATTATATTCATCATTTTTAGAACCTGTCCTTATGTGTGGAGACAATTTTTGAAGCAAACTTGAATGACCTATATTTGGGTGGACTCAAGGACCACATTCAACATGAGGTATGCATGTTTAATCCACTTAATATTTTTGATTCTATTATCATGGCACATAGAGCTGAGGAAAAATTCATAGCCAACAAGAAGTATCCATTCACTCACTTCAAATATCGTAGCATATCATCACCAACATTTCCTCCACCTACTAGATTGACCCCTCAACAAATTGAAGAGAAGCGTGAAAAAGGATTATGTTTTAGTTGTCATAGAAAGTGGAGTAAAGGGCATCAATGTGTTAAGAAGAATTTATTATACATTGAGGGACCAAATGAAGATGAAGAAGTAGATGATGCCTCTAATGATGATGAGGAAGATATAAAGGAGGTACCTAAAGATTCCCAACCTACAATCTCTTGTCATTCACTTGCAAGTATTAGCACTCCACAAACTCTTAAGGTGGTGGGTTTCCTCAAGAAATAGAAGGTGACAGTGTTGATTAATTTAGGGAGCACACATAACTTTATAAACCATAAGTTGGCCACTCAATTGAACTGTTTCATCTACCCAACACTAGAATTTTAGGTCATGATTACAGATGGTGGCACAATTAATTGTTTAGGCAAATGCCATAGTATTAGGCTTACTATGGGTGGGTACAATCTTGACTCTCCTATGTTTTCTATTCCATTAGGTAACATAGACATTGTTTTGGGAGTCCAATGGCTCACAACCTTAGGTACCATTGAGATGAACTTGCAAGAACTATTCATGCGCTTTCATTCTGAAGGTAAGAAAATTAAACTACATGGATTACATACAAAATATCCATAATTGATTAGTTCACATCAAATGACTAAGATGCTAAAAAAGGAGAAAAGGGAATTATTACATGATTATGCTCCATAGAAGTTCAACCCACACAGGCATCTACACATCCTGATCTATAGATAATTCTTGAGGACCACTCATATATTTTTGGGGCCATGCCAAAAGGACTACCACTAAAAAGAGAACATGATCATGCCATTCAACTAATTCCAGGTAGTCAACCACCAAATATTAGACCATATAGATATCCATATGCACAAAAGAGTGAAATTGAAAAGATGGTCCATGAGATGCTAGAGGCAGGGATCATCAAGCATAGCCAAAGTGCATATTCATTACCAGTGGTCATGATGCAGAAGAAGGATGACACATGGAGGATGTGCCCAGATTATAAGGAACTCAACAAGTACACCATCAAAGATAAGTTTCCTATTTTAGTAATTGATGATTTACTTGATGAGTTGCATGGTGCTAATTATTTCACAAAATTGGATCTTCGCTCGAGGTACCATCAAATTAGAATCAAGGATTAAGATGTTCATAAAACTACTTTTAGAACACATGAGGGCCATTATGAGTTTTTGGTAATGCCCTTTGGTCTTACAAATGCACTATTTACTTTTCAGAGCTTGATGAACACTATTTTTAGGCCTTTTTTAAGGAAGTTTGTGCTAGTTTTCTTTGATGACATATTGATTTATAATCAGACATGGGAAGCACATCTACAATATGTGAAACAGGTGTTGATAGTTTTGGAGAAGCACCAACTTTATGCAAAGACATCTAAATGTGCTTTTGGAGTATAGGAGGTAGAGTACCTCAGTCACATTGTTTCCAATGAAGGTGTCAAATTTGATCCCCATAAGATCAAAGCGATAATGGAATGGCCCATGACAAAAACTCTCAAAAACCTTCGAGGGTTCTTTGGACTAACAGGTTACTATAGAAGATTTGTGAAAGGTTATGGCAACATAGCAGCTCCACTCACTACATTGCTAAAGAAGGATGCTTTCCATTGGAATGATGATGCTACCAAATCATTTGAGAAAATAAAATTAACTATGTGCACCACTCTAGTTTTGGCTACTCTAGACTTCTCATAGATATTCACTATTGAATGTGATGCTTCTAGGTCTAGATTGGGGGTAGTATTAATGCAAGAAGGAAGACCCATTGCATTTGAAAGTCTTCAATTTAAAGGTTAGAATCTACAAAAACCTATCCATGAGAAAGAAATGGTGGCTATTCTTCATGCAGTTAAACAATGAAGGCCTTATCTGATGGGTAGACACTTTAAGGTGAAAATGAATCATGATAGTCTCAAATACTTTTTGGAGCAAAGATTATCATCTAAGGAACAACAAAAATGGGTAACCAAAATGTTGGGTTATTATTTTGAAATGATATACAAGAAGGGTAAAGATAATGTAGTAGTAGATGCACTATCCAGATGGGATGCATCCACAGAAGCATTACTTTGTGCAATGTCCATGTTGTAAGTAGATTGGGTGGATGAAGCTAGGTTAGAATGGGAGCAAGACAAGGATACACAGGTTCTGATTTAGAATCTCTAGCAAGGTAATTTAGCCTCTAAAAAATTTGAATGGAAAGGTAATGTCCTATCGTATAAGGGTAGGTTATACTTGTGCAAAAATTTAGAGCTTAAGCATAAGATTCTTGTAGAGTTGCATGCATCTCCAATAGGAGGACACTCAAGGTTCTTGAAAACTTATCATATAATTAAGAAAGAATTATTTTGGGAAGGACTCAATGGAGCTATACAAAAGTTTGTGGAAGAATGCTTGATATGCCAATAGAATAAAGGTGAAACAGTTAAGACCCCAAGTCTGTTATAACTGTTAGCAATTCTTAGTCAAAGGTGGGAGGAGTTTTCCATGGATTTCATCACTGGGATGCCTTATTCTGAAGCTAATAATGTTATCTTGGTTATTGTGGATAGGCTTACAAAATATGCCCATTTTTGTGCTCTCTCACACCCATTTTTTTAGCAAATACAATAGCAGCTATTTTTATGGAAGCAGTTCTCAAATTACATGGAACACCAAAAATAATTGTAAGTGATCATGATCCTATTTTCACTAGTAATTTCTAGACTAAACTATTTTCTTGTTTGGGTCCTTAGCTAGCTCATAGCTCATCTTACCACCCCCAATATGATGGACAAACTGAAGTGGTTAACAAATGTTTAGAGGGCTATCTCCATTGTTTTGTATTAGATAAACAAGAAAATTGGGTTAAATGGCTACCACTTATAGAATGGTGGTATAACACATCTTTACATACTTCTTCTAAAATGTCTCCATTTCTAGCACTATATGGTTACCATCCATTTTCCATTACTTCTTCATTAAAGGTGCACACCAAGGTTCGAGATGTGGAAGAGTACATTCAACATCAACAAGAGGTTTTGGCTAGTTTGAGAGAGAATTTGGCCTTGGCACAAAATAAGATGAAGCATCAAGCAGATCAACACTGTAGTGAGTGAAATTTTGAGGTGGGTGACTGGGTATTTGTTTGTTTGTAGCCTTACAAGTAGATGTCCTTAAAGCAACAAAAAAAGGACAACAAACTTGATCCTAAGTATTATGGCCCTTATCAGGTTCTACAAAAAATTGGAAGTGTGGCTTACAAGCTTGAGTTACCTCATTCATCTCACATACACCCAGAATTTCATGTTTCCTATTTGAAGAAGGTCATCAGACAGAAAGTTTCAGCCTAGACAGAGCTCCCAGAACTAGATGAAGAAGGACAAGTCATTTTGGAACCAGAGAAGATCCTCCAAACATGTACTAAGAGGTTGAGAACCAAAGATATTAGGGAATATTTGATCAAGTGGAAAAACTAGAGCAGTGAAGATGCAACTTGGGAAGGTGAAGATTTTTTACAACAACATCTAGAGTTGTTCAATGTTGAGGACAACATTGGTTTGAAGGGGAAGGGCATGCTACACCCCTAACCTATCACATGTATGAGGATAGTATTAGCTTAATTATGGCTTATTTATCCCTCTTTGATGTTATATTACATTTATCTATGCTTTCTTTTGATTAGTAGGTTGGCCTATGGACTAACCATGGCCTAGATAGACTATATATAGGAGGTAGTGGGTAATTATTTATCATCATATTGTGAGTTTTGCTTGTATTGAAGCTTGTGGAGGTTTCCCCCTCAAAGTGGCTTATCTATTATCATATATTTGGATATATTTCAGTCATATTTGGATATAATTCTACTATTATACTTAATTCTTGAAGTAATTTCATTACAATAGTCTTTATCTATGAGCACAAACTTATATCCTAATGAATAATTTGGTTTAATGAGACCAATGAAATCTAAACCTCACTAAACAAATTACCTTTCTTCAATTACAAAGTTCAATGGCATTGTTTTGTGCACTTCTCTTTTTTACAATAGTTAGCATTCATGACATGTTCTCATATTATTGTGTGTTTCATTGAAGACTATTGGCCAATAGTATCACATTCTGAGAATATTATGTGTTATGGTGTTTCTATATGGAAAATCATTTCTTATATTTTGGTTCAAGTTTTACATAATTTCCTAAGATTCTTCTTATGATACACATCTCAGGTAGATGCCTTCATAATTTCTTCAATAGAGAATCCCCTTTATGATCATATAGTGAGTGGTTTTAAGCCTCAAGGATATATTTTTTCTCTATTGAAATCTAGGGGACAATTACCTATGAGTAAGTATTTAATGATATTAGAATACCAGTCTATTATAGAAACTTGGGTCTCAAGTACTTACTCAATGGTGATGTGTAGATTAGGCTCAATCATGAGATGAATGATACCTTGTCCTCTAACAATTTTATAAGGCTTGATTTCTATGTCAAACTCTTGAAACTTTTCTATCCATTTGCCTTTGCACTCTCCTAATTTATTTTTTCCCAAAGTAATCTTGATATTAGGATCCAACACAATAGAAATACTTTTATTCCTCAAGATGTAATACTAAAATTTATTTACTACATTGACAAGATAAAATATTTTATTTTATATCATGGAGTATTTGACCTATAATTATTCTAAATTTATTAACATAAATTTAATAGGATTCTTATTTTCATCCTTACTCTAGGTAATCGCAATAGTGATTGTGTATTCTAAAGCAAATGAATATAATAAAAAATCTTTGTTGAAGTATCGGATTATCAACACTAGGGCTTGAGATATGGCATCCTTAATGTCTTGGAGAGCCTTTTAGCATTATGGTGTCCATTCTACCTTGGAATCTTGTTTGAGCACTAAATTCAAAACACTAATAATTTTTGAAAAACTAGAGATAAATTTCCTTTAAAAATTGATCTTTTCCAAGGACATGAAATTTTTCTTACTATTTTGGAATATAATATTTCAAATTCCTTAAAATTTTTCTATATCAATGGTGATCCCTACCTTGGTGATGGTGTGCCCCAGTAATTTACCCTTAGTAACATTGAATATGATCTTATTAAGCTTGAGTGAGATGCAAAACCTTTTGCATCTTTCAAAGATTGACTATAGATGGATTATGTGATCAATTTTATTCTTTGAGAAGATAGTGAGATCATACATATAAATGATTATAAATTTACCTATAATCCCTTTAAATTCATGATTTATATCCCACTAAAACATAGCTCCTAAGTTAATCAATTCAAAAGGCATCCTCTTGTATCTATAAGTACCCCACTTCATGGTAAATGTGGTCTTCATCATGTCTTCAGATTCTACCAAGACCTAGTTATAACCCAAGAATCCATCTAAGAAGGACATCATTATAGAACCACTCACTATCTATATCACTTCATCTAGAGAAGGCAAAGGGTAGTTGTCTTTCTTATAAACCTTGTAAATGTTATTAAAATAAATACACAATATGACCCTTTCTTTTTTCTTAATTTAACTAAATTGGTAACCCAATGTGAATACCTAATATGGAACACTATCTTATCACTTAATAATTTTTGCACTTCATTATAGATAAGGGGTTCTAATATGGGATACACTAGCCTCTATATTTTCCTGAATGGATTATGTTCTGGATTTAATGGGATAATATGGGTGATAAATCTTGGTTTAAAAATATTTAAGTCTTCATAGGTCTATGAAATCACATCATTATATTAGATGAGAAAATCTCTCACCTCTTGATTTTATTCTAGAGTTGAGATGAGAACAATGTTGACATAGCATGGATCACTCTCATCCCCTATGTATTCTTTGTTAAACTTAAATTCATTAACTTTAGGCTACCTTTTCTACTAGGCTTGGGGATCAATATCAAATGCTCTCTATAAGGAAACCATTCATAGAGGAAGATGATTTTCCTTGAGTTGAATGATCTCTTATTCTCCCAATTCCTCCTGGCATGAATAGTTGAACTCTTTATCATCAAAAATTTGGGATTCAAATTATCCTAAATTGGTAAAGAATTGGAAAATTTGTTGATCATCATCAAACACCTAGAAATTTTATACATTATTAGGAATAGATGGGTAAGTTATGATCTCTATATAAAACCTTTTCACTTTTGATTCTTGTAATAGTATCAAATTGGTGGTTGAAACAACTAATGAATCAACAACCTAGTTTTATTATCTATGAACAACCACTATATTGAATGCCTCAAATGATTCAATAAAATATTAGGCCTCATGTTTATACCTCTTGAGACATGAAAATTTGTATTGGTATTTATTCTTGACATGATTAATCACTAGTTTTGAATCTTCATGTATTAGAAACTACTTAACATTATTCTTGAGAGTGAACTATAGCCCTAATATAAGTGCCTCATACTTTGCTCTATTATTTGTGTAAGGGAATTGTAATATATAAATTGATGAGTAATTATTACCTTTTAGATCAATAATTTTGACACCAACCCTAATCATTTTTAGATCTAGCACCATCAAAATTGAAAGTCCATAATTGGGAAGGTCCATGAAATTCTTGGTCCAATATTTCACATTTGGTGGTGAAGGTGTAAATCCCAAGACTATGAGATTTATATCCAACATGTTCATTCTTGTAATTATATTATATGATCATATGTTTCATCATAGGCTCCTGATCATTTTGAATTTTATTTGGAATTCCTCTCCATGGTAACCAAATGGGTGATAATTCTATTTCCACATATTTTTTTACAATTTTTGACCAATCCCTACTTAGTAGTAGTCCATATCCCTATGGGATATATACCACTGGTATATTTATATCCATCTACACATATGGATTAGATGCAACTTTAATATGTACATTATTCAATTCTTAAACCACAAGAACTATTATCTTATCTAATTGAAACCATATTTTTGTATGGGCTTGGAGTTAATAAAGATTTTGACAAATGGATATTGGCATTATAGTATTTGAAACTCCTAAATTAACTAAGTAATTTTTTAAATTCTTACCAAATTCTTTGATAGTCAAAAAAAATGGAATAACCTCTAGCTCACTTTTATATATGAATTTGTATGACTGGATTTTGGCTTGTCTATAGTACATTTCCTTGTAATAGATTTCCACAAGTTATTTATATTCTATAATCTGGGCTAACTCATGGAGGTTTATGTTTATATTTTTCATCTTAATGTATTCAAAAATGTTATATCCCAATTTAATATAGGTTTATGTGTTTAGGGGATAATATTTCCCTTTTGCTAGAGGTGGACTGTTATCAACCTTTAGATTCAGGGGGATAGTTGTATTGTTTAGATGAGTAGATGTGGTGAATGGTTGTTTGTTCCCAAATTTTTGTTTCCTCTCTAGAACTATTGGAAATCTTGGAAGTCTTATAAATTTTCCTTTGTCATTATCACCCTTGCTTTGGAATGTAAACTCATGAGTTTTACAGAACAACACTACACTTAATAAACTAGAAGCATATGATGCTTTTGATGGATTATTCATTAAATTTTTCATCACCATTTCTCTTTGAAAGATTTCAAATTTTGCATGAAACTCAACATAGTTGAACTCACCATGCTATGATGTGTTTTAAACCTTGCACCAATTGGGCAAGGTTATCATGATTATGTCTATCTCCAGTAAACTATTATCTTGTTATTGATTTGTATTAGTTTTATGCTTGCTAAAAGGCCTGCTATATCTTGAAAATCTAAAATTATTATTATTTTTATATCATGTGGCATTACCCATCTTATTTTTCATGTTTATAAATTCATTACTCAACTTATAATCCATCCTCTATGTATAATTTAATTCTACCTTGGTAGAATATACACCTTGGGCCAATGTAGTATTAGATGGGATTGAATTCTAACTTTATTGATGATTTTTCATCTCTAAATGATTTTTTAAGAAGCCATGAATCTAATTTGGTGTCAACTACATTAGAAGAGTTAATGCATATAATTGATTTTGATTGTACATAAGAACATTCTAAATCACAAGAGGCACTAAGTTTAATCTTATAAAACCAAAATTAAGGTTGGGAAATCATAGTACCTGAGGATTCATCTATGTATCGATTTTAATAGCCTCTTCATAGGCCAAAGCTAAAATGTTGATAGTAGTACCCCTTCATATAAAAATTATAGTGATAATATATATAACATTGTTGTACATTTCCAATGTTAAATCATTTGATGTATTATATGTATTATTCACCCAAGTGTACATATTCTATAATCTTATGTTGAAATCATAGTTTGGTTCATTGGGCTCCCTCTTCATATTGGTGAAGTGCTTATATATAAGACTTGGGTTGGTAGCCCAAATTAAGAAATAAAAGTGTTTTTAAAATTATCCCATGATGTAATTGAACCCTATTATAAGTTTAGGTACCTATCATAAGTAAAATACTATAATTTGAATGGGAAAAACATGCATGCAACATATTCATCAATAACACTCATCAATCTCAAGGTAGCCTTAAAAGACTTGATATGTAATTTAGTTGTTCTTCCTCCCATGAGAGGGAAAGAAGGCATGTACTTATTTGAATTCCTTGGTAGATTATACACATCACCTAAAATGGAAATAGTAGACCTAATTAGAAAAGAATAGGACATAAGTTGATTAATGGGTTGAAAACTTCTTACTGGAGAAGGTGTTCTAGTTTAGGCTATTATAGGGAACTTGGTCCATATCTGAGCCTTAGATAGGTTGAGAATGGTGAAATCAAAAGAATGGCTTAGGCCCTAGACCTAGTTACTCTCCTAGGTGCCTCTACTATAATTCAAATGTGAAGGATAACCTCTTATATGGATGGACACTCAGAGGTTCAAGATCTCTTTCTAGTGCCACAAAAATAGATGTTGATGTGGTTTTTATACATAAAAAGCTATGAATGAGATAAAATCTAATGTTTTAGGATATCTATGGAAGTAAAATCCACTCTAGGGTACAATTTTTGGGTATGGGTTAAACAACCAAGTGGTGGAATAGTTGGTTTGACTATGCAAGTTGTGAACTAGGTGTGTGTGTGTGTATGAGTGAAACCTAAGAGAAATCAAAACCTATTTGAGTTGGATGGATGGAAACCTAAGATAAAGTGGGTATATATTAAAGTAACTCCAAAATGGGAAGGAAAAGTATAAAATAAGGCTTTATGATCACAATAGGGATTACTTCCAAGCTGGTCTCATTGGTGGACAAGTGTCTTGAAACTAATGTTTGTAGCTAGTAGTTATATCTCACATGTATATAAACAAGGTGATGAGCTTCAAGGTTAAATTATATAGTAGACTCTAAGATCCCAAATAAATATTACCCCTTGTTTTTAGTAGATATATCACACCCTTATGACAAAATATTATAGATTGGATTAAAGATGTATCTAAGGCAATTATTACTCACTCTTAGAAAGATATATTATTAAAGACACTTCTACATAATTAGAGAAAAGAAACAATAAAAATTATTGCATAAAATTAACAATGTTTTTCAATAATATATATATATATATATATATATATATATATATATATATATATATATCACATCTTATAATCATACATTAATAATAAAAACAAGTAATTCTAAGTAGTGTTTGCACACTTCAAATTACTGGATCAACCAATAGGAAAATAAACACAATTAATCACACAGAATTGGAACATAAAATAATTAACACCTTTGCCTAAAAATAAAATATCTCATCTTATATTTATAAAAGTCCCTTCTCTTTATGAATTTATAATTACAAGTAGAAATAGATTTTGGTAAGGGTCACCTCATGCTCAATATCTATATGAAGTACAAGAATTACACGCTAGTAGTCAGAATGAAAGTTTCACTTAGATGTGAACTCTACATATATAATTAAAAATTGCCAAAACTACATCTTAAAAGTATTACGTGTACTTAAAAAACCATGAAACATGTGCATGCTACAATACTCTATAGTTAACTCTTACATACATTCATAAAGTAAAAATACACTTTAGTTACATTCATCAATTTACAAGTAAAAATACTAAGATCTACTCTTTATTGGGGCATGAATGGTTGGTGGACTAACACTTGAAGTAGTTGGAAGAATTGGAGTAATATTAAGAGTTGAATTAGAGGATAGAATTGAACTAGAAGCTCTAGACATGGCCTATTTATTTTCTTCTAATTATTAATAATGCTTGTATCTGACATTATATTGAAATCTAATTGTATCCATGTTTAGAATAGATGGCTTATGCACCATAGTTAATTTATTAATTAGGAATTTGTGCTCAGCCTTCATATTTCTAAATCCACTAGAAAAATCCCCACATTAAGAACCTTCTTTCTATCAAAAAAAATTTTCTACTTAATTTCCTCCAAATCGCACCCCTCAAAACTCTATTTAAAATCGGTAGATGTTTTTTGGAGTAATTTTTATTATTATGCCCATCTATTAACTTCCATGAAGTGTCCCTATCTTGAGATGACCTTAATTATTCCAAAAAAATTTAAACTTGTTTCTCACGTTCAACTAACTTTGGGATCAAAGCTTGTGAACTTGACACCCAAACTCGAGCTTCTTAAAATTTTATGACCACTAAATTAATAACATTGGCTACCTCAAGTGGTGTCATTAGATCTAGATGGCCAAAATCCTTATTTTTTATATATAGTATGAGTAAGTTTAGTTTATTTTTATCATTTTTCAAGTAATTGAATAATTTAGATGTCTCAACTAATTGGGGAGATAATTTTATTTCATTAAATTAACTATGTCCAAAATATTACACAACTTGAGGGCTACGTTCTGTACATCATCCTCAATATCATGGAGAACATGCATGATTTTTTGATGTTCCCATACTTGATTCATCTATTTTTGAATCTATTATTTGGTTTACTCATGCCTTTCTAAAGTTCTATCAAAGCCTCTATGTGGGTTCCCAAATAAGATTCAAAATCCTTGTTATAAGGAGACTCTCCAATTCTTTGATTTTTTCTCTTGGATGGGGAGAAAAATCATGTGTCTTCAAGGATCATCCCCATACTATATTCATCTTATACCTTTCTCTTTCTAACCATTTGTATAGTCTCTATTGACTTATCAAAAATAGAACTTATAGCAGGTAGTTTTGTGATCACCAAATTGGGCTTCTAAGCAACTTAGGATTTTAGGTATGCTATCTACTATGGAATTACTAATAGATTAGGGTCAATATAGTAGGTGTCTTGGTAAAAATATTTTTAAAAATTATCCTCTAAGGATTTCATTAGTTCCTCCACATGGAGTGGGTCTAGTAAAGATGGAAAAATGATTTTTTCTAGTCTAAATTTCCAAACTCTAAAATGGGATGCACAATATGTGTTCTTTTTACTAGCTCTTATGGATGATACAATTAAAGTAGCTTGAGTACTAGTAGAAGGTGGTATTGGTAGACCCAATTAACCATATTGGATATAAAATTGTGCATTGGCATGTATTCCTATAATTTTATTAAAATGAACCTTCTTGGCTCTAGGAGCCCTTGATGAAACTTGGGAAGAGTAAAAGTATGAATAACAATAATTGAATCAATAGGATTAACTATAGGAACTAAAGAGATAATAGTATCAATAATAATAGAATAAATAATAGGACTAAAATAAATAATAGGACCCAAATAAGGTGAAGTAGTAATGACATCACTTGATTGCTTAGTCTCTATTTGTGCCTTTCCTTTAACTCCCTAGAGACTTGGGACCTTATCCCTCTCTAGTTCCTCTTTTGGGTTATCAACCATAGGAGTTTTTCCAGATTTTAATATTGCCTTTACCTATGTTGGGGTCTCTCCTTGGTTTATGATTTCTCCTCAGGATAATGTCCTAGTAGTTAAACTTGCAAGAAACTTAGGGGCTCTAGGTTTCTTCTTATAATGAATCATTAGATTCTAAATCATGGGAGTAGCCTAATGTGTAGTAGAATATGAAATATTAAAATTTGGGATAATAAGAACCATACTTATAATAGGGAGTCTTGAATATTTAGTGTTAGAATAATAAATGCCAATTTTATCCCTTACACCTCCCAAATAAATTGTAATATGAGGGGCTTCCTCCACACCATGACCTTACTTCATAGATGTCATCACATATGGTAGTGGTTCTTAGGATGGTTCCCCTTCTATTTGAGCTAGCTAGGAATACCCTAAGGATCAATAATATGTTGAAGCCCATCCACCTGGAGGTGGAAGTCTAGTGGGTTCCTCTTGAATTATGAGGGAGGGATCTTATTGTATTGCCCTTAAGATATCTTCTAATAGCCCAACCATTTGTGCCCTATATAGGAACTTAGCATCATAATTTTCATTTAATAAAATAAATTCATGTTCATATGGCTCATCTTAGTGAGGGATGCCTAGGCTTGTGATATAATTTTGAATGTGGTCATGGGGATCATAATCCCTATGCTGTAAGTATGATAATTACTTTAAATCCCTAATTTTTACAACCTTATTTAAGTTTTTCCTATGTGTATAAAATAATTATCCTAACATCAGATAAGATATGTGAAAAAGGATTTTGTATTTCTTCTTCATATCCTCATCAGTACTCCACCAGAGCTCATATGTTATTTATTGTTTGGAAACTTATCTAGAATTTATTTGGGTAGACATAAGGGTGGAAACTTGGTTCTAAAAATGCTGATTACTATATAATATAAGTACAACTAGTAGTCCCCCCTTGGCCATAATATTTTCTTGATGTTCTTAGATACTTAGGCTAAGGGATCCTTATGTATTTCCTTTCAAACTTAAGGGTAGACATTATCATTAATCCAAAAAATATTCCTCATATATTAGTAGACATAATGGAAAGAATAGAAGTCACATGCCTTATTTTTGATATAGTCTAGGGTCAATCTCTAGATGGATCCATTATAAATTTAAACAGTTATCATAGCCACATCCAACACATAAGTCACCATTAATAAATGGCTACCAACTAGTCTCTTATCTTCTTGGAAAATTTATTCATGGAGATGGCACTGATAATATCTCCCAAGGTAAAGGTCAATTTTGAGGTAATCAATAATTCTATAAATGGAAGCCATTCCAAAAAAATTAGTGGATGATGGTACACCCATATAGTTTATTCAATTGGGCCATCCTAATATTAAATCCCATATTGAATTTGGTAATTTTCATGGGAGTTATGTCTTTTAGGGTCACCTTATCCCTTGATATTATCAATTTCCTTAGTGAAATATCAATGGTGGTAGTCTTCTTCCATGACAAAATTATTATCCCATCATATACATGGTGTTTATCATGGGGAGCCATAGGTATCTATGAAGAGAATCCTTCAGAATATAAGCCACAATAATTTTATGATTGACATGGTGTAAGAATCTATCAAATACCTTTCCTATGAAGAACAATTCCCAAAGTAAGTTGATTCATGACATCACTTAGGGCTTGGCTAATACAAAATTTAATTATTGGTAATTTAATGGTAGGATATTAACTAGTAGTTATTTTTGTTTAGCTACAAACCTTTATTATATGCATGGGAATCAACATCCTCCACCACATCCCATAGAGCTATATAATTGGCATATTTTTTATCAAATACTACCACATCAAATATTTTATCCATGTACTATGTAGAATACTTGATGTATAATTTTGATGGTGGTGAAACTCCCCTAATTACCCTAACAATGAAGCCACTTTTTATCTGGTTTAGTTACATAGTTCTCATGACAATTCAACTTATTGATCTCATACTGGAAGTATCTCACACGTAAATGTAGATAACTAAGGCTTAGAGTTTTCTTTGGAATGTGATTTTTCTCAAGTTATTTGCTAATCAATAGGCATGATGTCTAATCATAATTTGATAAAATATCTTGAGGATAGGGATTTTAATTCCAATTCATGTGTCATTAATGTTTAATGGCTTTAGGCTTAATTTTCTCTTTTAATTCAAATTCTACAAAATAATTTGATATATATGCCACATAAATCATTGATACATTTAGAATAATGTCATGTTATTATCCATAGACAAATGTCACTTTGTCACTAGTCTTGTGTAAAACCAATTATGCCACATCACATTCTATCAAAATTTGAGTGTCAAAATTTTTTTCAAATTTTTTTTAGCTTAATCTTTCAATGCCTTAGATATGTAAAACATGAAGAATTTTTACTTTAGCATGTTTAATTTTTTTTTAAATTATCATTTTCCATATTGTGTGAAAGTGTGAAGACAAAAATAGCAAAGACCCAAATCTTGTGAAGATTCAAAAACCAATTTGAGAGATGAAAAAACCTTCAGTAACCAAAATTTATGAAGATGCAAAATTTATAAATTGCCAAAATCATGACAAACTAAAGTTCATACAAAGAAAAGTTCTGACAAATAAAAGTTCTAACAAACAAAATTTTCAATAAATAAAAGTTATGACAAATAAAATTTCTAACAAATAAAAATTGTGAAGACATATAAGTTATGAATTATAAAAGACCTGAATTCTCAAGGTATGTGTGACGTGCAAAAGTCATGATAGATAAAAGTTCTCAAAGCCTAGATGTTTTGAGTTTTAAAATATGCAAATATTTTTGGGTTCTGCTTATTATTTTCAAGTTATGAACCTATTACAAATTTAGAAGACCTGCATATATGCAAAACTCTTAAAATACATTAATATATTAGTTTGAATAAATCACATAATGAAAACCTATTATAACAAGGAAGATGCAGATTACATTTACTTAAAATAATAAACTTTACAATAAATAACAACATGATAAATAAGAACTTTAAAGCCTTAAATATTACTATGTAAACACATGAATACCATTGAAAAATATTTTTCAAACCATAAATAGGCCTTTCAGACTATAATGGGTACCTATTCAAAAAAATTAAGAGTGGGGGTGTGTTGAATACAATAGAGCCAATATGGAGGACATGTTTCTAAAACATGCCCCACTTTAATATGGTTATTTTGAATACTAAATAAGTGTGGAGAACATGTTTCTAAAACATTCCCCTGTTGAATCTGAAACTATGAGAAATGTGGAGAATATGTTTTCAAAATATGCCCCCACTATAATATGAATAGTTGAATTAATGTGGAAGTCATGCATCTATGTCATTCCCTCACTAATACTCCTCCCCTTTTGAGGTGAGGAAAGTAGAAACTAGTATTTGTCTTACCTCAAAAGTATAAGGTAACCATGTAAACTATGACTGTACCATGTATCATATATAAGTAACATGTCTAGGTAGATATATCATAGAAGCATATAGAATATGAGCATATCAAGGCCTAAGATGCATGATATAGACCATGATAATGTCTAGAGAGTAACAATACAAGCTCAACAAGCAATGAAGCACACACACAAGAGCACTCAAAATCTAGTCAAAATATAATGGTCTAAGGAGACCTCAAGTAAGGGGCATGTGTAATTGCCACATAATCGAAGGGACATGACTTAATTAAATGTCTATAAAATCAAGAATGACATATTAAATCATCCATACAACAAATAATGGCATATTCAAATGTCAAAGAGGAAAACAAAGGCATAGGGGCATAAATAATTAATCATATTCAAATGATCAAACAAGTAAGATAATAGGAAGATAAGGCACTAGAGTAAATTCATGAATAAAATCACAAGCAACCAGAATAAACATAACATATTAATCCATATATCATATCTATTAGCAAAAATAATTAAGTGCATAACATATAAAATACATTGAAAAAGACACAAGCATGGATAAAGTCATGTATAAGTACATAAGCTCAAACAAGATAATGTAAACTAACCATATAATGATATAACCTAGATGTATCATGATCAAATATATGGACACACCCAATCTCCACATGGCATGAGTAGAAATAAGTCCCAATATCTAAAAGTGTAAAGATCATGTATCTATGTATGACTATATCACACTCAAAACATGTTAGAAACACATGTTTATATAGAAATAAATTATTTGTTATCCAATAACATGGAACTAACAACATAAATGCTAAGGAGCTAATAAAATATGAATATATTTTTGGATTTTTTTTTAAATGGTATATTTTGAATATTTGAAACTAAAGAAGCTAATTTATGATCTCATCCAATGGATGATTATAGTTATCTCCCCACCATGAACCTATGTAATAAACTAGTGGTACATATAATGAGCATGTATATGTGAAATGTTTGTCACTATAGTATTTGTGATGTTATGTGTATGTATAATAGGACTCTAAGGTCATGAATAAATAATAGGATTAGGGGTTCATAGAACCCAACAGTGATGGGTATGTGCTTTATTTGGAATAGTAGTAATAGGAACATATGTAAGTGTTATCGATATTTAAATATGGTATGTAATAGATGAGGAATTCATATAACCCACTATGGATCTTTGATGGAATGGTATCTCAAGTAATGGCTACCTATTAAATGGGATTAGTTATTACTTACCCTTTTATGGAAGATTAACCTTAGGAGGTTTGATAATTAACTCCTTATGTATAAATTTATCTTTCTCAAGAGGATGCTCATATGGAAATCCAAAAACTATAATTAAAAAATTGTAATGAGTGTATTTAGCACACCCATGCATTGTATAAGGTACTACCTAAAGTGTATGTATCCAAAATCATCCTAATAATATATCAATGATAACCATGGAAGGTATAACTAATAATTTACTAACCATATGTACAGGACCCACCTATAAAGGTAAGTCAATCTCACTAAGAACCTATTTCAAGGTCCCATAAAATTCTCTAACTCATTTGGTTGAAATACGTAAATTATTATTTGTATAATTAAAAAAGTGCAAGTAATGTCATATTACAAACTATATCACTTGAATCATTGTCAATCATAACACTTCATATAGGTTTTTGATCAGGATATGCTCGAATGAATAAGGAATAAAGATATGAATCATCATCCCTAATCTTATTATCATCAAAATTAATAGATCACTGAACCATAGGAGGTATATGCCACGTATAGTTACCAATAATCCCATCCAATGGGTTCTCATAAAGAGATGGAGGAGGATGCAAATTATATGCCATTTTCACTTATGGATATTTATTTAAATAATCTTACAAAGTATTGTTAAATTTTTTATGTGTATGATGATCATTAGGTTGTGAACCTAAATCCTTTAGAGGATCATCAAATGTAGTATTTTGGTCATCAAGGAGGTCTTGGATCGTATGCTTCAAGCCAAAACATTTTTTTGTAGAATGCCTTGGGCCTTGGTGAGTCAAAATAAGCATTCATATCATAGGATTTTAGTATAGGTAACTCATATCAACATCTATAGGAAAAGGGAGACATATAATATAACACTATACAAGCAACAAGATTAATAAACTAGGATACTTAAGTAAGCATGGAAATTATCTCCATCATGCATGAGATAACTCAATCCAATCAAGTTTTTGTGACATTACATTAACCATAATGGTTGTTTCATTTTTAGGCTTATGAGGTTTGACCTTATAACTTGGTTTGATAGTAAACTTGGTATTATATGTAGATGTAGTAGGTGTGTTTGCTACATACTTAAGATTATTCAATGAAATAATTTTCATTTCATAGTCCTAAACAATGTGGTAGAAGTCATCAAAAGTTTTAAATTTTTTTATTATAATGTACTTGTGTAAATGATTATTTTAAACTTTGATTTAAAATATTTTTAATCTCTCTATCTTCCATAATATTGGTCATTTTAGCCAACATTGCCTTGTACCTCAAGACATACTCATTAATATGTTCATTGGTTTCTTGTTTGTTATTGTCAATTTGGGCATAGGAAATATTTTAGGTAATGTTAATAGAGAAGTGTACAAAGAAATGATCTGTAAGAGGTTTGGATGGATTTACTAATCGAATAGTTAAACCGTATAATACCCTTAAATCATAATTCTTGAGGCTCCTTGGAAATAATTTGGTTAAAAAATTATCATTAGAGGCATAATCAAGGCATGAAATAAATAAAGACAGAAGATATTGTTTGGGTTCACCCTTAACATCATAATATGTGAAATTAGGTGAAATAAAACTAGTTGGTAGTGGGTTAAAATATATCTTAGATTGAAGAGTATTATTAAACACATCTTTAAAATTAATAGCATGAGGATACTTTCAATCCTTTTGTTCAATATTTTTGACCTTGACCTCTAAGGTATTTATAACTTGAAGGATTTTTGCCACTATAGAGACCTTGGGATTTAGATTAACAAGTTTTATATTCACCAAATGGGAAGTAAACATGGTTTGAGTAGTAATAGGTAGTGAAACTGGTATTTAAGTTGAAGAATTTGATAACCTCATGGTAGACATAGCAATATTAGTCTTAGGAAATAAAGGTTATAAGACATAATACATTCCTCCACTATATGTATGTAGATTAACTGGTATGGAATCAGTTGTATTACCCTTTAAGGACTCACCATCACTAGGTGAGGAAGGCTTAATATTATCATGCTTACTAATTTCATATCTTGTAACACAAAAAAATTCATCCATTAAGACATTATTAAGATGACTGATCAATGCTTCTTTATCTTCCATTTTAAATTAGGGTTTTTTATTACTATTTTCCTTTTCTTACAAATTAAAAGTTGTAGAATTTGAACAACAAACTAAAACCATAAGAATTTGTTTTTGGCATTCACATAATTCTGCTTCACCAAATGTTTAACCCTAAGTTTTGATAAGGATACTAATGGGTTAGTGTTAAGAATATATAAATGAATAATAACAAGGGTTAAAAATATATCTATATAAATCCAATTAATTGTAAAACTAAGATAACACACTACTAAATTAATTATGCTAACCATAGTTCTTCATCTTCATAGTGGCTATGGGAAAATGGGTTAGTGGGATAATATTGTCATGCTAGCCATAAAGGCCCCTATATCAATGGGTGATAGATACATAGCCACTACTCTGAAGAGGGCCTCAGATTGATGTAGTTTTCTCCTAATGTGTTGTCTTGTGTGTGCACTAGGGTACAATATGTGGAAAGAAAGTATAACAACATAGAATGTAACTTGGGAAATAAAACTCATGGCATGCTCCTTCAGTACTTCAGACCTATATATGTGGTGTCCCTATTACTAATAGGTAAATAGGATAGAAAAGGGAGATTTAATCACTCAAACATTTTTTGATCATTGACTTATGATAAGGTGTGGTATTTTTAGGTATTTGATAAGTGAGGAATGAGTGATAGTTTATCTTATATTTATACCAATTCCTTTAAATAATTTCTCTCATAAATCACTTAGGCTGACCATAGGTATATGTTACATTTTTACATTAAATGACTTTAGGGAATTATAAAATTACATCAAGTTAGGACACTTACATTCATGTAGATATCTAACTAAAATAAAAGTATCTAGGAATTAGAAAAGTAGGTATAGATATAGAATTTGTAGAGATGGAAGATAAGTAGGTTTATAGTATTATGGGCAAGATAGAAGGCCTAGGTAATCACAATGAGTATTGGTTAGACTAATAGATAATAAATGAGCACAAATAAATATCATATATCAAACTTTAATAAATGAGAATGGTTTAAAATTGAGAGAAAAAATAAAGGTATATATATTACAAGTGTATAAGATTGATTTTCTATACACTTCTTAAATAGTGTCTACACAAATTGGGAAATAAAAAACCTTAAATATATAATTCTATTTATAATGGTTGATTCATTTTATTTTAAGTAATGCATATTTAGGTTCAATGATGCTCAACATCCATGGCATTACTGATAAGAGACACATTATGTGGTTACTACCTTACCATCATTGGGTACAAGATTATAACTATATAAGTTACTTGATTTAGTGTGATTGAGGTTTAACAATGCTAAATGATAATACTCCATACATTAATGAGGGTTGGTAATTTGTCTTCCCAAACAAATGGTTTAAATTGTTAATTATAATTAGGGTTTGATCACCCTAAATTATCTAATGGTTGAATAATGGGAACCTTTCTCCAATGATTCAACAAATAAGCATCATCTCCAATAAGCTATTATTATTAGTCTTGATTACACCCTTGAGGAAAAGTAGTTTCAAACCTTCCTCATCTAGTTGATATAATGGAATCACCTCCAGGGTTGGGTATCCTAATGGGTGAGGTGAATCTCTAGTTTTTAGGCTATCTCCTTTGATGCATCATCTAAGCTCAACTACTAAGCCTACTTGTTTTACCAATGAAAATGGATATAAAAAAGACATGAAATCAAACCCTATGCTATAGTAGGTGATGCACCAATGTTTTCTCCTCTACTTGATCCTTCAATAACATTTATGGATAAAATGAAGAATAATTACTATCATCCACTCTCTTTAAATTGTTCCTAAACATCATTGATTAACATGGAGACCTACCAACTACCTCTAACCTAAAGGTGATGAGTGTAACATCTGATAAAAGACACTAGCAATTAGTTTCCATTATAATCACAAGCATAAGCAACTTCACACACCATGTGACCTACATAAGATAATACACTATCATCTAGGTAAGAGACAAGGACATACAAAGGGAGAAAGATTTAACCACTTATATAAATTGAACAAGCATAAACAGACTATAAATTAGTATGGAAAATGCACAAAAAATCCTTGTATTAGGTTAAAGGCTACAAGGTATAAATGGGAAGAGTTTCTTCATACCTAACCAAGGGATATTTACCATGGTTTTCAAAGCCCAATTTATATAAGAAGAAGAGAGAGAGAGGTAGAAGAGAGCACTAAATATCATTAATTTTACATTCTATTTTTTTATTTCAAATCAAAAAATAGTCCATGAGACACCACCTTCTAGCCTTCTTCAATTCATTAGTCATGCTTGGTTAATGGTCTTCATGGAATTATAGCATATAATAGGTGTATTGGAAGATAATTTAGTCTTTTTTTGACCCTCATAGGGCATGATCATGCTAAAATTATCCAACCACCTCCTTTTTGTCAATTACAATGGTAGAATTATGGTCTAATTTACCTCTATGAGGTATTAAATAACATATCTCTCTCTTTTACATGTTGACTAGGCCTTAAACTACCTCATCTTTCATAATGGTCATGAAATGTGCATGATTCCCTCAATATATCAGTTATAATAACATTGTTGGTTTTCCAATCACCCTCATAGAATCCTTTTATGCCAGGAGACATCCTCTTTAGTTGGCCAAATAGGCCTACTAGGCAACTAGGCCTAATCACTTGGTACTAGTCATTTGGATAGTTATGTACCTTGAATATAACCCTAAAAATAGATTAATTATAATTATTTAGGACAAAACAATCATCTTATACCATGAATTTTTCCTTTAATGCAATGCACACCTGCCATTTTTGCTCATTTAGGTGACTAGATCATCTTTCTGCTAGTAATTATTGACTACCTTTCTATTCTAATCCTGTAAGAGCACTTCTAAAGGTAATTTATTATATTTTATGTCCTAAGAAGGTATAATACATCTCACATCACCCTACCTAATGATTTTTAAGTGGTCATCTATCTCTACACCTTTAATTCACCATGAAATCTTTTTAAAATAGGGTATTTTTTGTATCTGTATAGGTGTTCATAAAACCAATGGAATGAATAGGAAATTACCACAATTAATCATGATATTTAATTGTTTCCAAGGCTATTTCAATTCATTGTTATGCATTTCCCTCAATTTCTCCTCCATCAGGTTCCTACCACAATTTAGCAAGGGTTTTAGGCATCTTCATCTCTTAAGGATTATTCATATAGAACATATCCTCTCTCTCTCTCGTTCATAATAATAAAATGTGGGAGTTTAAGAACACCTAAAAAAAATAAAAACATAATTCAGTCCCATACATAACCTCATGAGAGATCTAAGTAAAAGGTTGTGGCCTCCCAAGCTCAAGTATGCATTCAATGACTACCCTACATTCTTATCATCTTGTCATAACTTATAGGTCTTTTCACTCAATAAATATTACTATGAAAATGGAGTATGAATACCTCCAAATAATATACAATTGTCACACCCCCATGCATCATCTTGGTAGAGTTATGAGCTTCACAAAAGGCCTTCTCAAGTGTGGAGGATTGTGCATATAGGTTGAGAGAGAAGATTTAGGATTGAAAGCCTCCCACATGTTCATAATTGATTAAAATGGAATTACATAGGTTTTTGGAAACTTTCAAAATGTTTACAATATTTTTTTAATGGGAAATGGCCTTCAAAAGGCTCTACAACCTATTTGTTCATTGTGAGGTTTTGTTAGCTACCTAAGCTTCTTGACCCTAGAGACCTGTATCTTCTCTTTTCTCAACTCTTTAAGGATTTAGAAATTCATATGATTCCAATTGAAATATATCAACATATATTTATCTACTTTATACTATTCTTTCATCCTGCATAAATAACTCTTCACAATTTAGCATACATATGCTTGACCAGAATTTTAACTAAACCATTTGACTGAGCATTTGAGACTCTCCTATTCTCATTATTTTAGATTTATAACCTTTGAATTTACTTCTCTAAACTCTCTTGAGGCATCATGAATTATATTTATGTTTGATAAACACACTTATTCATTCATTTCCCATAACAAACAATACTTCTTTCCATAGATTGTATACACAGGCTTTAAGTCACTTAGACCAATCTATCTATAGGTCTTCAAGTAGTTAGTCATTCAATTAGGAGATTTTGAGGTTAAATATAAATGGAAATGACTCCCATATTTCCCTCTTTTCACAAGCATACCTTTATATACTCTATTTCTAACTTGAGACCTCATGTTTCTCATGGTTTGAATATTCTACCTTTAGGTATCGATATGAGATGAGGAGTTCTCTTGGTTGTATTTGGAGGTGTCTCTCACTATTAAAAGAGTCCAAAATACCATAGAAGTATTTCTTGGATTATTAATGAATTTATCAAGACTTTTATACTTCTATCTTACCTTCCTCAATAAATTTCCTCCATCATTCTATGCATAGACTTATATGTGATAGGTTTAAGTCTTTTAGGCTTGAGTATTTTATTATCTTTAGTCATCCATATAGTTTTGAGGCTCCTCAATATGGGCTCAAATTTCGAGTGGTTCTAACCAATTTGTCTATCATCTCAATACTCTCCTACCTCCATTAAGGCCCTAAAACTTTAAGCACCAAGGAGTCTGACCGTCTTTCCACCATAATTTAGAATTAGCATGCCCCTCAATAAGATTTGGAGTCCTAAAAATTTTGTCATGGGACCTCATTTCGAGAACCTAAAGCATTCCCAGAGCTTTTATAACCCTCATAACCATGTATCAAGTAATAAGGTAATTTTATAATCATATAGATGTATGGTGAACCCTTTTGAATATGTCTTTTCTTTGTAGATATGGGCATATTTCATAGTTCTCTCCTTTGACATGGAACTTGACTTGATAACGTTAGGGTGTATGAATGATCTCATAACTGACTTTCCCATTCATTATAACATGGAACACTCCTAGACAAATCTCACACACTCCACAAACCTATTAAGACATATTTCTTAGCTTAAACCCTTTCAAGATCCTACATATTAAAACTTTGTGGATATTCCCTAATAATTTAAGGTTTAAACAATGATAAATAATCTTAGCTTCTACTAAACAACCTTAAACAGTGTTAAATGCATTGTAATAAAATCCAAACCATTCTAGACATTAAATGAGGGGTTTTAGGCCCTATATACCCGTGATACAACCTTGAAAATTTTGTGAGTTCATGGTGGGCTTATGTTGGTAGGTCTCTAGGTGCCCTTAGTATATTTAAAGGCTCTATGGCTTGAGATTATACCTTGACACCCATTTGTGAGTGTTTTGAATATCACAAGAACCACTTTTAGGATTTGTCATTCTTTGTCCTTTGAAACCTAAAATCTTATAGAAAATTTGTGGAGTCTGAGACCTTATTTTATCTCCATCTCAACTTTGAATATCTATTATAATATCCAATTTCATCCATTGTTAGACTTTACCAAATGATTTCTTGTAAACAAAACATTCTTCATTGTATTAGATAGATTTGGGGATCTGAAGAGATTATCATTAGGCCTAGCCAAGATCATTTCAATGATGAATAACACCTTAAGGTATAAAAACATGAAACCTACCAACCATGGGAGATTTATTACTTGAACAATGCATACATGTGTTATATGATGGTGCAAAATGATTTATGAAGGTTATGTGAAATTTTGAAGAATTTGTATAACATTCATATTATATCAAAAAAAAAAAAAAAACCTACATGTATGCTACCCAAAATTGAGATATTGGGGTTTTTCACCCTTTTTTGGCACCCTATCTACCTAGAAATTGCTAATAATGTTGAGTACTATTCTTATTATTGTTGGCATTAATGTTGTCAATTATGTCAAAGGCTCTTACGAAAGGTGTTCATGAGGTCATCGAAGAAATTTATTATTTTATAAAAACATTAAGAGGTATGAAACTATATTAATATCATGTAAGACTTATGAGAAAGGTATAAGAGCATCAATAAGTGTTTCAAGGTCAGTTATAAAGTTTTGAGAGCTTGAGAAGCCTAGTCATGACATTGGTCAGTGCATGAAGAGACCTTATGGGAAGGCATGAGCTTGGTGGCTTGGTGAGATGGATTCATAGAGTCATAATATACTATATTAAGTTGTTTGAGGATGAATATGAGGTATTGGAACACTCATAATATTCTTAGAGTGATCTTACATGGGTAAGACCTATAGACCTAGTATGTAACTAGACTAGTTCTAGAGTCTACCTAACCAAATGAGGTGTCATGAGGTATTGTCAAGGCATATGAAGAATGTATGGTAGTGGTTAATCATGGTAATATATTTTATGACATTTATATGAGGTTTTGACATCTTAGACAGTGGCTAGAAGGTCATTTTCAAGGCTTAATGTGACTTGTAAGTCAAGGCCTAGAGAGCAAAGAAAGAAATGGTGGCCAAATGGAGTATCAATATCATTTTACAATAAAATTATTCATAATTTAGTTTTTTTAGATCTATTTCATATTTTTTCAAGTATTTTGACCAATTTTTAGGTCAAAATTTGAAGGTTAAGGCAAGAAAGAGTGTTTTGAGGTCTCTCATGTATATAGAAAGAAGGGTTCTCAACCCGAGAAGAACTTTTATGTGTTCGTTATCATGTGTAGCCTATCCATGGTATCCTAATATATTCATGTTATATTTTTAATGTTCCTCTCTAAAATTTCCAATAATTTTTTATATAACGAGGGGCTTATCTTTATGAATGATTGTAAAGATTAGAAGATGGTTTAAACCTTCAAAGAACCCTAATAGTGACCTGATGTGAAATATCTTGTTATAAAGTACTCAAAATGGATTTATATGGATATTTAATTATTTTTATGTTGTATTATACTCTCAAAATAATCTCCATATGTGATTGTTTTGTCAGGTGACTAAGTGGAACCTACAAGAAAGGCCTTATTTCTTAAAAATTTATTGTAGTAGTCAGAGTTGACCAAGTTAAATTATGAAAATAATTTAATACTAAATATTTAAACTTTTATTTGATGTAAATGGTGGGTTTTTATCAGGTTATATCCTTCATGGGAGCTAAACTAATCGTACAAGTTGACCAGTCGTTAACAGACCTAATAATACAAATAGTGAGAAAACTAGGTAGAAGTAAGAAGGTGATTAGGGATGAATCCAAGTAAATGGATATGTTTTTAAATAATTTTAATAAATTTTAATATTTAATATAATATTTTTATATCATTGTATATATAAAATTTTTCTCTCAAGTTGACTTGTCTAGCTCAATGAGGTGTGTGTATAGTGAGGCCATGAGATTGGTTTGTAAGACCAATATTGCCATTAGAGATTATGATAAATTTGTTGGAGGTTGTTATTAATATGTTTTAATATAATATTCATGATTTTTAAGTTCTTTATTAGTCTCTTTCATGTGTCAAAATTTCATGTTTCCATGAAGGTGTCTTGAGGCTAGTTGGCAATTATAAGTGGGCTCTTTGCAGAGAAGGGTTTGAGTCTATTTTCCATTTATTATGAAGTCCAAAACAAATTTTTATGATATTAAGTTAATTTATATTAAATATATGTGTTATTTTTTTTCATTTTTTTTACCAAAATTCTATTTTTTCTTTAGTTTTTCAAAATAGACTTTCTAGGTATGCACAAGCCTATTATGACCGATGTTTTGAGAAGGGGTTCAAGTTGTGGTTGAACCTAAAAGTTTTTTTGGACCTAAATTTAAATTTATAAGGTAATTTTAAGTTATATTTTATATTATCTTATCATGTGATAAATTTTAGAGTGTTCCAAAGACTTTAAAGAGTAACATGTGCTAATAAAGGCCTAATTGAATTAGGTCTCCTTAAGGCCTAAGAGGGGGTGTGGTCCTATATTCTATGACCAACATATTTTAATGTTTTATTAATATTTTTGGAATAAACTAAGACTTATTTTATTTGAAATATAAGTGGGAAAGTGTGTATGTCTAACCAATAGGTGTGTGAGAAAGATCCTAGTATAAGAATAAGGCCTAATTGGCAAGTTAGTGTGTATGAGAGTTGAAGAAAAAGATATAGAATTTTGAAAAAAAAAAATGAGGTCTTAAATAACATCATCAATGTGTATATAAACTATCATTAATATATAATAGTTTTACTCTAGATGATTATCAATCAAATTACATAATATATCTTGAAGAGACCTAATTAAGAGAAGAAGGCTAGAGACCAATTTGAGAAGGATAGACGTGTATGAAGAGACGAAGAAGGATATCATAATATGTTATATTAGAAAAAAAATGGTTATAAATTTTATCAAATTTTTATGGTGGCTAAGTTAGTTATAATTCATCTAGGGGGTTAGTGCCTCCTTTTAAGTTGGTGCTCGTTAAAGCCTAGTCAAGTTGGTGTTTGGCTAGTTGGGGTTGGTAATCCAAGTGAAGTCAATGCTTCACTAAAACTTGGGGTTTATATTATAGGATAGTAGTTGATTTTCATCATTAGTTGGTTTTATTCCCCTTTAGGGTTTCTCACTCAAATAAGTGTTTTATGTGTTATGCTCTTGTCTCATGCTCTTGGCTCTTAATGGGTTGCTAGTTTACTATATTATTTTGAGAGTTCATGAATGATAAAGTAAAGTTTTAAAAGTTTTGAAGACTGATTCACCCTCCCCAGTCATTATGATTACAAAATTGGTATCAAATCTTGGTCCTTTAAGTTAGGTATAACATCTTGAAGGTGATCCTAAGAAGCACAAGAATGTCTTGTGATCAACATGAAGAAGATAACATGTATGATGAATAAGTCTGATATGATAGTGAAGAAGGAGAAGATAAATTATACCTTTAAGTTGAGATCATAAGTACCCTTGATCATTTTAAACATCAAAATAATACTATCTATGATCTTAGGAGTCAGTTAGATGAGGTCAACACAAGGTGTAAGTCAAATGAAGTTGAGTATGACTAGTTGAAGACAGAGCTAGATTCCTTGAAGTTTGAGCATTAATATCTCATTTACAAATGGATAAAGTTTGAGAGAGAGCATGAGAAGTCAGAACTAGTCAAGAGTACTAATATGAAAAGACCAATCAGGTAACCCAATGCTAGAAAGGATAAGTCATCATGAAACCATGGTAAGTATATAAATGTTGTTTGCCACATCCATCACAATATAGGACACATTTTAATATTATGCTCTAATAAGAGCTAGAAGGTCCACAAGATTCAACAAGACATATGAAGCTCATCAAATGCATAATAAATATCAAACATTGGTATGGAAGCCAAAGCAAACTAGGATAGATCAGATTGAGCTCAAGAAGCAAGATGGACTATTTTATAAAGAGGAAAGGAATACTAAAGAGGAATCTATGATAGCTCAAATTGCCTTTCACATCAAATATGAAGGTATGAAATGTTATATAAATAGTGGTTATTCAAGCCACATGATATGAGATAGAAACAAGTTCATCTCATTAAAGATGAATGTTGAAAGAACAATGAGGTTTGGATACAACACAAATACAAATATAGTTGGTAAGGGTATCTTGAGTTTGGACAATGGAAAGTTTTTCTATTAATTTTTGTTTTTTTCCTAGTTTTGAAAAGAAAGAAACTAGTTAAGAGGGTATGTATAAAAACTTATTAAAATATGCGTGCATTAAATTTTAGAGTTTATGAGAGATCCTATTTGAATTTTGAGGATTATCTAAATATAAAAAAGAATTAAAAACAACTTTTTTATTAGACAAGTAGATGGGTGGATTGCCTAGCATGAACTAGATCTTAAAAGCAAAAGCTTTATAGGAGGCTATCAATCCACCTATTTTAAGAAATTAAGTTTGAGAAATAAAATGATAAAACTTACATAAAATAGAAAATAACTAAAACTAAAACAACAAATGACTAAATTTTATTAAGAAAATCAAATGGTTTTCTAAGATAATTATAAACAAAGCAACTAGTGTGATTAATACCAATGCTGAAAACTAATTATCCTAAGGTTTTGGTTTTTGGTTTGGAAAATTGATAAGTATTCAATAAGATGTGGTTTGGTTGGGTTTGTTGTATGTTTAAGGATGTAAATAGACAAGGATATGAATGGATAAATGGTCAATAAATATCCAAGAAGGCAAAGGGGCCAATGGTCAAAGAAAATGGGCAAGAAGATAATAGGGGTAAAAGGGGGGTAGAGGGCAAAAGGGTCAAGATGGTAATGAGGGAAAGGAAGTGAATGGTAAAGGGTGAAGATGGAAAAGGGATAGATGAAAATTTTTAAAGGTTAGGAAAAGATACTATGGTTTAGAGGTCAAGATAAGGGAAGGCCAAAGAGATGGAAATGAAATTATAAAACCAACAAAGTTACCTTGAATAAACTTGAAGATGTTGTTGAAGTTTCTTGGTGATGGCTTGTAATTTTGGAAGAGTTTCAATGATGTGAAATTTTATTTTCTCCAAGATGATGATGACCTCCTTCCAAATTCTCTTAAACCTAAAATAAAAGGCTCCAACCAAAAATGACTAACTTGGGTTAAGGAGAAGGGGTTATTTATAGTAGTTGATGCCAAAAACCATGCCAAAAGAAGGGAATAGTGAAATGTAGCAAATTTCTCCAAGTGGGATCATAATTTGATCCATAAATTGGCACTAATTTTCATGAAAAAAGTTTACCTTAGATCCTTGTAGGAAATTTATTAAATATATCAAAATTAATCTATAAAATAATCAACTTAAAGAAAAGCAATGTAAGAATACCAACCACACTACATGAGTTAATTACAGAGTTTGGTAATGCCTATACATTTGGATTCATAAATTATAGGAACCAGTTCATTATTAAATGTCTACAAGTACAATTTAATCTTTATAGAATAATAATTAATTCACATGTTATAGACCTTCGAAGAATCTCAAAACTCATAAACAAATTGTTCACCTTCCTAGAACACTTCCAAATGTGTATGTTCAACCCTTTGAATAATATTGAAACTCTTATATAGATTCTTAACTTTCCTAAATCACACATTTAAGACTATATAAACTCAGTAACATACCTTCAAAAATTCCCACAACTAACAGATGAACCTTCTACCTTCTTGTCATGAAAAGAAATCTCACATTCTTGAAGTTCTCTACCAAAATATTACTTCAATAATTTAAAAAGTGTCTCAAACAAAAACAAATTAGGAAAATCCACATATATATGGAACCATCTTAGATTTTAGAACTCTCTAGTTTACTCCAAAGTTTGAAAAGCTCTCTAAGTCCTTCAAAACTTAGGATATATGCAAAATAGTCTTTATATTTTCCATTACACAATCTTAAAAGATTCACTTTGAGGCATTAAAAAGTGCATCAAATGACCTTAAATCTAGACACTCAATATATGGCTAGAAACTCTATCTCTGGTTCTTAGATATTTAGCTCTTCAACTCTTTAGCTCTCAACTCTAGCTCTTAGCTCTCAATGAGAGCTTTGAAATTTTTTTAATGAATTTAAATACACCCATGATCCCTATATATACTTGTTATGGGTCCACTTTTTTTGATTGGGATGATTATCCATAATCTATTGTAATAAATTTTACAATTATCCCATACTTGATTTTTATGGGATTTTAAATTATCCATTAAATTTAAAAATATGGGGAAATAATTATTCCCCAATTTATGATGTTTTATGTTTATCCCCCTTTACTAAGGTGTAGTTTTAAAATATTAATGACTTGGGTCGAGCCATATTGCCATGTTGATTTATTACCACATTGTCACTTTGACTGGTCATAACTTGCACATATGGACTCCATTTTTCAAACTATAAAATGTGTTAAAAATATCTAAACAATATCTACACCATGGAAATAGTTCATAAATGTTACAAGATCATCAATTTTTATAATTTGACTAGCATTGATTGCTTGCTGACTTTATTTGACTAAAACATGAATTGGTTGCATAAAGAGCAAATGAGCTTTATTTATAGAGTTATGCATACCATTATAAATATATTGATGAGTATTATGTGATGGTATAGGTCTCAATCTAATTTGGGAAATTTTTTAAACTAATCTCTAAATCATACCTCCCCATTAAGAAAGAATTTATTTCACCAAAAGTTGGTATCCACTAAAATACCTATCAGTTCCAAAGATACTTCGATGGGTCTTATCAATCTACTCAAGTTATACAATTGTGCCTACAATGCTTGGAATAATTGATTGATCACACCTTCCATAATCCCTCTATTATTACATGACCCTTAATAGCCATTACATATAACTAGGGTTTGGAATGTGATGACTTCGTCTACTGCATAGCTTCACAAGAGCCTCTACATAGATAAGCTTAGTGATTTTTTCTACTACACTAATTTAACAAGCCTCTACATATAAGTATAGTGATCTCTTCTACTACATGACTATAATGAGCCTCTACACAAAATTCTAATAATCTTCTCTATTGCATGGCCATAATGAGCCTCTACATAGAATTCTAGTGATCTCCTTTCTTGCATGGCTATAATGAGCCTCTACATATAAGTCTAGTGATCTCCTCTATTGCATAGCTATATTGAGCCTCTATATAGAATTCTAGTGATCTCATCTACTTCATAATTACAATGATCCTCTACATAGATCTGAGATTCTATATGTGCATCATGTCTTCTTTGTCTATAGAGCCTCAATGGCCTCTGTATAAAAGTATGCATGGATAATATCACATACATCAACATCCTCTTCTACTACACAAACTTAACAACCTCTACATAGAACTATGCATGTGGACCTAGTGCTTATTGGGTTTGATAAACTATTTTCTATAGAATAACACTTCAAAGAAATAAGCATACCCTAATCTATATATACTATTGTTAATAGAAAAAATCTACCAAAATGTGAAAATATGACTTGAGTACGATAAACCTATCACTCAATTCTTCTCTATAGGTGACTTCACAATAAAATAAATTGAATTTTTTACAATACATGTATATATAGATAAAAATAGTGCCTCTTGGGTCTTTAGAAACTATGCATGGTGTATGTTACAGTACTGATCATATGGGTCTTATTAATACATCCTAACTAGTACATTATTTTTACTAGTTTTATGAACATATACAAATGGATAAATTAAAATGCTCAAAAGCCTTTAACTACCACCTAATATTCCTTACCAGCCATTAAATCCTAGTGTGGGCCTAACTTCTTTAGTAGTCACCCTATGGATCATCATGCAGCTCACCTACAGGTTCTTAATGGTCACCTGGTACATATGAGTTCAATGTATAAATAGAATCATTGTGATTGGGTTGAAAAACCTACCCTATCTCAAACTACATGATCCAAGTGTGATCCATGTGAAGCTCTATGCCATAATCTATGAAATATGCTTACCAAGTGAAGAAATATAAATTTCCAAGAAGCTCACCTACAAGTTCTTGATGGTCACCTAGTATATATGAGTTTTATCTCTAAATATAATCATTGTGATTGGATTGAAAAACCTACCCTATCTCAAACTGCATGATCCAAGTGTGATCCATGTGAAGCTCTCTGCCATAATCTATGAAATATGCTTACCAAGTGAAGAAATATAAATTTCCAAGAACCATCTCATTCATATCTAATGGGATGATATCGAGAGTCACCATGTCTGAGAACTATCTTCTAACTTCAAATCTCAAGGTACAATAACATGTTGCCATACCTTAGACAATGTCATTCTATGTGCCAAATATTTTAGCATGTGGCAGTGGTAATGTTAGCAAGGCCAATTGATGTATAACATCAATGGTCACAGAGCCCATTCTAATGTCCCCATCAAACATGATTCTAATTAAATATCCCTCTAAAACAATTGTAATACTCTACTTGGAGGCTTGTGTGGATCATAAGATAATGTCTAGAGGTTTAGAGGGTGTCCTTGATTAAACTAGAGATTTTAAATTTGACTAGTACTTGGAATAGTATAAGCCTTTACTCTCTTAATTTTTCTCTATTGGAACCATTTTGGTGTATATCCTTTATAAATATAGTCCCAAATAGTCTATGCTTCTATGTCAATACACAAATAGAAGCTCACTAACACAATGTAGAAAAACTATTAGTGACTAGAAAGAATCACTCTAATACCAAACTGATCCATAAATTGGAACTAATTTTCATGAAATTTTTTTACCTTAGATCCTTGTAAGAAATTTATTAAATATACCAAAATTAATCTATAAAATAATAAACTTAAAGAGAAGCAATGTAAGAATACTAACCACACTACACAAGAGTTGATTACAAAGTCAGATGATGCCTACATCTTCAAATTCATAAATTAGTTGAACCAGTTCATTATTAAATGTCTACAAGTATAATTTAATCCTTGCATAATAATAATTAATTCACATGTTATGGACCTTTGAATAATCTCAAAACTCTTAGACATATTCTTCACCTTCCTGGATCACTTCCAAATGTGTATGTTTGACCTTTTGAAGAATCTCAAAACTCTCAGATAGATTCTCCACCTTCCTAAAACACACCTTTAAGATTGGATAAACTTATCAATAGACCTTTGAAAATTCCCATAACTCATAGATAGACCTTCCACCTTCTTGTCGTGAAAATAAATCTCGCATTCCTAAAGTTATCTACCAAAGTCTTATTTCAAGACTTTAAAAAGTGGATCAAACAAACTCAAATCAATAAAATACACATATGGATGGAATTTTTATGGAGTTTATAAAAACTCTCTAGTTTTCTCCAAAGTCTAAAATGTTCTTTATGTCCTTTAAAAGTTAAGATAGATGCAGACTGGTCTCTATATTGGCCATTACACAATCTACAAAGCTTCACTTTGAGGAATTAAAAAGTGAATCAAATTACCTTAAATCCATACATTAAATATATGGATAAAAAATCTAGCTATGGATCTCAGATCTTTGGCTCTTCATCTCTTTAGCTCTTTGGCTCTTGGCTCTTCGGCTCTTCGGCTCTCAGCTCTTTGGCTCTTGGTTATAGCTCTCAAATCTAGCTCTTGGCTCTTCAACTTTGGCTCTTAGCTCTCAATGAGAGATTTGAAACTTTTTGAATGCATTGAAATTCACCTCTAACCCCTTTATATACTTTTTATAGTTCTACTTTTTCCAATTGGGATGATTATCCACAATCTATTTTAATAAATTTTATAACTATCCCATACTTGATTTTTATGGGATTTTAAATTATCCATTACATTTAAAAATATAGGGTGATAATTATTCCTCAATTTATGATGGTTTATGTTTATCCCCCTTTACTAAAGTGTAATTTACAAATATTAATGACTTGGGTGGAGCCATATTGCCACATCATTTTATTGCCACATCATCACTTTGACTGGTCATAACTTGTACATATAGACTCCATTTTTCAAACCATAAAATGTTTATAAATATCTTAACAAGATATACACCATGAAACTAGTTCATAAACATTCCAAGATCATCAATTTTTATAGTTTGACCATAGTTGACTACTTATTGACCTACTTTGAATAGAACTTGGATTGGTTGCATAAGGAGCAAATGAGCTCTATTTCTAGAGTTACACATACCATTAGAAAACTCTTGATGAGTCTTATGTGATGGTACAAGTCTCAATATAATTTGGGAAATTTTATAAAATTATCTTTGGATCATAAGTGGTCATGAAATATAAGGGGGTGAGATTCCCACTTAGCAAATAGGTCTTTCACTTGGCTGTTTTGTCTCCCACCTTGCTAAAGAGTCCAAAATGGAGAAGGAATCATGAACATGGGATCTTATGGTCAAAAATACATTTCACTACTCACTTTTTTATTTTATTAATTACTTAAAAATATGCCCTATGAATTTTGGCACCATTTTCCAAGTGGGATGTCGGGAAATTTGACATACTTCCAAGGGGGACCCTTCAGGTGTTTAATGATGTCATTAGGTACCTTAGATGAGGGTCCCAAGTGGGGTATGATGTCTCACTTCAATCCCCCTCATTTTTAATCCATTTCACTTTCCATATCACTTTCCATGTCACTTGCCATGACATCATGAATAATGATAGTGGGCCCTACAATGAATAGTGATATTGAATAGTACATTCAAATAGTAATTTTGAATATTACCATATGAATAAGAGATTAGAGATTTTTTTAGGTTAATAGGGCTTGGTTAAGGCTTAATAAGGTTTTAGGGGGTTTGTAGGGGTCCTGAGGCATTCAATCATTGAAAACTATAAGTGTGCAGTTTTCTAGTGTTTACATGTTGCCGCTTTTTGTTATGCAACTTTGAATTAACAATCTACAAAACAAAAATGGATCACTTGGTCAAATTTTAGGATACCATAAGTATGAGAGGAGGTGTTCCCCCTCAAACTAGGAGTCTATGAGGTAAAACTAAATTGGGTACAAGTTTGATAAGTGGTTGGTAGGGATGCACTAGGTGGTGCCATAAGGTAGTTGGGTATGTGAGATGCAAACATGCATATAAAATGTGAATAATAGTGGTAGCCAAACTCACAAATAAACTAAATTTTCCAATGTTGGTTAAACTAATTATGGGTCTAGAGGGACATATGTTAGGGGTAATCGATCCATAGCATTAGTCATAGCTAATCAAGTCATGCCTATTAAGCAATCTAGATACGGTTGAGGTTGGTCATAGGTATCCAAAGTAGGAGGTGTTCTTGTGAAAAAATATAAATGGTTAGGTCATTAAAAAATACATGGCAAGGTTGGTTGTTATGGTCAAAATGGCCTAGGGAAGGTCATCACAAAGGTATGTAGTAGTTTAGGTTCAAGTAGTCAATGTCGAGGTGGACATGGTTAATTGTTTAGTTAGTTAGAGGGAATGGTTGGCAAGGATTGAGGTAAGGGGTGGCTAAGATAACTCCACATGCACTAGACAAGTGGATGTTACCTACATAGTTTCATGGATGTGATATCTAGCAAAACTTTAGGCCAAATGTAGTTTTACCATGTAATTTAAATGGGTTGCCCCAATGTGATATACCACATGGTTAGGTATGTGTGGATAATTTGGTAATAGTGAGTTGTCATGGTGTAGATTAGTGAATAGTCACCATAAAAATCCCACATTTATTAGGAGGAGAAGATACATATGGGTAAGGTAGGATAAATAGGTATCTAACAAAAGCCTAAAAATCATAAATATTTGGTTATAGAGTTAAGGCAAAGAAGAGGTGTCTTTATTAGGAGATTATACCATCTAAAACTATGTGAGGGTATAATCATAGTGATGGAATTTATCACTACAAGATAATTTTTAGGACGTGGGTGTATATTAGGATCTGCATAGTCTCTTTGTTAAAGGTTCATCATCACTACAAGCTAAGTTTTAAGGGTAGTAGTGAAGTGATGAATTGAAAATAATTTCTTTGATGGATAAGTAGATTCATTGAGTAAGAAATTTGGTAGTGTGGTGAGAGACAGAGTATGGAACTTGCTTGACCCAAGAGTTGTATGGGTAGGATAGACAAATGATGTACACATCTACATCCTCTATCCCAGTTTATTGGAACCAAGGATTTTGGGTTCCACTCAGAAGAGGCCATATTAATAGGGAGCTATGTGGTCTAGGATATTGGTTATATAGTTGGATAAGATAGGGGATCTTCTACAGGGGCAAGCATTTGGGAGATACCACCAATAGAAATAGTGGCAACTTTAAAGGTGTGACCATTGTAGTGACCCGAGGATAGAAGCTAATTTACGTTAACCAATTTAAGGTGACACTGACTCAAATGACCACTAGGCCCACAAGGACTATAAGATGGCAAAGCAAGTAGAGACATCCAATTTGAGTCAAATGATATAGGTAACAAAAATACATCATGATAGTGCATAATGACTATATAGGATGACTAGTGGGATCAAGGGCTACATGTCCACATGAAAAGGTAAGTAGATATGACCATTTCAAGTGAGAATACTTTTAAATGGAATCAATGACATCATATGACCTTTCCCATCATTAAAATGGATAGTCATGTTGGTGAGGAAGAATGGTTAGGTTGCATATTTAAATAATTATGATAAGAATGAATACGTATTGTGAATTCATTTGGTTTTTCAAGTTGTTCAGGGTGTGAATAACTACTAGAGGTTGAAGATGGTGAAAAATGGGAGTAATGGTAGAGATAATCAGCAACCCTTATGACCTAAAATAATCTACATGGTGAATGTGCATATCTATTAAATATTGTAACATGTAATGGTGATAATGGAAGTGTTGTTAAACCAAAAACAAGAGGAAAGGCACCCACAACTTGAGCTCAAGCCTGAACTCTTACCTCCTCGTCAATGAAGAAGCTGAGACTTTCATTGTGTAAGGTGTAAGTATGGAGAGCATGACCTTCAACGTATTTATGGAGGGAACCCTCATTGTCTAAAGGGATGCATGTTAAGGAAACAACAAGTGGTACCTATAAGAGAAAAATAGTCAGAACATAGGGATATAATGGCAATGATGGGTGAGTAGGTTGAAAGACCCATAGTGAAATATGATTCTCACCCTATGCGGATGAATGCAAAAGAGGAAAATAGAGTACACCCTTTAGCAACTATAGATATAGGGAATGTGATAGATGTGAGCTTAGGGAGTAATCAATTAGAAGGGTGGTTCAACATAAATCTAGAGTCACCAAATAATTAGCCTAATGCTTAGGTAGGAAAATAATGTATGTAGAGGCCTTATGTGAGGTGTGGATAGTCTGATAAATTTGTATGGGTCATGTGACTTCTCACATCCTTAAATAAAATATTGCATAGTTTGTTGTAAATATGTACAAAATGTGCTAGATGTCATTGTTTTAATGTTATCATGCTTAGGGTTATGTGGATGCTCATGAATGCTATAGTTATGGTTGTTATAATCTAGCTTAAGGTAAACTAGATGGGTTAAGGTAATGAATAACACTAATAGTAAATTGAATAATATAATCAATAGACAAATGTCGTAATGAAAATATCAACTAAGCACATTAAGATGAGAAAATGGCAAGATGTTCCTTTTGTGAAAAGGACTAAAAATAGACCTGAAGTGAGGTTGGATTAATGAAAATAATCCATATGATTTCATTTCATGAGCATGATTTGAAGGCTAAAACAAGGTGTGTCGATCACACTCTATCAAGTACATGAAAAATGTGTAGAAGGTTTAGAGGTTGAAGAGGTGATGGAAAGGGTGAAGGGAATAGTTAAAGAGGGAGAAAAGGAGGATCCATGCTTAACTGGTAAATACACTTAAGGAAGAAATGGATGTCTTAAAGCAAGTACATTGAAAATATTTCATCCATTAAAGAAAGATAGTTGAGGATATGAGGAAAAAATGTATACACATGTATAAGAAATACAACTACTGACCACACTCTAATGAGTTAGAATATGGAGTGTCAATGGGAGAAAATGATGGGGATCTAATAGGGGATGAGGTGAAGGTGGACCAAAAGATGGATGAAGAGTTAGGTAAAGAAGACAATGAGGTCATAAATAAATATGAAGGTGTAGAAGGATGGAAGGATCTAAGAATGGACATATAAAAGGGAAAAAAAGGTTGGGAATAGCATAAAATGTCATAAAGGGAGATGAAAAAATGAAATGAAATAGAGAAAAGAGAAGAAAAATAAAAGGTAGAAGATGGGGTTTTGAGGAATGCACTAAATAATGATAGATTGGATAATTTAAAAGGATGGGGAAAGAGGTGTAGCAATCATGAAGGGTAAGTGGAGGATGAGAGATATGAGAGGCCATAAAAGGTTTGAAAACAAGTGTAATAAAGACCAAGGAGAAAATAGTTTGGTGATGAAAATGAAAAATAAGTAAATACATAGAAGAAAAGGAAATAGAAGGAAAAAGGAGTGAAATGAGGACACAAAAAGGATGACAGGAGAGTGGAGAAGTAGGTCAAGACATGACCAATTAAGCTTGGATGATGATAGGCAAGGAGAGAAAAAATTAGTTAAATCAAAAGGTGGTATTGGATATGAGAATGGGATGAAAAATGGGAAAGGGATTAAGAAAAATAAGAAGTGAAGGATGTGTGGATAAGAAGTTGAAGAGATAAGGTATGTGTTAATCAACCTATTAAAAGAGATTGACAAGTTGAATGGGTGATTAGAATATATTGACAAAACAAAAAGTGGTGAGGTGGTGAAGAAATAGGGAAACACAATGAAAGGGCATGAGATGAAAATAAGGGATGAAGATCAAGGATGATAAAAAGAAAAATGAAGAATTGAAGCAGGGATATAAAACATGAACACTCACACAGATGCAAAAGATAAGGGAGTACCAAGATGGAAAGAGGAAAAGGGGAATGCAAAATGCAAAAGGTTAGAACTGATAAGAAAAAAGAGGTCAATTATGGAAGGTTTCTCAAAGGATAAATGCCCAGTTAGAAGCTAGTTGTGGAGGAAAAAAATGGAAAATTTGGGAAGAGTGGTAAATCGATAGAGAGTGGTGGCACACATAAAAAATGGGATGCTAGAAGAAATCAAAAGCATGCTAGATTGAAAATATTGGAAAGAGGAGAAAAAGTACTAAAAATTAGAATGAAAGTGGTTTATAAGTAGTGGAATAATAGTAAGAAGGTGGTAACAAAGAAGAGAAAGAGGTAAAAGTATCCCTCAGTGTGTAGGGGAATAAGATGATTCAAAATTGGTGAGGAAGATAGAGTGATAAAGAGGGTATAATAAATATCCAAGGGTGAGGGGAGTTGATGAGGATAGTGAAATAAGATAAAGGGGATAAAGGGAAAGGTTGGTAATAAGTGGAGAGAGGGACAAAAAACATGAAAAGTGGGTGATAGAGTGAGATAAAAAGCATGTATAAGGAAAGTTGATAGGGAATCCAGTGAATCAGAGTAGGTGGTGGCTTTATGGGAGATAAGAGGGGCCAATGAGGAAGGTTTTAAATCCTTGTGTTAAAAGAGATTGATAAGATGAAAAATGGTTAAAATATATTTACAAGCTAAAGGGAGGGAGGTGGTGATGAGATAGGTAGAGAAGTGGAGGAAGATATTTTAGAGGATGTGGTTGAGCTAACCTCAGTAACTAAGCACTTCTTACATAGTCCAAAAGGACCTTAGGCTAATGTAGTTCTCCTAACAAATGGGTAAAAACAAAGAAAAAGTACTAGGTGATGTTAAAATACAAGGACATTAGTAAAAATCAAATATTCCATGATATAAAACACCCTAAGCATGAGGGCATTATTAGTAATGAAAATTAATGAGAAGAAAAAGGGGAGGGTAATTAGTTTTTAGTTTCCAAACTACCTTTAGAAGTTAAGCAATGCCTACATAGTCTATGGACATCAGGCCATTCTAGTTTAGTAAGGGTTGGAGAATGGTACTTAAATGGGTTGTCCTAATTTGATGGACCACATGGTCTAGTTTTGTTGAAGGCTTATGGATAAAGGGTGTGTGTCAAAGATGGGTTGAGTTTTTAGAGAGAGATATCTCCAAAAGGTGGGTTGATTGATCATAAGTAGGGATTTTGACATTAATTTTACACTAATGTTATTCATATTTAGGGTTATAAAGGTTTGATGGATGATAATGGTAGCACATAAGTAGGTTAGATAAGCATGCTAGATGAAAAATCATGAGGCAAGGTTCTAATATATGACTCAACAATAAGAGAACAAGAAATGAGGTATAAAACCTATTTGTTGACAAGGACAAAACAAAATAAACTTGAAGTTGAACTAGCTTAAGGAACATAATCCTTTTTAATGATTCGTATTAGCATGCATTAGTTGATAAAATAGGATTATTGATCATAGTGTGTCAATTAAGCTCTAAATCCCTTGATTTATAGATAGTATATAGGGGAGATGGGTGATAGGTGGTATAAAGGATAATGGGTAATATGTATGGTAACCTTATGTGGGTTAGTTTCCCCTTCTATAGGTGACCTAAGAATGGTAATAGACAAGTCCATGCCATATGTTATATTTAGACTGATCAATGCAGGAAGTCTACATGTGAAAGCTGATTATGGCTTTAGCTATTATTGTGGTAGTGGGTCTTATGGTAGTGGGTCTTTTGCCTTATTATTGTATATTGGAAGTTGATTGATGTGGGAATATTCTAAGAGATTTCTTTGTTAACTTATTCATCCTTTGAGGGAGTGGTCTAATTTTATTATCTTTGCTTAATGCTCTTGATAGTTTTCCTTCAAGGGAGTAGTCTACCTTACATTTGGCAATTTTTATATTGCTTTTGGGTAATTGTCCTTCAAGGGAGCAGTCTACAATGCTTAAGATATTGACCTGAGTAATATTTTGGTATTAAGATTAGATGTGATTTATTTTAGACATGGATAAGTCTACTTAGGTTTAGAGGTTTTCTATTATGAGGGGAAAACTTTGACATAATAAGGTTAATGATATGTGAAGAGGTGTGGTTTTGATATACAATGACCATGGGATTCCATATTTTTAGAGATGAAAAGTATCCATGTGAACCATGCCATGGGTAGAGTCATGGTACCCATATTTAGGATTAGGCTATGGTTGTGATAATTAATCACATGGTTCTATGTTGTAATCAATTGTCCTCAAAAGGAGATGAGGAATATGGGTGAAGGTTAAAATCTCATAATCAAGGGATGAGCTTAAGTTAGACAAAAGCAGTGAGCTTGATCATTTTTTAATAGAAAAATGGTTGTAGATGTGAAGCATTGAGAGGTTAAAGTTCTAGTTTTCTTTCAAGAGAGTAAAAATGATAAGTTCATGATCCATACTAATGGGTAATAATGTAGGGTCTAAGCTAATTAAAAATAAATTTACCTCATTTACTTTTCTTCATGGTCACGTGTTGGTTTTCTTTTAGGACAAGGTCTCCAATATTGAAGTCTCATTATTTGAAGCATTTGTTATAAGCACATTTGATATTCTTTTGATATATATGGAAGTGGGTGAGGGATGTTAAATGACACTCATCAAATATCTCAAGCTAAGCTAAATAGTGTTGATGATAATCTTCTTTAAAAATAAGATCTTGTAAAGATATGTAAAGAGAGGGGGTTTGGAGTTCAATAGGAAAGATTTCCTTTGCTCTAAAGACTAGAGAGAAAGGGGTAGCACTCATAGAGGTTTAAATTCTAGTGTGATAGTCCCATAAAGTGAATGGGATGTGCAAGTGCCAATCTTGACCTGAATCACTGATAACTTTGGTTAGTATTTTGTTAAGGGTTTTGTTGGAGGCTTTTGCCTATCCATTTGATTATAGATGATAAGGCAAGTAAAAGCTTAAATTTATGCCAAATCCATCACATAATCCTTAGAATTACTTATTTTTTTAAGGATTTGCCATTATCGGTGATGATCTTATGAGGAACACTTAAGCAGTAGATGATATGATGGTTGATAAAGTTGATAATATTTTTTGCTTTGATCAAGATAAGAGGAATAGCTTCCACCCACTTGGTGAATTATTTGGTGGTTATGATGATGGAACTATGACATTAAAAATAATGAGGGCTTATTTCCCTAATTATATCAAGCCCCCTTTGTAAGAAAGGCCAAAATTCCATAGTTACTTGGAGGCAATTGTTTGGTGCATGATGCAAATTAGAATCTTGTTGAAATTTTACACACTTTTTTACATAATAAAAATAGTCTTGGTTAAAGGTGGGCCAATCATAGATAAGGTAAAAGAGACATTTACCAACTGATAGACCAATAAAGTGTCTCCCATAGATCCCATCATACATTTCCCTGATAGCATGGGAAGCTTTATGGCTACAAAAGAAATAAAGAAGGAGACCATTGAAACCATGTTTGTAAATTACTACCCCTAGTATGGTGTATCGAGAGGTACTCTGAATAAATTTTCTTCTAGTATTCCTAAAGAGGTTGGGAGGAATGATGCCTAAGTTGAGGTAGTTAAGAGTTTGGTCATACCAAATATCAAATGGGGATTTCTCTGCATTAAAAATGGTAGGGAGTTTGGATTGGTTATAATAGGGTGTGGTAAAATGATGAATGGTGATAAATATTTTAGAATTATAAGGCTAGGAAGGGATCTAAGAAGCAAGGCAAGCCATTGTATCTGTGAATTTATTAGTAGATCAGGGGATAGATTGGACCAGGTAATTTTTGAATGATGCTAAGAGTTTATCAACTAAAAGCATTTATTTCTATAATACATCATTATTACATTTATAAGAGCCTTTGATTTGGTTGACCACAAGCTGGGAATTACCAAAGACATTGATGGTCTTAATTCCAAAGGATAGATCAGTTTGAAGACCTATGATTAGGGCTTCATACTCAACCATATTATTGGTGCATTTGAATTTAATTTTTAAGGAAAGAGGAAGGGGTTCATCATCAAGAGGAATGAGAACAAATCTAGCACCCCCACTTTGTTGGCACTTTGAACCATCTAAGAACATAGTCATTTGGTAGGTTATGTCCTCTTGGGAAAGAGTAGAGATGGATTCATCAAGGAATTCAAGAAGAAGTGGTTGGTGATCTACCAAAGGTTCTTTTGCCAATTAGTAAATAATGGCTTTCCCTTTAATTTAATTTTATTGAAAGAATTCAAGATTAAATTTTACTAATAACATAAGCCACTTGGCCATATGTTATTTTGGTATGGCTTAGAATTCATGTACTTGAGTGGGTTGGTGTTGGTTATGACATAGGTTTTATGGTTAAAATGGTAGTGAAGGAGTTTTTTGTACATGAAAGTTAGGCCTAAGTATTATTTTTCAATGTGGGTATATTGAATCTTGTATTCTACAAGCATGCAGTTAATGTAGTATACGACTCTCTCTATGTTATTCATCTCAATGAGCCAACATTGCCCCTAGGGAATGGTTGATGGTAGAGATATATAGGTGAAAGGTGTGGTCATACTTAGGAGGGATGAGGATAGGTGGTGATAAAAGGTACAATTTTAGTCATTTAAAGGTTGTTTGATAATTTCCATTCCATTTGAAAGAGACATCCTTATTCAAAAGGTGATGGAAAGGTTGGCACTAATCTAAAAGCTTGGAAATGAAATTATGAATAGATTGAAGCTTTCCTTATAGGCAATGGAGTTGCTTAAGGTTGGTAGGAGGAGGCATCTCCAAGATTTCCTTGACCTCAGTAGGGTCTACTTGTATTCCTCAAAGGGAGATGATAAAGCCAAGAAGGTTCCCTAAAAAGACCCCAAAAACACATTTCTTGGGGTTATGTCTGACATGGAAATGGATTAGGCATTCAAAGATAATGTTCAGAAATTTTAGATGATCTTGGTGAGATTTATATTTTCCCAAGAGATTGTTGACATAGTCCTCTATGATGGTGTGTATGAGGTCATGGAAGATGTAAGTCATGGCTTGTTAGTAAGTTGCACTAGTATTATTTAACCTTAAAGGTATGACTTTGTAGAAAAAAATTCCCCTAAGGGTGGTAAAAGTGGTAATAATCTGATCTTCAAGAACAATCAAGATCTGAGTGTAACCTAAAAACCCATCTATGAGAGACAAAATCTAATGGTTGGCTTTAAGATCAACAATATTGTCAAAACTAGGTAGAGAAAAGTCATCCTTGGGATAGGTGAGGTTAAGGTCATGAAAGTTCATAAAAATGTGTAGACCCCCAATGGATTTGGTGATAGGTATGATATTAGAGACCCATTAAGGGTAATCAATGGGTTGAATGAAGTTCATACATAAGAGACATTAGAGTTATTCTTTGATGAGAAGGGTTATGCAAGGATGCACGCATCAAAGTTTCTGCTTAATAGGCTTAGCATCATGATGAGTGACTATGTTATGGATAATAATGGTGGAGTTAATCCTAGGCATATCATTGTAAGACCAAGTGAATGTTATGTTGTGGTCTTGGAAGAAAGAGGATAAGTCTCAAAGTTTTTTGATATTTAGTGATTGGCCCAATTTGATAACATGAGGGTTATCTATAGTACCCAAGTTGATATCCATGGTGGATTTATTCAACATGGTTAAGGATTCAAGGGGAAGGGATTTATGGATTGAAGAATCTAGGGCACCAAGGTAGGTGAGAATAGAATCATTGTCTTGAAGGTGAATGGTATTGATGGTAGGAGAATCTTTTCTACCATTTTAGGATGGATGAGATGAAGGGTTTGAATTTGGCCATCTTTTCGATAGGTCAAGGGGCTTAAAATAATGGCTTTGATCAAAAAATAAGAGGAATGATATCAAAATCATTAGGATTTAAAGGAGGTTGGGTTGGTGAGGAGGGGATGTCTTCCTTGATGGTGTCAATAGGTTTGGATGAATTGGTGGGTTCTTCAAGTGGCACATACTCAAGGCCAAATGATTTATGAGGTTTTTGGGTTTTGATCAAAGGTAACTCATGAGGTCCTTATTCATATCGGCCTAGACCAAATCCCTTCTAGGTACACTTGTGAAGGTATAATTTAATGAATGTTAGTTTTTCAAGATAGGAAAAGTTAGAGGTGAATGGTTAGATGGAAGAGGTAGTGGTGGGAGCAAGAAGTGGTCGATTAGGTCCCCCATAGATGAAGTCTATTTGATGGTTTAGGAGATCAAAAGGGATTATGGTTATGATGTTAGGGTCATATGAAGGGTCATGTTTGAGGTTCCCATATTCTTGGGGAGTAGGGAAAGCATCCAATTCTAAAATTTAATACTCCCATAATGAGAATCATTAGAACATAGATCCTAAGGGCTCCTCTATGGGGATCTATGAAGAAGGGATGGATGAGATAGTTAAAATGTCATTTATGGTTGGAGGTTGGGGTATAAATATTGAAGGTGATTTAGATGGGTGTATGAGGATTTCATTAGGGTGATATGTCATGTTGCACATTGAGAAAGGATTTGGGTTTACTTGGATATTGATGACATGGCCCTCATGCTCAAGTTTAATTCAAAAATGGAGGGTAAAGGGAATGCATTCCATAGAGTGAATCTAAGGTCATCCCAATAATATTTTATATTTAAACTCTCCTTCTACCACATAGAATAGTTTAAGGAGTGTGTGGGGCCCCACATGGATATGAAGGATGATGGTTCCCAAGGTAGTGGCCATAGTGTCATTAAAGGATTGAAAGACCACTATGGATTTTGACATGATATTATCTAGTAAGCCAAATTGGCCATAAACATAAGAGGATATGATGTTAATGTTATCTCCCCCATCAATCATCACCCTTTTGACATAGGTTTGGTTGATGTAAGTGGGAGTAAAGAGTGGGGGTTATGGGTCTTTGGGGTGGATGGAAGGTATTTTTGAATTCTTAAAGGTGACAAGGTTGGAAGTTTGGAGAGCACCCATAAATGTGGCTATGGATTGAGGGTCATTGGGTTGGACCTCGATGGATTACAAGGCCTCTATGAGTGCTTGGAAGTGAGGGTGAGAAGTATAAATCAACTCATACAAGTTAATTTTTGCTGGTGTCTAATGAAGCTACTTAAAGATAACTTTTCAAATAGATATTGCATATGGGTTGGGGTATGAAGGTTTAGATTAGGGGCACCTAAGATAGACACCTTATATTTTCTTAAAGATGGATATGGATGGGTGTGTTTTGTTTGGGAATGTGAAGAGGGGTAAGTCCAAGGAATGGATACCTCAGCCTTCCATTTATCCTTTTGTTCTGATCTAGTGACCATGTTGATAGTATGGGTAGGAGGAGAGGGTGAGGTAGTAGAGTGGTCTGACTCATCTTCATTCTTAGTTTAGGGTTAAGGAGTGGGTAAGCATTGGCTATATGTGGCCATTTTTTAGGTTGATATGGGTGACATAGGAGGTTTATCCATTAAAAAATCATCCTAATCATAAAGTGGGTGGATGAGAGTTTAGAGAGCTTTGTAATTCTCTATATCATGGTCAAGTGTCCTATGGTATAAATAAGACAAATTTCTATTAAACCATGATGGTTTGCGGTGTGAAGGTTCAAAGGGTTTGATGGGTGATGATCTCAAGGAAGAGGTTTATAGTAACCATTGGAGAATGGTGAGTAAAGGTTTAGCAATTTTTGTTTTGGGTGTTAAGGTAGAAGGCTATTTGGAAGTAGGTTTGGTGATAGGTATCTTAGGTCAAGTGGTATGCTTGGTTGATGGTTTTGGTTTGGGTAATATGGTTGACAAGTTAGAGGTATAGGATAGAAAGGTAGGTAACTTAGGTATTACTAGTGCAGTAAAGAGAGGTGCATTATCAAACAAGTATGAAGGTGTAACCAATAGAAGCGGTGGGGTTTTGGTAAAAATAATGGGCTTTGTGCTCAAGGTAGAGGGATGAGGACCCAAAATGGAGGGCAAGGTTCAGGGACGTAAAATTTGAGGCTTTAGGCCAATGGGTAGTTTTACCTCTTTGGCTACTTTATTGTTGGTTTTGGAGGGGGTTTGGTTACTTTAGTTGTTTTGGTGGGTTTAGGTATTTAAGGATAAATTAATTTGGAGGAGTTTTTGGTTGGTTGGGTGGAGGTTTTAGTTGGTTTATAAGGGCCAAGTTGGTCCACCAAATAAGGGTTCAGGGGATTTGGTTTGATTCCCTTAATTTTTTCTTAGTCTTTGATGGAGGGTTCCAAAATTATAGGTTTGGTGGATGGAGTTATCTTTTTTTATGAGATAGCTTTCAAAAATGGAATGGTTGGTTCCATAAAAGGGGAGATAGGTGTGGTAACCTATATCAAAGGTGTGTATATGGTTACTTCCTCTATTTATATGTTTAAAATGGTAGAATTTAACTCTAATATTTCAATAAGTAGATGGGGATTGGTAGATTTATGAGTGAGTGTGTCAAGAACCATGTTGATGGTACAAGTGTTAAGAGAGAATTCAACATTACTACTCTCATTTTTGGTAGGAGCATGGTTCAAAAAAGGTTACCTAAATATGTCAAGGTCTTAGTTGGGTGGTGCATTTAGGTTATCCAATCTGAGATTCCCCTTATCAATGAGGGATTAGATAAGGTATCTGAAGTTATTGCACTTATTGATATCATGTCCTATGACTTGATGAAAGGCACAATGGTCATTTTCCTTATACCAACCCATCATGGGGTGAGAAGCATAAAATTTTTGGGGTTGTTTAATTGGTGTAAGTTGGATGATATTAGATATTAATAACTTTTCAAAAATAGAATCATTAGGCTCCCCAAGTGATCTAATTTATTTTGATTGTTCCAAGTTTGGATCCTTTGGTTTTGGTTTGAATAATTAGAAGAGTTGGAGTTTTGGTTCCTTGAGTTTTTTTGGTTGGTAGATAGTGGTGATGTGTATTTGAGGACAATAGCATTGGTAGTTGCTTTATTTTTGGTGTTGGGAATGGTTTGGTGGTTTGACTTGGAAGAAAAGGTCTCATTGGGCTTATAATTTGAGTTCTTGTTTTTGAGTTTAATCCTTCCTTCATCAATGGCTTGTTTGTATAGTTTATAAGCCATGGTAAAAGATTCATCAAAGGTTCAAAAGCTTTGGACATATAATGTGGATGAGATATGTTTGGCACATACTCGAGCAAAGAGCTTTATAAATTTTATTTGGAGCAAAGAAAAGGAAAGTTGGCTAATTAGGTTCCTCCAATGAGCCACAAAGTTGGGAATGGAATCATACTCAACTCTATAGATGGAGTAGAGGTTGGCAATGGAAAAATTCTTAGATATATTGATCGAAAATTGATCCAAGACGTTTTGGGCTAGTTGGTTAAAGGAGAAGATGGAATGTTTGGGTATGGAACTATACCAATCCAATGTTATTCCAAATAATGACATAGAAAAGGTATGGAGGAGAAGAGTGTCATCATGGGAAATCAAGTAGCATGAATGCATAAACACTCTTAAATGTTATAGAGGGTCTTTCTTACTATTAAACTTTGTAAATTTTAGAAGTTCCCACTGGGTTGGATAAGGTCTAATAGGGACTGAAGGGTGAATAGGCTCATTTAAAATTTGATCATAAGATAGGATATTATGGGTTCTATAGAGATGGATGACTCAGGGGTATTCATCTTATCCATGATCAACTTCATGAACTCTACTTCAAGTTGTTGGGATGCATAGTTATATGGTATGCTTTGTTGAGATTGGGCAATGTGTAAATAATTGATAGATGGTTGAGATGACTCCATGCATTAGTATATGTTCCTTGGAGGTTAGGTGGAAGATATATATTGGTACATGGATGTTAATGGTTGGGTAGAGGTGGGTCATTGGGTATCATGTATGTGCCCTTATGGGTTATGGAGATAAGTAAAGGTCATTTGTTGGGTAGAAGTGGTAGTCAGGTTAGTGGCCGATGGAAGGGTGATGACCTTTGTGCTAATTGGTGGTAACATCGAGGGTATATACATCACTAGGTTTACAATTAGAGTAGTGTTTCATGGATTAGAGGTAACTAGAGGAAGATGTGTGGCACTAGAGGTAGGCATTCCTATTTTCGGGGAATGATTAGTAGGAGGCACAAGGGAATGGTAGTTTGGGTTGATTGGTGTTGAATGGTAGTTTCGAGGAGGTTGTTGGTTGATGATAAGGTTTAGGCAAATAAAGGTTGAGTAATACTCATGGTAGTGAAGGTACTCCCCATGATGTGGAGAGGCATGGCATAAGATGGATCTATCATGGTGGTCAAAAATGGGATTTGGTAAGATGTAGTCCTAAGGTAATGTTGTGAGGCCATGTGATTATCGTTTAAGAAAGCAACAAAATCTACATCTCTTGGGATTATTTGAATAGGACTTTCTAGAGAATGAGGGGAGTCTGTAGGCTCAAAAATGTGTTCTATGGATGGAGAGGTAGAAGATATTGGTTTATTTGGTGATGGGTTTGGTTCCTCATGGTCCCTTTGTATTGGTGAGTAAGAACCATATGAGAAGATAAGAAAGGGATGATATGCTCTCAGATCTCAAACAAAAAGCAATAAAAAAATTAAAGGCAAACAATACAATCACTATAAGTATGTTAAACCTTAAAATTTTAATTATCTCTATTTTGGCTTATGCCTTAAAAAGTGTGAAGTGGAAATTTGGTTTATATATCAGGTCCTAAACAAGGTAGTCTATGTTTGGTCTTGGGTTACATTTAGGTGCTCAAAATAAGTTTGTATTAAATAAAGTACATGGATTGATACTTGGGTTTTAATTAATTTAAATAAAAAACCTATATAAAATGTGTGTGCATAGCTAATATATTGATTACCAAATCTTATACTCAACCAGATAACTGAGTTGGTTATCCCCTTGGCGATTAAATCCAAATAAGATAATGGGGAAAGTGTAAGGTGATCCGTTAGGTGATGAAATCATAGTCGAGAATTATCTGAAGTGTGTTTAATTTTTATTTTAGTGAAAGTGGTTTATTTTGTGTAACATTTGTGTACTACAATCAATTTTCTTTGCCTTCAATTAATCTAGGTGAACTAACTAAGCAAGCAAGCAAACAATGTATAGAGTTTATCTTAAACCAAAGAAAAATTTCATACTTCTTTTCAATGAGAATTATAAAAACTAAAATTCACCTAAATTCAATATGAAAACCCAATCCTAATCCTAAGATTAATGCTCTTTTGATAATTTATAAATGCAAGAAAAAAAATGATTTTTTTTATTTTTTTCTACTTTTCTAATAAAATAAACTAAAACTTGCATTTTGAAAACAAAGAAAGGAATTTTTTAATTTTTATAAATGCAATTATATATAAACTAAATTTAACTAAAGAAAATAAATTTCCTAAAACATATAATGAATCCAAGAAAACTCAAGGGTCCCATCAGGCATGCCAAAATGTCTATCTAATTTTCACTTTTTTCCTAGTTTTAAAAAGAAAGAAACTAGTTAAGAGGGTATGTAGAAAAACATATAAAAATATTTACACATTTAATTCCATACTTTTTTAGAGATACTATTTGGCTTGGGAGGATTACCTAAAAATAATAAATCACTAAAAAAAACTTGTTTATTAGACAAGTAGATGGGTGGATTGCCTAGCGTGAACTAGATCCTATAAGTGAAAGCTTTCTAAGAGGCTGTCAATCTAACTATTTTAAGAATTTAAGTATGAGAAATAAAATGATATAACTTGTATAAAATAGAAAATAACTAAACTAAAATATAAAATGACCAAATTTTATTAATAAAATCAAATTCTTTTCTAAGATAATTAAAACAAAGCAACTAGTGTGATTAATACCAATGCTGAAAATTAATTATCCTAAGGTTGTGGTTTTTATTTGGTGAAGTGATAAGTATTCAAGAATATGTGGTTTTTTTGAGTTTGGTGTATGTTTAAGGCTTTTAATAGACAATTATATTAATAGATAAATGGTCAATAAATATCCCTAAATGCAAAGGGGCCAATGGTCAAAGAAAAGGGGCAAGAAGACAACAGGGGTAAAAAGGGGTAGAGGGAAAAAGGGTCAAAATGGTAAAGAGGGTAAAGAAGTGCCTAATATCTTATAGAATAGGAGAGTTTTGGTCTAATTATTTATATTACTTCTTTTATATTCATGGAATAAGGAGACCATTCTCAATATCTAGCACACCTCAACAACATGGGGTAGTGGAAAGGAAGAATAAGACAGTTCAAGAGATGGCTAGAATTATGCTAAATGAATCTATATTATATGATGTATATTAGAGAGAGGTATTAAACACTATTGTCTAAATTTTTAATAGAGTAAAAATAATTACTAATGACAACAAGAATCATTATGAACTATGGAAAGGTAGACTTATTAATGTGGAACACTTTAGAGTGTTTATGATAAAATGTTTCATCAAAAGAGATGATGAAGACTTGGGAAAGTTTGATTCTAGATCTGATGAAGGCATATTATAAATATATTCATCAATGATATCAACCTATATTTTTTATAACAATATACTACAAAATATAGTGGAAAGCACCAATGTGAAGATTGATGAGACAAGGAAATCTCACAATAAAAAAAACTTAATAAAATTTGGACTTAAAGCATCAAGAGGAGACTATAGATGTTGATGAAGAAGAAGAAGAAGTTGAAGAGATATAGGAATAAAAAGGACCCTAAATATATATTCAAATAGATCTCCCTAAATTTCAAATCATTGGCAACAAGAATGTAGGTATGTAAACAAGGAGAAGACATGTAAGAAATATCTATCAAGATAATGTTTCTCTATTATCCAAGATTGAACGCAAGAGTTTTATTGAAACAAGAAAAGATAAATTTTGGATAGGTGTTATTAATGAGGAATTATACCAAATATAGAATAATGATACTTGGAACTATTGGCCAATTTTGGCCCACATAACAAGCTTATGCCCAGATAAACTAGGTTGTTAATGGATGAGCAGATGAACAAAAGTTCTAAATGGAATTAGTAGTTTGAAGATCTCATTTTTCTCACATAGATTTTTAAAAACATTAATTTAACTTAATGTGTAATTTTAAATTTTCTAAAGGATAGGTTTAAATTGTTTCAAATACCCTATGGGATGTTAAAAGTGCTTAGAATGAGTATCAAAGTGCATAGCATTCATTTGGTTCTTCATTTTGTTTATCTAGAAATTTTGGGTCCAATGATAGAAATTATGAGTAGCCAATTTGGTGACATTATCATTTCTACATTTGGATGAGTTAAGGATAATTGGTCATATAGTTTTGATCACATTAGTCCTAAGAACATATGCACTAAATTGCATGGCATGCACCTAAGCGCAGTAGAAGATATGAAGAATCAAAGTTGGCTCCTCAAACAAAATTCTCTAAGTTTCCATACTTAACCATTTTCAAAAAATATATGCATGAAAATGTCATTAAAAAACACATATGTCATCTCACTTTAACTTTTTTTAAACACACTTGAAACCTCCTATATCCAACAAATTTAGTGGGCATAATGTTTTTGGTCTCAAGAACATCTCTAACAAATTTGGTCCCTCTATGATTTTTGTGCTTCAAGATTTAAATCTTCAAAGTTGGTCAAATAATATGATACATTCACAAAAATTTAATCCACTAAAAAAATACATTAGATCTTAAAATTGATGGTTTACAGGATGTTAAATAAGTCCATGTAAATGTCAAATGATGTTCGTATGGACATCATTTTTAAGACCTGGTAAATAGTTGTTTATTTTCAAACCAAAGTAGATCTAATGATTGGAATTCATTCATACCAAGGAAGATCAATAGATAAATATGAGTCAAATAGTCAAGGAGCTTGAGAGGTTGACATGTGGCATATGTAAATGAGGCTACAAACTAATATCAAATCCTAAGAATCAATGCATGATTGACACATGGCACGAGTTTGGATAGAGTTGACAAGTGAAAGGGAAAGATAAATGGATCTCTTCCAATCATAAAAATCAAGATCAATGGTGCTTATATGGGTTAAAATGTCAACAATCTGAGTCATATATTGACAAGTAATAATCAAAGGTCGAACCTGGGACTTTTGATGGGAGTAAAATTGAGATGCCATTTTTGACCAAGGTAAATGAGTCTTACAAGGTCATCATTATACCATTTGAGCTTGACTAAATTCCATGAAAAGTAAATGGACATTAATTAAAGTATAAAGAGCATAAAGGGACCACCATTGGAGCTTAATATAGACCTATGATTTGACATTTTAGATCTTGCAAGGTTTATCTATGACTATGTTTTCCATTTATACAATGAACTCTTAGTTCATAAAAAGATATAAAGAATCTATTTGGACCTATTAGAATCCTAAAAAATGGGTTATATATTCTATGGATCTATATTAATATGGTATCTATAGGAAAACCAATAATTTTAGATTGGTTTTCTATCTATAGGATGGGCCTATGATCTAAGAATGGAGATAGAGCAAATATGTGATTAATGAAAAGGGTTATCATCCTTTAGCATGGCCATATTTTTGATAAGTAGCCACATAAAATGTAAAAATCCATGATTCTATCAAATCCATGAGCATGAATTTTTGTCTTCAAGTGAGAGATGGTGTGAAGGATCAAAGAAAAGGTCTAGTGTTGGGAACTATAACTAGTGGCATTCAATGCATCCTCAGAACCTTTGGAGACATTCTCACTCAATAAGCCATGGGTAATTTCCTAATTGATCAAAAAGGTGGTAAGGCTTTTATTTTATGAGGAGTGAAAGGTGGCATCTCAAGTTCAATTAATGATTCAGGATGGTGTGTTCATTTTCTCATGGCATGTTCCCATATTCTTTCTCTGTCTCTCTCTCTCTCTTCCCCTATATATCTTGGTCTCATTACCTTTGAATGGGTTCTCATATCTTAAAATTTATCATTATTTTCTTGGATAAGGATACTCATTTAGACTCTTTCAAAAGTTTTTTTCATTTGATATGGTTCAACCCTATCAAAATATTATAAGAATTTCCTTTTGAAGTAATAGGATCAACTCTTTGTCTATCTCTTATCTTTAAGCAGTGCTTAGTATGCTTGTGTATGGTGATTTTGTGAAGGATAATCTTCCTAGTTTATTTTCCTTCTACTTTCCTCTTTTAAGGTGTTTTCAATCTAACTTGTAGGTCTAGACTAGTAATCTACTTAGAACATATTCTATGAAACATTTATGCAACTAATGAGATTATGAGATTGAACAAACCATAGTTGTCTTTTATTGATCCAGTGTGTGTTCAAGCTTATATGAGTGTCGATTTAACTTTGGTGAATCAAAATTTTATCCTTCTTAGAATCCATTATCCTCTTTCTAAACCTTTCCCCTATGAATCATTAGTTTAACATTAGTTTAGGTGAGCATCAAGAGGAATTCGGCCTTCTCTGAAGGTCCAACCCCATCATAAGTGACCCATAGCTTGGGGTTATTCCCATTATGTAGCTAAAGTATAGGGATCCTAAATAAATCTCTCCAAGGGTGAAAATTGAGCCTACAACAATTTTTGACATGCCTAGTGGGACAACAATCCAAAAGGAAGATTGATCAAATTTGATGTTAGTTTGATAAAATTTGCAGTAGTTAAGCTCCCAAGCAATAGCATCTAGGGAATCCAAAAGGAATAATCAACACTTTGGTGAAAATCAATATAAACAAGGTCATCTTCAAGAGGTATTCCCTTTGATTTTGTTTAACTACCTTTAAATTCAACAAAAAGATTAAGCTTTGCCAATACACATCTATATTAAGGAGCCTTCACTCTTAGGTTATTTTCAAGGCCTACCCCTATAAGAAGACCTTTATTAAACCCTCTCATATTCATGGAAATCCCTAGATATTTTGTGGCTTTTAATGGTCAAAGTACTTTATCCCTTACCCAATATGATCATATCCTAGTTTCAACCCTTAAAAGTGTTACCTATTATGCCAGTGACCAAGCTACAACACCTTCTAAGCACCTCATGAATATAGCCAATTTTTACAATATCGATAATGTCACTGAGTAAAATATATCTATTAGGTTATTAGCTACTTATTTTAAAGGAAATTCCCTAGATTGGTATAGAGGCCTTAGTGCTAATTCCATTCAAACCTGATACTAAATAGGAGAAGCCTTGTGTAAAATATTTGAGGAAAAAAGTGACCATTTATCACTTGAAAAGAAACTAATTTCCATTAAGAGAGCTCATCATAAATTCATGTAAGAATTTAACATAAGGTTCTAAAAAACTTGGGATAGAATTCTAGTCTCAGTTAGACCAACCCATAAATTTGCCTTCCTATACTATTTGAAGGCTTTAAATAGTGATATAACAGTGATGATCCAATCTATGGGAGGAAATATACTTCCAGATGCTTATGAGGTGGCCATCAAATCATAAAATTATTTGGTTTAAGTTGGCAAGCTTACACTTAGACCACAAATGCCCTTATTTATTGAAATCATACCACCTCCTATTATTATCCCTCCACTAGATGTCATTCCTCCTATGCCAACAATTATTATAATACTTGTACCAAAAACAAGAAAAAGCTTCCACTAGTGGATCTAGTGATTCACTAGAGCAAAAGAACTTTCAAGAGTTCAAAATCATGTTTCAATCCTTAAGAAATTATCTAGTAAATGGTAAGAGGAAACATGCTTTCAATAGGCCTTATCAAGGTTCATATCAACCTTAGTAGGAAGCCTTTCAAAAAAATAGGCCACCATATAAGGGGAACTACCAAGGCCAAGGCCAAGGTAAAAACTAAGGACAAGGATAGCATGGATACAATATGTAGAATAACTGCAATCCTAATGTTGCTAGTACTTCCAACACCTTAGTCCTAATTTCTTATAATGTGTCTCAAGAAGCAAAGGGAACCATGCCTTTGAATCAGTCTTTTGGTCAACATATTGTCAAAAATATTAACCTCAATTAATCCTTCAATGAGAAATGGTAGTAGGCTGCTAATTTTAGGTATAATAAATCTTTCATGGCCAAAAATGTAGAAGTACCTATGATAACCAATCTAGAAGAGCCTCAATAGGGTCAAAACCCTAATCAAGAACCAAGTAAGTTAAGTGACACAAAGATGAACTATGAAAAATAATAGTGTTATGTACTCAACCAATAGGCTAGTTTTAGCTAGGATTATATTCTAGTGGCATCAAATACAAGATCCAAAAGAAGAAACATGGATGGTAATTAGGAAGATTTCAAAGATAGTCCTACCATTACTCCTTCACTAACAAATCCAAATGAACCTATTACCACTCCAAAGGTTCTAGTATCTCGAAAGAATCAAAATCAAGGGAATCTTCTTGTGCTCAAAGGCTCACAAGTTCAATAGACAATAGTGGTGGCTCCAAAAGCATAATAAAATTTTGGTGGTTCACACATCAAAAAAATTGAACAAATTATTAAATATAATGTGAGTTTTCCCATGTGGGATATGCTCTCCATGCCTAGCCAATTGGACGTTCTTCAAGAAGTTTTGTCCAAGATTAATGTTACAATAGTTATAGACAAGCCACCAAACAAGGTGAATGAAGTTCTCACCAATGTATCCAAAAGGCCTAGCAAAAGCTAATTAGGTAAAGTGATTAAGTCTCCTCCCTTATATATTTTAGTGATCATTGATAAATCTCTAATGCACAATTACTTAGTGGACAGTGGGGCTAGTACCTAAATAATGTCAAAGTTCATAGTTGATCATCTTGGTCTAAAATATGAACTACAATATAACTTGATGGTTATTCTACCAACCCATATAGCATAATCATAAACCTCAATATGACCCTACACACTTATCCTATTTTATTAGTGGCACAAGATGTATTGATCTTGGGTGTACCTTCTCATTTTCTACAGTGTAACTTGATGGTTCTTCTACCAACCCATCTAGCATAATCATAAACCTCACTATGCCTATCTAGGGAGTTCTCTACAAAAATTAGAGGATACCTTATATAAAATTGGTCATATATGGAATTCATGACAAGGTATAGAAAACAAGTGTTAATCAAAGTTGAGCCCATTACACTATTCCACATAGAGCCTTATGGATCAGATAATGTCAACATCAATTTCAACATCATTGATGAGGATGAATTTATAATGGGGAAGGATCTAAAAAATCATCTAGAAGAGGTACCATACATGTTCCTAAATGAACTATGGAATAATATAAAGTTGGTAGATCCCTTAGAGGGTGTTGAAGAAAGGGACTTGGGTGTCTACTATTTGCATGAAGAAAGCTAACCCATGCCATCCCTTATGAAGCCTGAAGAAGATCCTAGTGGTCATTATAATTTTTTCTTTGATGGTTCAAGGGGAAAGCATAGAGTAGGTGTAGGTGTTATGATCATATCCCCTTCAAATAATAAGTACTCTTCATATACAATCCAATTCATCTACTCCTATAATGCAACAAAATATGAAGGTCTCATCCATGGCCTTCAATGGGATAGTAAGAGAGGGATTAAGAAAGTGCAAGTCTATGGGAATAGTGAATTAGGTATACACCAAGTCAAAGGTTATAATGACACTAATAACCCCTTAATGAATTCCAGCAAATATTGAGCATGGGACCTGATTGAGGACTTTGAGGTCTTCAACATCCAATCAGTGCCAAGAGGCCAAAATCAACATTTTGATAGACTAGAAATTATGGGGGCTCACTTTGATATCCCTAATGAATTGAAAACGAGCAAAGTGCAACCACATGTAAAATTGGTAATAATACCACTAGTATCAAATAATTAAGCTCATTGGTAGGTCTTTGAAAATGACAAACAAATTGCCTATTTCTTGTAGTAAGAAGCAGATTTCTCCTCCATCAACCAAGGAAAATTGTAGCATCAGTATGAGGAGTAGATTTTTAAATTAAGGTCTAATAAGGTTCCTAAAGGGAAATTCACCATAGAAGTTCTCTTTCATGAAGGTTTTCATATGAGGAAAGATAAATCAATGATGTCAACTAATGAAGAGAACTATGAGAGAGTTCTTATCTTTGAATACAAGCTCTTCAAGATTAGAAAGGTAAACACTAAATCTGAAAGGCATGCTTTCATAAATATTTGTAAGGAATATACATAAATCTTTGCTTATCAATAGACTGACCTAAGGGGCTTTGATCCTAAATTGGCCCCACACATTATAGAGATAGAGGCTAATGCCAAGCCTATCAGGTAAAATAAAAGGCCCATAAACCCCAAAATTAAAGAGCTCATGAGAAAGGAATTGGCCAAGGTTATTGACTCTAAGATCATCTTCCATATTAATCATTCCTCATGGGTAGATAATCTAGCACCTATTAGGAATAAGAATGGGGAGATCAAACTGTGTGTAGACTTTAAGGATCTTAATCAAGTCTCTTTGAAAGATAATTACACTTGACCATCTATGGAGAAAATCCTTCAAGTAATTACTGGTTCAGAATGCTTCTCTCTCTTATATGGATACTTAGGTTATAACCAAGTGCTAGTGAGAGAGGAGGACTGGTATAATATTTCCTTCACCACCAAGTGGGGCACATTTGTTTATCATAAGATGCCTTTTGGATTGTCTAATGTTGGGGTAACTTTTTAAAGAGTAATCAACATGGCCTTCCAAGGGTTGTTAAATCAAATGATACTATTCTACTTCGATGACATCACAGTCTTCTCCAATAAATCCAATGATCAAATGGACCATCTGAGGTTGATAGTCCAGATATTCAAAGAGTATGAGATCTCTTTAAATCCCCAAAAATATGTGTGTTCAGTGTATGAAGGTAAGTTATTGGGTCATATTATTTCAAAAGAAAGATTATCCATTAACCCTAATAGATTAAGTGTTATCTTAGACTTATCCTTACCAAAACACAAGAAAGGGATTCAAAACTTCCTTAGTAATATTAACTTTGTGTGAAGGTTCATACCTGATTTTGCAAACCTGGTCAAACCTATCACAACCATGCTAAAGAAGATCCAAGTTTTTTCTTGATATAATGAAGGTAAGACATCTTTTGAAGCCATCAAATAGGCCATTACCTAGGCCTCCTCACTCATAAATCATTATTTCTCAAAGGAATTTGTCTATTACACCTTTACTAACACTAACAACATATTAGCTATGCTAATGCAAAAGAATGGAAAAGGAATGGAGAAGCCAATTGCCTTTTTTAGTCAAGGTCTGGAAGGATATGAGGTGAGGTACACTCTCATTGAGAAATAAGTTATTATAGCCTTAAAAAGCCTCAATAAGTTTAAGACCATGATCTCTAATAGTAGGATCCATCTTATGGTGCCTTACCCTTTAGTTAGGGACTTGCTCATTAACAAAGATTTGAATGAGAAAAGATTAGGCTAGATCATAAAGGTTATGGAATATGATGTAGCAATCAAAGTCACCAAGATATTTAGAGGTAAGGGCTTATGTGATAATATGGAAAATGACCTCTTAGAAGATAAGGAAGCTATGTTGGTGACCTAAGATAACTCACAAGCAAGTACACCTCCACTTCAAAAGAGTTAGCTTCAAGATATGGCTCACATATTAATAATAGGAGATTGCCTCTAAGGTTTGGATAGAACCAAAATAAGTTATTTAAATATTTATTATATATCTTATGCATTAGTTGATGGTGTTATTTTTAGAATGGACCCCAATGGGTTAGTCTTTAGCTACATAGATGATGACCAGGTCACCAAACTCTTGGAGTAGTTCCATGATGAACCTACTGGAGGCCATTTTTCACCTAGAACCACCATAGTAAAAGTGATGAGGGTTGGTTATTATTGGCCCAATATTTTCAAATATACCCATGCATGGGTCAAAATATGTCAAAAATGTGCTCTCTTTACATGAAAGCAAAAACTAGAAGCCCTTCAACTAAATCCCATTTAGGTGGAGTAACCCTTCATGCAAAGGGGGTTAGACTTCATAGGGATGATCAATCCATCATCAAGTGTAGGGCATAAATGGGTGCTCACTACAATTGACTACATTTCCATGTGTGTGGAAGCCATTACTTCAAATTAGGCTTGTGAAGGTACATTTCTTGACATTATGACATCCTTATGATCAGAATTGGTGTCTTAGCCACCATAATTTTAGATAATGCATGGAAGAGAATTAGAAAACATGGCACACCAAGTTAAGGATAACCTTATGGGCTGATAGGGTGACTCCTAAAACTACCATTGGTAATTCTCTATATGTTCTTGTGTATGAAAGGGAAGCCAAATTGCCTATCTCCTTTGATCTACCTACATTGGAATTGGCCCATTAGCTTGAGTTGATGGAGGATGAACCCATGAATGTGAGGTCGATAGAGATCATGGAGCTGAAAGAAACCAAAGAACTTGTAATGAAAACACTAGAGTCACATCAAGATTAGGTCAAAAATGCCTTTGAAAAGAGAGCTACAATAAGGAGGTTCAAGGAAGGGGACCTAGTCCTTAAATGGACTCAAATAAGGCCAAACCAAGAAACCATACCAATTTTGATAGCTTGTAAAGTGGTCCTTATTTCATCCATGGATGCAAGGAACACAATGTTTTTCAGCTTTCCTAACTAGATGGATAGGTATTACCCATCCCAATCAATGCCATTCATTTAAATCCATGTAATTAGAAGAATTACATCCATTTTAACACATTATACATATTATAGTAATTTTTATGCTCTTCTCTAAGTGCCTTATACACATTTCTTTTCTATTATGTTGTTTCCTTTTTCAAAGTACCCTGGGAATTTTATTTTCCCTTGTGTTCCTTGTTACTTCAAGAGAGGTTAAACTTAGTTGTAGAGGCTAATGACTCCATGCCCAATGGACTAGATAAGGAAAATGGTCTAGGTTCTCAAAGCATAGTAACCAAGCTTATGGCTAGATAGACTAGGTTATTAATGGATAAGTAGATGAACAAAAAATTTGGATGGAATGAGTGGTTCAAGGATCTCATTTTGTTACATAAATTTTGAAACACTTTAAGTTCACTTAAAGTGTAATTTTCCAATTTCTAAGAGATGGGTCTAAAGTATTGAAGAGACCCTATGGGTGTCAATAGTGTTTAGAGTAATGTATGTAAGTGCATAGAATTCATCTATTTATTCATTATGTTTATATAGACATTTTGTGTCTAGTGGTAAAAATTTTGAGTGGGTAGTTTGGTGACATTATGATTGCCACATGTGGATGAGTCAGGCAAAATTGCTCATATGGTTATGATCAAATTAGTCCCAAGAACATATGTACTAAATTCTAGGGCATGTGTCTAAGTGTAGGAGAATATATGAAGACTCAGATAGAATTTACTAATTTTCCATACATATCCATTTTTGAGCATGATAGGCATGCAAACATCATGCAAAAATACATAGGGAAGCTCACATGAAACTTTTTAAAACACACTTAGAAATGTTCTAGAGATATTGGATCAAGTGGGTATAGTTTTTTTGGTCTTAAGAACATCTCCAACAAATTTGGTCCCTCCATGATTTTTGTGCTCCAAAATTTAAATCTTCAAAGTTGGTCAAATAATATGATGCTTTCATGTAAACATTGACTTTAAGCCACTACAAAAATCCATTAGAGCTTAAAATTGATGGTATATAGGATGTCAAAAATGTCCACACAAATATCATTTTTAAGACCCGATAAATAACCATTTATTTTCAAACTAAAATGTATCCAATGATTGGCACTCATTCATACCAAGAAAGATCTATGAAACAAGATAAGTTAAATAGCTAAGGAAATTGATAGGTTCACACATGGCATAAGTGCATGAAGATATAGACTAATAGTGAATCTTGAGAATCATTGCATGATTGACACATGACACAAGCTTAGATAGAGTTAACAAAACAAGGGACAAGATCAATAGCTCTCACTCAATCATATAGATCAAGATCAACAGTGTGTAGATGGGTTAAAATGTCAAAAAGATGAATCATAAGTCAATATCCAATAAGCAAAGGGTAAACCCAAGAATTTTTATGGGAGTCAAACCAAGAGGCCATTTTTGACCAAGGTAAACCAGTCTTGCAGGGTCATCATTCTACCATTAGAGCTTAGATAGATGCCATGAAAAGGCCATGACCATGTATTCAAGTATAAATAACATAAAGGTATTGATATTGGAGATTAATATGGACCTCTAGTTTGACATTTTATAGCTTGTAAGCTTTATCTACAATTATTTTTACCATTTTTAAACAAGGACCTATGTATATAATGAACTCTTGGTTCCTACCAAGATAGAACGGATCTATTTAGACCTATTATAATCCTAAAAAGGGGGTTATATAGTCTATAGATCTATATTAATCTAGAAGCTATAGGAAAACTAATAATATTATGTTGTTTTTACATATTTAGGATGGACCTATGATCCAAGCATGGAGATAGATCAGATATGTGATTAATGTAAAGGGTCCTCATGCTTCAGCATGGCCATATTTTTGACAAGCAGCCACCTAATATGCACAAAGCCATGATTATATCAGATCCATGAGCATGAAGTTTTTTCTTCAAGTGAGAGATGGTGTGAAAGATCAACGAAAAGGTCTAGTGTTGGGAACTGTAGCTAAGGGCATTTAATGCATCCTTAAAACCTTTGGGGAATTTCTCACTCAATAAGCCATGGGTAGTGTCCTTATTGATCACAAATATGGGAAGGATTTCATTTGATAAGGATCAAAAGGTGGTATCTCAAGTTTAATTAATGATTTAGGATGGTGTGTTCCCTTTCTAATGTCGTGCTCCCACATTCTTTCTCTCTTTATCTTCCCCTATATATCCTATTCTCATTCTCTTTGAAGGGGTTCTCAACTCTTAAAATTTATCATTATTTTTGGGATAAGGATACTCATCGAGACTCTTGAAAAATTATGCTCATTTGATATGGTTAAACCCTATAAAAATATTTTAAGAACTACCTTTTTAATTAATAGGATCAACTCTTTACCTATCTCTTGTCTTTAATCAATGCTTAGTATGATTTTGTATGGTGAATTTTTGAAGGATATTATTCCTAGTTTACTATCCTTATACTTGACTCTTTGAAGATGTTTTCAAGTTAACTTGTAGGTATAGATTAGTGTTCTACTTGGAAACTCTTATATGAAACATTTATGCAACTAGTGAGATTGTGAGATTGGGCAAATCATAGTTGTCTTTTGTTGATCTAGTGTGTGTTCAAGCTTATATGAGTTTCCATTTAACTTTGGTGCATCACCCTTTTAGTCTTATTATAATAATTTATCCTCTTTCTAACACTTTTCCCTGTGAAGAATTAGTTTATCATTAGTTTAAGTGGGCATCAAGAGGAAATTAGCCTTCTCCAGAGGTCCAACCCCATCATAGGTGACCCACAGCCTGGGATTGTTCCCATTATGTATCTCAATTGGAGGAAGAACGAATAACTCTCTCCAAAGGTGAAAATTGAGCCTAAAATAGGAGTTATTTCCTAGGCCTAAAGATAATAATGTTAGTGGAATAAAATGGGTGTTTAGAAACAAGTTAAATAAAGATGGAGAAGTCACTAGGAACAAGGATAGATTGGTATGCAAGGGATATGAACAAGTTGAAGGGGTATACTTTAAGGATACCTTTGCATGAGTAGTAGGATTAGATTTCATCATATTATTTCTAGAATATACAAGTTTTAAAGGATTCAAGGTATATTAGATGGATTTCAAATCTACCTTTTTAAATGAGAATTTAGAAGTGTACATTGAGAAACTTGAAGGGTTTTCACTATCAGATGATAAAGACTATGTTTGTAGATTGAAAAAGTCTCTATGTTATAAAATAAGATCCTAGATCTTGGTATGCTAAGTTAGGCAAGTATATATTAGATCAGGGATTCAAAATAGGAGTTGTAGATAGTAACCTATATATTAAGACAAAAAATGACCATCAGCTGATAGTAGTTGTCTATATGGATTACATCATATTTGGTGAAAATAATGAGAACATGAAATTTGTAGAGGTGATGAAGAAAGAGTTTTAGATGTCCATACTAGGAGAATTATCATTCTCTCTTGGGTTGTAAATCACTCAATCTAAATAATGTATACTCATCTCACAAGCCAAGTACATAAGAGAGATGTTGAAGAAGTTTGAGATGGAGGATTGCATGATAGTTAGTACACCCATGATCCTAGGATGTAAGTTGAGCAAGGAAGAAGGGTCTTAAATGTTCAATCAGCTATCATATAGGTCAATGATTGAAATTTTTTTGTACACAACTACCTCTAAACCTGACATCATGCAAGCAATAGGTCTTGTGGGAAGGTTTCAATCAAATCCAAAGGAGAATCATCTCCAAGCAATCAAAATGATACTCAGGTATATTAAGTGGACTATGAATTATGGATTATGGTATATAAGAACCATGTATTTAAATTTGATAGCTTATATAGATGCAAATTTGGCATGAAGTATAGATTATATGAAGAATACTAGTGAAGTAACCTTCTTCTTAGGTGGGTGCCTATTTTCATGGATAAGCAAAAAGAAACTATCAGTAGATTTTTTCACTTGTGATTTTGAGTATATTTTATTATCTTCATGTTACAGTCAATTCATATGGATTAGATATACCTTAAAAGACTACAAGGTCTAGAATGATGGTCCTAGCTCTATCTATCATGATAATACAAGTGTTATAAGCATCTTAAAGAACCATGCCATACTCTTAAAGACCAAAAACATTCCCATTAGGTATAATTTTATAAGAGATAAGGTAAGTGAAAAAAGTTCCAAACTTGAATATGTTTCTACACATGATTATATTGCATATATCTTGACCAAACCACTTCCAAAGGTAACTTTTGAACACCTAATATAGGAACTGGGTATAATTCCTAACCCTAGCAATCATTAAAAAAGTCAATTACCTAGGGGGAGCTAAGCATGATCATTATTCCTAAGAATATGTGAGTTTTTACAAGAATGTATACATAGATATAAGGGGAGCATGTTTGTGTTATATCTCATAAATCATAAGTCTTGTGTGTTAAGTATTTTGGTTGCAATGAGTGTGATCCAAGGAGTTACAAACATCACTTTGTCATTTATGTCAAAGGGGGAGAAAGATAATAATAAGAAGATAATTATGATCATCATATATTATGTTTTGTCATCAATGACAAAGGGAGAGATTGTTGAGCATTGTTTCTATTTTTTAAGTTTGGCATTGATGTTGTCAATGATGTCAAAAGTTCTTAAGAAAGGTGTTCATGAGGTCATTAAAGAATTTTATTATTTTATATCATCATTGAGAGGTATGAAAATATATGAGGATAATTTAATAAATATGATCAAGGTATAAGAGCATCAAGAAGTGCTTCAATGTCAGTTATCAATTCTCAAGATCTTGAGAAACCTAGTCATAACACTAATCAGTACATGAAGAGACCTTATGAGAAGGCATGAGCTTAGTGGCCCAGTGATATGAATGAATAGAGGAATTATAGTATGTATGAAGTTTTTTTTTATCATGAATATGAGGAATTGGATCACTCATAAGAGTATTAGAGTGAGCCTACAAGGGTAGGACCTAAAGACCTTATATGTAACTAGACTTATTCTAGACCCTGCCTGAACCTAATGAGGTTTCATGAGGTATTATCAAGGAATATGAATAATTTATGTTAGTTTTTAATCATGTTAATAGGTTTTATGACATGTATATGAGGTTTTTATATCTTATAATGTAGGATTTTATTTTCAAGACCTAATGTGACTTGTAGATTAAGGCTTAGAGAGCAAAGAGAGATGGTGGCCAGATGGAGTATCGGGATCAGTTTCCAAGGAAAGTACATAAAAGTGAGTGTTTTAATATGTATTTCATGTTGTTTCAAATATTTTGACCAAATTTTAAGTCAAAATTTTAAGGTGAAGTAAAGAAAGAGTATTTCAAGGTCTCTCATGTACATAGAATGAAGGGTTATCAACCCAAGAAGAAATTTCAAGTGTTCATTTGAATGTTTAACCTATACATGGGAACCTAATATATTATTGGTATTTTTTTAAGGTTTCAATAATTATTTTATATAATGATTGGATAATCTTTATGAATGATCATTAAGATTAAAAGATGGTTCAAACCCTCAAAGAACCCTAATAATGATTCAATGTGAAATATCTTATTCTAAATTACTCAAAATTGGATTATTATGGATATTTAAGTGTTTTTATGTTTTATTAAACTCTCCCATGAATCTCTATATGTGATTGGTTTATTAGGTGAGTGAGTGGAATCTATAGGAAAGGTCTTGTTTCTCAAAAATTTGTTGTAACAGTCAAACTTAACCAAGTCAAAGTATGAAAATAATTTAAGGTTGAATCTTGAGAATTTTATTTGATGTACATGGTGTTTTTTTAGTAGTTTTTATCCCTCATTAGAGATAAAATAATCATACAATTTGACCAATCACTAATAGACCTAATGATCCAAATAATGAGAAAACTAGCTAGAAGTGAGAAGGTGATTAGGATGTGTTATCATGTATTAGGAATGAATAAAAGTGCATGTAAATGTATTTAAATACTTATAATACATATTTATTTTTGATATAATATTTTTATATCATTTTATATAGAAAAAATTTGCCTCAAGTTGACTTGTCTAGCTTAGTGAGGTCTATGTACAGTGAGGTTATGAGATTGGTCTGAAAGATCAATATTGGTATTAGAGATTATGATATAATTGTTAGAGGTTTTTTTTTGGATGTTTTAATATCATATTAATGTATTTTAATTTCTTTATTATTATATTTTATGTGTCATAAGTTCATGTTTCCATGACTGTGTTTTGAGGCTAATTGGTAGTTTTGAGTGGGCTCTTTACAGAGAAGGGTTTAGGTCTATTTGCCCTATATTATGAAGCTAAAAAAACATGGTTATGATCCTAAGATAATTTATATTTTTATGTGTTATTTTTTCCATGGTTTTTGGGGAAAATTGTGTTTTTTCTTCATTTATTCAAAATAGACTTTCTGGGTATGCACATGCCTATTAAGAATAATGTTTTAAGAAGGGGTTCAAGTGGTGGTTGGACCTAAAAGGTGTTGTGGACCCAAATTTAAGTTTTATAAGTTATATTGGATTTATATTTTATATTTTCCTCATGATTGAGAAATTTTATAGTGTTCTAAAAATTTCAAAGGGTAACATGTGTTAATGAAGGCCTAATTGAATTAGGTCTCCTTAAGGCCTAAAACAGGTTTTGTTCTTATATGATATGGAAAACCTATTATAATGTTTGATTCATGTTTTTGTCATGACCTAAATCATCTTTTATTGAAAATATAAGAGGTAAAGTTGTTGGAAGTACAAGATGACTGAGAAGCGGGGTGAATTAGTCAACCAATATTTCACTTTAAGACACTTATCTTTCATTCATTGGCATTCATAAATCAACACAACAAGCATATGCAACTAGATTACCATCAAATCAAGGAGACCACATATAAAGCATGAATAAAATAAGAAAATCATAAAATAAATTATAATGTGGTAAACCCTCATGGGGAATAAAACCCACTCTTAAGCCTATAAACACATGGACTACTTATCCTATAAGGTATTAAAAACATGAGACTTTAATGGAACACCTATTCCATAAGGAGCACCTTCCCCTAGGATGGTCAAGTCCTTATGACCAAAATTTAATGAAAGACTTATTACACAAGGATTTCCTATCCCTAGGATGGGTAAGTCCTTCTAAATAGACTTTAGTGAAACACCTATTTGACAAGGAACCCTTGCCCCTAAAATGGTCAAGTCTTTCTAACCTAGATGTTGAGCACCCTCCCAAAACCTATGTTATGAACATATCCACCTTTGAACTGATGTATTCAACACCTAATGATGGACATATAATTTTATAACCGCTAAAAAACACCCTATCTATCTCATACAATCATCTCACATAGGCATGCCATAATGTCTCTTCCTCTTCACTCAAACTGTCTTCATATACACACTCAAACATGAAAATCCTTCTTCTATTTGTTTATCTCCCCAATCTCCAAACCTATAAGAACACTATTTTGACATCACAAATATGACCTAAACATCATACACACATTTATCAACCATCTCTAATATACAACCCATCCACTAAGCACACACCCTTTCTTCTTTCCTTCTCTTTACAACTCTTACACACACCTCTTCTTGTAAGTCTATAAATCACCACCTTTGATTTCACATTTTATAGATCCATCATGATTATTATCTTATAGGTCAGCTATAATACTTGTATTATCCCTTAATACATATAACATATCTCAATACCATCCACATAAGATAGAGATGCAACTATGGGTCACACTTAAGTAGATATGCCTTTCAATTAGGCCTTAGTAGACCTTATAGTTCTCATGGAGACCTATTCACCCATTTATCACTTAATCCAATAATTTAGAAACACAAGACCACTTCTAAATGTATAAGTCTAATACACATGACCTTTTAGATATTCTTAAATGATTATAGTCATCATTAAACACCTCTGTGTATGTTTGATCTACTCAAACATTAGATTTGTACATAAGAACACCATGAATGAACAAAAAATAAACTTCTAAGAATTTGTTCATACTGAATATGGATTGATCAAACCTCCAAAATCCATAAAAATTATTCTCATGGATTATACAACACTCTTTAATAGGTGAATACCCTTAAAACATCCAAATAGCATCAAAACAACTCAAATATCCATCTCACTTCACTTACAAAATATGGTCAAACCATAGTCAACTTTGGAGCTAACTTTGATTGTATAAACATTCAGACCTTTTAACTAGATTCACTAAATGCACCTTGAATTATTCTACAACTTTTTGGCTTATTACATCATGAAATTCATCCTGGATCAAAAGTTATAACTTAAAAACTAAGCATTGGTTTTCCTTCATTAATTTGAATATTCAAATTCCAATGGTCACTGTTAAACATCGAATACTTTGTCAACATCTCACTCCCTCTCATATCTTGAATGAATACACATCATCAATGTCCCTCAAAATTATCCTGATCTTTATCTATGTTAAACATCTATTAGTTTGACCTCATCTTGTGCTCCTTAGTAATTTTGATCAAATACACACCATCAATCTCCTCGAAAGTAGCTTAGTCTTTACCTTTTCTCATTGTTAAACATCAAACACTTTTCACCATCTCATTACTTCCTAATAATTTGGAACAAATGTGCTCCATCAATATATTTAAGATTAACCTATAATTTAACCATCTTAAAAATCAAACACTTTGACCTCTTTGACTTAATATGCATCATAGATCTACATCTGTATGAACACCCACTTGTCATTAGATCCTGATCTGGTCTTGGTCTTTACCATTTATAAATTCAGCTATGTATGAGAACCAATGCAATCGACCTAGAAGGCCAACTTTGAACCTTAATAAAAAAAATTATGCTTAATTCTATGTCCTAAAATTTTAACCATATGATCTTCTTTCATAGGGGAATCCATAAAAATATCAATATTCTCCTAAAACCTTTGCACATGTGAAATATGATTCCATTAAATTGATTACTCAAATCTACTTAAACTTAGATATTTAATCTTAGATTAATTTCTTGTTGTAGATCTATGATGTGATTAAATGCACACCATTATATCTCCCTTTGTAAATTTGTCTAAGTATGGGAAAACATTGAAACACAAACTAAAACTTACAACATAGTAACTTTGGACTAATGTGATCATACCCATATGACCAACTCTTAGGAATAATTTGATCACACCCATATGACCAACTCCCCATGATTCATACATACATGGCAATGGTGATGTCAGTAAGTCTCCTACTCCCATTTTTCTACCATAAAACCAACTAGGCATAGATAAACATAATGAAAAAGTGAATTAATACCATGTATTCCCATAAGCATTTTAAGCACTCTTGACACACCATAGGACCTCTTCAACATGATCTCATCATCCATAACATTCATAAACTTCTTATCCAAGCATATATTGAAGATATATGCATACATAATAGGCTAATAAGCCTATTCCAACACACTAATCACATGATTGTCTTCTCTCCTTGGCATGAAACCACATCAACATGCTAGATACAATATGATATTCCTTAGACAATACTTACCTTATCTCATATGTATCCAAATCTTGCCTTGCACAACTTCAGTCTCAAACTCATAATCATAATGATATCACCACTTGATCATTATCTTTGACATCAATGCACATATGAAATTAATGAAAACACTTGCCAATAATCTCACCCTTTATCATTTTTGTAAACCTCTTCTTTTCCTTCTCCCCCTTTACCATTAATGATAAAGTGGAATAAATAGCCACCAAGATCCTCTTAACATCATGAATGTATTCAAATATACTTATAGGTGCTCAAGATACTTACATACCTCATATGAAAAAATTGGTCCCCATTTTTAAATACACCAATCTAAACTTGGGCTTCTCTAATCCTTGGACCTGTTAACTGACATCACTCACAAGCTTCCTTTGCTTATGCATCAAGATCCAACACAATTTCTCAATGATTGAACATCCCATAAATGCTTCTCTTTACATCATGCATGGATCCAAAATTCACTCAAACTATATGATTTAACTCCCCTTAACTCTATTTAAACCACCTTGTACTTGAGAACACTTAGAAGGACTCCCCCTAAGATCTCTGAGCCGTTGTACCTCTTCAACATCTTTAGATCTCCACACACCATGAAAAAACACCACACGTGATTACTAGCCTTCTCTCTCAATCCACCTTAAGGACCACCAATATAAATTCATTCCATTGATACTTGAAACACTGATGCCTTTCTATTTTTTTGAAACTGAGCAAAAACATCAAATCTTCACACTAAGCCTGTCTAGACTCATTGTAACCCTACTTGGAACTTAAAGATCCCACAAATTTTAGTATACATATTTTTAATACTTGAAAATTCATATCTAGATCACTCTCATTTCACCCTTCAAGAACACCAATTTTCATCACCTATCTCATCCTTTGAAACAAACTTCCTTCATAAATGTTCTAGCCAATTAGGCCTCCCTCTTGATAAAAACTTGAATAATTTGAAAAAAACAAACCTTAAAATCTCTATGAATCTTGATTTGAAAATACATTTATCACATTCAACCTATTAATAAGCCTAAAACCTCAACTCATAAGGAAAACCACATTTCTAGCATAGCCCAAAACTCTAGAATATCAAAACAAATAGGGTCAATAAACCTTCTTCTATTTAATACCCACCTCTAAAAATTCTTACACGCCTAGAGATAACCATCAAATACTTATAGACCAAGATTTGAGCCTCCATAATTTTGGGAACCCATACATATTATAACCCATTTTAGGCCTACTTGCCCTTAAGCTAAAAACTTACAAAACTTAGAGCAGTCAAAATCTCCAATTTGACTTCAACATACCTTCAGACCTCAAAACCACCTAGATCATGGTAGGATAAGGTCAACAAAACTTTTTATGTAAAAATATCATCTTGAAAACTCAAAAATCTTCCTTTTCCACTTGAAAACCTTTAATCTGACCCTCCAAACTGAAAATACCCTTCTAAGACCACATGCTTCTTTAAACTAAGAAATGTCTTCATGAAACACAATAAAGATACCTTTAATTCATAAGGACCTAGAATAGAGTAGCATATTAGTCCTCATCACAAGACTGAAGAACATTTTTCTTCTTCCTTTTTCTTGACTAAAATAACTTGCTTGGCATCCATCTCTTCTTTGTCTTCCTTGACAATACATGATGAAAACATAGGTTCTTGGCATATATATTCAACTAACACCTTCTCCTCATTGAAAGTAGACAACAAACACTCTTTGTAATCATGAAACTCCTTCTTACTTGAAAATTATTTAACTATAGAAAATAAACCATTAGATTGAGATCCTTCTTTCAAATTCTCCTTAGCCTTGAATGGTATAATTGGTATGATTCTTGGATCATCCACCTTCTTATCCATTTGGATTGATATCAAGCTTCTTTGGTACTCTTGAGACACCTCCAAAATTGATTCCTTTTCTACAGTATTAGAATTTTGATCATTGAACTGAATAGGACTATCCTTCACTACCTTAGGTCTCTACATCATGTTTTGACTTTTGATATGCTTTTTAGGAGTCTCTCCCTTCTTTAGATGACTTGAGGGATTATCAAACTTACTAAGACAAATTCTAAAAATATGATCTTTCATATCACAACTGAAACAAATAACATCATTCATACCTTTTGGCAGATTTGAACTATGATCAATCTTTGGCCAAAAACTCCTATCATAACCCCATTTGTGTCCATACTTGAATAACTTCCTTCTATAGTCCTTAACTTTATGAACATACTTATTAAATGTATAATAATGACCATGGAATAAACTATCATACATTGAAGCATTTGGTTGTCTAACAAACCTTCTTACATTACTTTCAAAGTTTGCATTCTTCTTAGCTTGCTCAGGCTTTACATGTTCCTTTTCCATCTTGTCCAACTTTTTTATGAGTTGTTCATTCTCTACTCTCAAGGAATCAAGATTAGTTTTAAACTCATCATACTCACCTTTATTTGAACTCACCTTGGTATTGACTTTTTCTAATTGAGTCTTGAGATATATGCACTCTTCTTCTCTTGATTTTAGGCTACCATTTGAAACCTCTAATTGAATTCTAAGATCTTTGATGACCTATTTATCCTCCTTGGCTTCTTTATCCATGCCATCCTTCAATATACATGTTTTTTGTTCAAGAGACTTTATTAGCTCTTGATAATTCTTCTCGTCTCTCTTGGTCTTGCCTAAAAAACTTCCCTCAAAAGAAATGACTTATGCTTCAATACCTTTGATCACATACCTTATCTTATGATTCTTCTTTATGAGCTCAGCATCTAGATCCACTTCTTATTCATTGTTGTCATAGAACACTTCTTCATTAAACATGATGTCCTATTCTTTTGAACAACTTTCCTCTTTTGAGCTCAAACTTGCCTTGGCATATTCTAGTTGAACCTTGAGATAATTGATAACTTTATCATCCTATTTGGAATATTTCTTTAAATTACATATATTATCTTCAAGTGCCTTAATCCTATACTTCCATTGTTGATTCTCTTTCTTTAACTACCTAGCAATCTTATGATAATTAGGATCTCCTTCAAATTATTAAGCTTTTTCCAAAGGACCTACTCTAATACCAATTATTGGGGGTAAAATATGAATAAGAGGGGGTGAATAAATCAACCAATATTTCACTTTTATATCACTTATCATTCATTCATTGACACTCATGAATCAACACAATAAGTAACTAGATTACCATCAAAGCAAGGAGACTGCATACAAAGCATAAATATGAGAAGCACATCATAACACAAAATATAATGTGTAAAACCCTCATGGTAAATAAAACCCACTCTCAATCCTACACACACATAGACTGATTTTCTTATAAGGTATTACAAACATGACACTTTAGTAAAACACCCATTCCACAAGGAGCACCTACCCCTAAAATGGTCAAGTCCTTCTAACCATAATTTAATGAAACACATGTTCCAAAAGTGATATATAGGTTAATTTGGAGAAGGTATTGAAGTTGATCAAAACTTTTACCATTGCATAGGGCCTATATAAACCTTTCTGACAGTATATAGAATGCAAAAAATGAAGTTCATATGTTCCTTGTGTAGTCAGTCAAAGGTCTAATAAAATTGGTTAAAATTGGTCAAAGATGGTCAAAATACATAAATTAACCATTATGGAAAAAAATTAGAATAGTTATAATGTATAGAGTATCTTGAGAGTGTTTTGGCACATTTTTTGGTTTGTAAAATGGAGCATGTATGTGCAAGTTATCGTACAATGAAGATCAAACTTAAAAAAATTGGTTTTGGATAAAACATCTAGTTGGAAGTCAATAAGTGGTAAGTGGTTGACAATTGGTGAGTGGATGAGAAGTAGTGAGTGGATATTGGACCATATGGTGGGTATTCAAGCCACCACATGGCTTACCACCAATTAATTTCCATGGTCCAATTTTTAATAGTGACTTAATTGACTATATTATTCTCATACTTACCACTTCCTCATGACATCATGTCATAACAATGAATTCAATGTCACACATGCCACATTCCATGCCTAAACATCCACATTCATGCCATAAACATCCATGTTTCATCCACATGAAACCAAAAATATCCACTCAAGTTTTTAACTTGCTATATGGACAAGCCATCACCCAACCGTCAAAGTTTCCAAAGACAAGTGATGGAGAACATGGAGTAAGGCACGAGGCTATCATGAAGGGCAAGGCTTATTAAAGACTTGGTAATATCAAAACCCACCAATTGTGGGATAAATTACTATCAACACTTTAAAATAGTCTATCAAAGACTATTTAAAAACCTAACAAATTTGAAACCCCATGAATGTGGGATAAAAGGATTTGCCATGGGTTTTGAACCCTTATCCTCTCAGATAAAATGATATGCATCCCACTACTAAGTCCATGGACTCAAGAATTATATAAAGGGGTTAAAGTGTTATTTTAATGCAATAAATTTAACCAATATTACTAAGTCTTAAGGATTAGTCTTCGTTCTTCATCTAATTTGAGGCATCTAGAGTCATTTCTAGACTTCGAGGTAAACTAGTGTAATATTCTAGTTTCCAAGAAATTTCCATCGATATGCTGAGTGTCTATATTTGAGGTTGTTTGTCACAAATTTTTATGGTTGGAAGTGATATTTTTGAGTAGAAGACATTTGGAGGTGTTTTCAAGAAGGTAGGGAATCTGTTCGAGTATTTATTAGGATTCTTCAAAGGTCTGAAACATATGTAGATCCATTGTTGATTGTAAAAATTAATATTTCTATATTTGCAATCATTTAATAGTGGATTGGTTAGTGTTTTAAGTGAACCCAGAGATGTAGGCATTTACCAAACTCCATTATCAAATTTTGTGTTGTGTTTTGAAATTTTTTTGAATTCTTCTTGTTAAATTGATGTTTTGTAAGTCAATTTTTAAATTATTCTATAAATTGATATTGTAAATCAAAATTAAAATATGCAAGTGTATTATTTCTTAAGTTTATAGATCAGGTTAATATCAAAGAAGTTAGTGTGTTGGGTTAACTTCTGTTTAGGCATTATTTTGGTGTATCAAGTTTGATATTCGAACTAAATTGTAGGTAAATTTTTTATTTTATTATTTTAACCAAAACTAATTTTTTAAAATAATGGATCTAATGCTAGCTTAGATTTAGTTGTTATTTAATTCCATTATCATTGTGATAATGTATTACCTATAATCTCAAGAGCAAAGTCAGCAAGTGGTAGAGCAACAATAGGAGTAGCAAATTGAGAGACTTTAACAAAGCATTGATGTACTATGAGTAAAACTGTAACAAGAACATTCATATAAGAAGAGAATGTGTGGATATTTAGTGATTTGCAAACATTATGCCCACTAAGGACATAATAACAAGCAATTATAGATACTACATCCTAGTTAGGCTCCATTATGGTTCAAGAAGCATAATGAGTAGAGATGTAAAGCAAAAGGGAAGACACCCATCAAAAAAGTTTCAAATCCCAATTCTCCTAAGCATCAAGTAGTAGATGAAGGATTCATCCAAGAGATGTTGTTAAACTAGACTACAAAGGTACACTCTAGTTATAGTAGTGATTCTTCTAATTCATATACTCCTACTAATCCTATCAATGAGAATAATGTTGTAAGTATGGAAGAAAATAATGCTTTGATTATTAATGTATTTTTTTATTTACATTCTAAAGATGAAAACAATGAAATCAACTCTTCTGGCTATATTGACAATGTTAGGGATACTAAATATACTAACCCTAAACATTTATCAAAGTCATTTGAAAAGCACATAAAGGGAATAGGTTCTAAGCTGCTAACTAAAATGGGATTTGAACGAAAAGGCCTTAGAATTAATGGTCAAGGAATTTTCTAGCCTATCTAAGTGGAAAAGATATCACTCTATGTAGTATTAAGATATGGAGATAAAGAACAAATATCCCAAGAAGCTGAGCTAGAGAGTTACTCAAGCAGGAAGTCAGAACACCCTAAAGAATTGAAAGAAGCATTATCATAAGATGAAGTAGTTAAATATGATAAAGCATCTTTAGATGACTTATCAAGGTATGAAAAGAAGAAATACTCAAATGTATTTTATAATTATGCCTCAAAAATCCCTAGAAAGATGCTTAAAAGACATGCTAAGAAGAAGACTGATGAAATGAAATTGCCTAAAAAAGACATGAACTTTGGTTTATACTTCAATGCTAAGGGGAAAATGTTGAAGGAAGATAAGCAAAGTTATCCACAACCTCAGGCAAAGATTTTAACTACATCTTCAATCAAGCAAAAGATAGAATATTTTTAGTCAAAACCTGAGGTAACATCCACAAAGGAGATGGTAGTCAATGAGGAGCTAATAGTATAGAAATTATCATCCTAGAAAGGTAAGTAACATTTCTTTAAAAGAATAATTGTTAAGAATTCTATGATAGATGTTATTTTTGATAAAATTTTATTAAAGGAATTTGATCTCAAAATATGTTTTATAAACCTTAGGTTTTCAAACTAAGCTACATTTCCAACCCTATTTTCTAGATAAGATATATAATAGAAATAATGTACATGTAAGTAAAACATGTAAACTAGGGTTTATAATTACCACCAACTTTTTAGATGAAGTTGAATTAGATGTGGTTCTTCTTCAATTTAGTGGAATTATCCTAGGTAAACCATATATATCTTTGAGAAAAGAAATTTACTCCAAGAAGGAAAATCAATACAATAGTGTAAAAGATGGGATAGAATATCTCATGTGAGCACATCGATAGTAACTATTATAGGTAAATAGAGCCATAAGTGTTTTTATACCCATGTAAGTTAAGAACACTATAAGACAACATGAAGATGTCATCATGAGAAGAATCAAGAATGACCTAGAAGACAGGTTGTATATTTTAATCTGTATAGAGTGTACAAACATGCATACATATTTTCCTTATGTTTTTAAGACCTAAATATAGGAAATGTTTATAAATGCATAAGACCCAATTATGGGAAATATTTGTAATAATTATAGTTTTTATCAAGACCCAAAAAGAGAAACATTTATAAATTGTGTTGTTATGTAAGACCCTGAGAGGGAAATTATAAAATGTTGATTGTTATAACACTAGGTGACATGAAACAGTCTCAAATATGAATACTTGAAACCAAATGACATTTAGGAGATCATCCAAGCCAAAGTTGAGACCTAGAGCCATATAAAGATACTCACATGGAGTACCATGTCTAATATTATCCCTTTGAGGACAAAAAGCCTTCTTAGAGGGTAGGATTGATCTAGAGGTCAATTTAGATAAGGTCTTGAATAAGATCAAAACTTGCACCATTGTGTAGGTCCTGGTGAAACCTTTTTAATGGTATGTAGAACATAGAAAATGAAGCTCATATGTTCTTTGTGTAGCTAGTCAAAGGATTAATAAAATTAGTCAAAATTAGTAAAATATGGTCAAAATATAAAAATTGATGATTATGGAATGATTATATAATAGTTCCAATGCATAGAGTATCTTTAGAGTTTTCTAGTTCATTTTGTAGTTTGTAAAATGGAGATCATATGCGCAAGTTATCACACAATGAAGATCAAACTGAGAAACTAAAAAAATTTAGTTTTAGATGGAACATCCAATTGGAAGTGAAAAATTAGAAAGTGGTTGATAATTGGTGAGTGGATGACAAGTGGCAAGTAGAGATTAGACCATGTGGTGGGTCCTCAAACCACCATGTGGCTTGCCACCAATTAATTTCCATGGTCTAATTTTTAATAGTCATTTATTTGACTATATTATTCTCATACTTACCACTTCCCCATGACATCCATGTAATACCGAAAAATTCCATGTCACACATGCCACATTCCATGCCTAAACATATACATTCATGCCACATGAATCCATGTTCCATCCACATGAAGTGATAAATATCCATTAAAATTTCCAACTTGCTACATGGACAGGCCATCATCTAACCATCAAAGTTTCCAAAGACAAATGATAGAGAATGTGGCCTAAGACATGAGGCTATCATGAAGGGAAAGGATTATAAAATATTTTGGTAATATTGACACCTGCCAAATGTGGGATAAATGCCTATCGACACTTTAAAATAGTCGATCAAAGACTATTTAAAAACTTAATAACTTCAAGGCCCAATGAATGTGAGATAAAAGGATTTCTCATGGGTTCCAAACCCTTATCCTCTCAGATAAAAGGATATGTGTCCCATCACTACATATTTAGACTCAAACATTAAATAAAGGGGTCAAATTTTTATTAGAATGCATCGAATTTAGCTAATATTACTAAGTCTTAAGGACTAGTCTTTACTTTTCCTTTAATTTGAGGCATCTAGAGTCATTTTTGGACTTTGAGGTAAACTAGTGAAATATTCTAGTTTCTAAGATGGTTCCAAAGATATTCTAAGTGTCCAAATGTGAGGTCATTTGTCACTAATTTTGATGCTTTTAAGTAAAATTTTTTAGTAGAAGACATCTAGAGGTGTTTTTGGGAAGGTGAAGAATATGTTCAATTGTTTGTCAGGATTCTTCAAAAGTATAAAACACGTGTAGATCCATTATTGATTTTAAGAACTTATATTGTTGTATTTTCAATCATTTTATAGTGGATTGGTTTGTGTTTTAAGTGAACCTAGAGATGTAGGTAATTGTCGAACTCCATTATCAAATTATGTGTTGTGTTTTGAAAATTTCTTGAATTCTTCTTGTTAAATTGATGTTTAGTAAGTCAATGTTTTAATTATTTCATAAATTTATATTGTAAAAAAAAATTAAAATATGCAAGAGTATTATTGCTTAAGTCTATGGATCATGTTGGTATCAAAGAGGTTAGTGTGTTGGGTTAACTTTTATATAAGCATGGTTCTCATGTGTCAAATTATTTGTGGGTAAATTTGAAATTTTATTATTTTAACCAAAATTAGTTAGTGTAAAACAATGGATCCAATGCTAGCTCAAACTTAGTTGTTACTAAATTCTATTATCACTAAGATAATGCAATACTTGTAATCTCAAGAGTAAATTTAGCAAGCGGTAGAGAAGTGACAAGAGTAACAAATCGAGAGACTCCAACAATGCATTGATGCACTATGAGTAAAACTAAAACAAGAATGTCAATAAAAGAAGAGAATGCATGGAGATTCAAATATTTTTGGAAATTGTGCCTACTAAGGTCATACTACCAAGCAATGCTAGATACTACATCCCAGTCAAGCTCCATTATGGTTCAAGAAGCAGAATGAGTAGAGATGTAAATCAAAGGGGCAGACACCTGTCAAAAAATTTATAAAGCCCAATTTTCCTAAGCATCAAGAAATAGATGAAGGATTCATCTAATATATGTTGTCAAGCTGGACTACAAAGGTACATTATAGTAGTTCTTATAATTCATATACTCCTGCTAATCTTATCAATAAGAATAATGTTTTAAGTTTGGAAGCAAATAATGTTATGATTATCAATGTATCTTTTGATGTACATTTTGAAGATGAAAATAATTAAATCAATTCTTGTAGCTATATTGACAATGTTAGAGATACTAAATATACTAACCTTAAACATTTAAGTCATTTGAAAAGCACATGAAGGGAATAAGTTCTAAGCTACTAACTAAAATGGGATTCGAAGGAAAAATCCTTAGTATTAATGGTCAAGGAATTGTCTAGCCTATCCAAATGACAAATAGACCACTCTATGTAGGACTATGATATGGATACAAAGGACAAATATCCCAAGAAGTTGAGCTAGAGAGTTACTCAAGCAACAAGTTAGAACACCTTGAAGAATTAAAATAAACATTATCAGAAGATGAAGTAGTTAAATCTAATGAACCATCTTCAGATGACTTGTCAAGGTATAAAAAAATAAATACTCAGATGTATTTTATAATTTTGCCTCAAAAATCCCTAGAAAGATGCTTAAGAGACATGTCAAGAAGAAGACTGATGAAATGAAATTGCCTAAATAAAACATGAAGTTTGGTTTTTACTTCAATGTTAAGGGGAAAATATTGAATGAAGACAAGTAAAGTTATCTGTAACCTCGGGCAAAGGTTGTAACTACATCTTCAATCAAGAAGAAGACAAAATATTATTAGTTAGAACCTGAGGTAACATCTACAAAGGAGATGGTAGTTAATGAGGAGCTAATAGTACAAAAATTGTCACTGTAGAAAGGTAAGCAACATTTATTTAAAAAAATAAGTGTTATGAATTCTAAGATAGATTCTATTTTTAATAAAAATTATCAAAGGAATTTGATCTCAAAAGATGTTTTATAAACCTTAGGTTTGGAAACTAAGGCACATTTCCAACCCTATTCTCTATAAAAGATAGATGATATAAATAATGTATATTTAAGTAAAACATGTAAACTAGGGTTTGTAATTGCCACCAAATTTTTAGATGAAGTTGAATTAGATGTGGTTCCACTTCAATTTAGTGGAATTATCCTAGGTAAACCATATCTATCTCTAAGAAAGGATACCAATTACCATAAGCATTTTAATTAATCTTGACACCTCATAAGACCTATACAACATGATCTCATCATCCATAGCATTAATTAACTTCCTATCCAATTGCATACTGAATATCTATGCTTATATAATAGGTTACCAAGCCTATGCCAACATACTATTCACATGTTTGTCTTATCTCTTTGACCTAAAACCACATTAACATGCTAGATATAATATGATAAGCCTCAGACAATACTTACCTTAGCTCATATGCATCTAAATCTTTCCTTACACAAATTCAAGCTGAAACTCATCATCATCATCATCATGACATCACCACTTTTTCATTACCTTTGAAATCAATGTACACATGACATCAATATTTGACATCAATAATAACACTTTCTAACAAAAGTGTGTATGGCTGACCAAGAGGTGTATGATCAAGATCTTAGTATAATAACAAGGCCTAATAGGCCTAATTAGCAAGTTAACATATATGAGAGTTGAAGAAAAAGATATAGCATTTTGAAGAGAAAAAGGATGTATTATGGACCATCATTAGGGTACATAAAAACTATCATTAATATCTAATAGGGGTATTAGAAATGACTAACAATGTCAAATTACCTAATCTATCTTGAAGAGACCTAATTGAGTGGAGAAGGCTAGAGACCAGTTTGAGAAGGATAGAGGTGTGTAGAGAGCTAAAGAAGGAGATCATCATCTATTGTAAGAGAAACAAAGGGTTATGAAGGTGATCAAAGGTTTGATGTTGCTGAATTAGTGCTGAGTCATCTAAGGGGTTGGTGCCTCCTTACAAGTTGGTACTTGTTAAAGCCTAGTCAAGTTGGTGCTTGGCTAGTTAGGGTTGGTGCTACAAGTGAAGTTGGTGCTTCACTAAATATTTGTGTTTGTCTTACAGGATAGTATTCCATTTTCATCATTATTGTTTTTTATTCCCTTTGAGGGTTTCCTACATACACATAATATTTTTAAATTTTATCAAATACTGATGCTTTACATCTTGCAAGTTCCCATCACAATTCAATCTCTCTAAGTTCATGCCTTAAGGGGTGAACTTAGAAAGGTGTGGGAAGACCTTTGGTTCTTCGTTTTGTCCTTTATTATCACATTATTATCAATGCATTCATCTCCTAAAACCTTTCTCTAAGTTATTTCTCCTCCCTTACACATTCCTCTAGTCTTTTCTTCTTTTTACCCTTCTTCTCCTTGCTTGGTACCCTTTTTACCTGCCCAACCAACTAGGTTGACCTAGTCAACCTAGTGTGTTTTGGGGCCATTTTATCTCCTTAGGTTTGTTATCCTTTTGGTCAACCTAGCACAGACTTTAGACATTAGCCCAAAAATGTGTTAGGTCAACCAGGTTGACCTAGCACAACCAACATGTCTGAATTATTTTTAGGTGAGATACTCCTATATATACAAGGTCATTTCACTCATTATTAGGAAGTGAAATCAAGATTTATTATTTTCTCATGGTTCTTCATAATTTTCTCTTCCACCATTCTACTTCAGGATTCTTAGCTTAGGTTTCTTATTTGGAGAGTCATATGGACAGGTCTTAGATGCATTTGCCTAACAAAGTGATCTTTATGAACCATAACAACCTCTTGCAAAGCCCCATTGGCCAATGGAGATATTGAATCAAAATGGGTTCACATTCAAGTAAGTATATTCTAACTTTGTTCTTCTCTCTTTTAGTAGATATAAGTACCTTAAATGTTGGCTCAAATAATATTACTCTTCATATTCTATGTATTAGGGTATTACTCATACTTACTTCATTTGAAGTCCCCTATACATATTGGATTGTTTTTCATCTAACCCCTCACATTGTACAACAAGCTTTGGTGTGCAATACATTAGTTTAATTTTCTTGTTATTAAAATATTTTACTTTCTTGTTTGTTAGCATAAGTGAAATATCAAATCATAGGACTCTTTTAGGGTTGTATAATTGTGTTAGACTATAGGATTTGGAACCCTTCTTAGCATGATATGTTGTGAAACTTGATACAAGTGATCCCCTAATTGGATCTAGTAGATCCCCATATTGGTTATGCTCCTATTTAATAAGTGTATACCCAATTGAAAGTGTAGGTGTGCTCTATCTTATTTTATCCAATATTAATTCATGTGCATCATGAAATTCCAATTACATACATTATGGTCAACCTGATGTGAATAAAATTATTTTAGGGTTTGATAACTTTTACTTAATTTATTTCATTCTTTTTATCATCATTTCTTTCATATATTTTGACAAACTAGTTTGATTATGTCAACCCAATTTATTTTCTCTATATGTAGGAATAAGCAACTAGATTGATCAACTTGACCTAGTATAGGTTTTCAACACTTTTAGACTTCTAGTTTAGCTTACTAAGTTGACCAAATTGACCTAACACATTTTCAACCACTTTTTAGCAAGTTCTTATATAGCTTGATCAATCATCTCAACCCAATATAGGTTTCAATTTACCAAGTTTTCAAATTAGCTTACTAGGTCAACCAACTCGACCTAGTGCATTTTCTTTCAGTTCAGCCTACTAGGTGGACAAGGTCAACCTAGTGCATTTACATCACTTTTTTAGTAGGTTTATGTATTGTTTGGTGGATTAAGCTTGACCCAATTTGTAATTTTTTGATATATTTCTCTAAGGTTCTAGATCAACAATCTTATTCTTTCTATCTCTAAACCATCAAGGTTAGTATTTTCTTCTTTATATCTTTCTATTCTATACTTTCCTTTCAATTTTATAGTCTTCAAAACTACCCATATACAACCAACTAGATCAACCTAGTCAACCTAGTTTTTTGTGCTATTTGAAATAATTAGGTTGACTTGGTTGACCTAGGAGGTTTTCTAGACCTTGTTTTCAATAGTACTAGCTTGACTCTATCGACCTAGTTTTGTACATCATGCATATAGTGTCTTCAATATACATTATTTCAAATTTGGAATTCACCTTATATGTTAATCACATATTTTATTTTAGTTATATGCATGCTTAGAATAGTTCACATAGTCTAATTAGGAGGTTTTTAATTAACCGCTTAGTTTCACTATTTATATTTTATGCACACATGACCAAATCACATAACATCAATAATAATTTTAACATTTGACTACCTAGGCCAACCTACTTGGATTTCATCACTAAGGGGGAAGCCAACTTGATGCTATGGTCAAGTATAAAATGTGGTTAATGGTATATTCTAGCTAAGCACCTGACACCCTTATCATTACAGTGTGTTAAGTGAGGGGGTAGGCCCCAATACTAAGCCTATATCATTTCCACCACAACCCCTTTCATCCTAAACTCACCTAAAACCATCCATATATTTCTATCTAATACCTTGCTTATAGCCAACTCCCTATCATTTAAAATTATTTTAATAATCTAATTAACATTCTAAGTTGACCAATTAGTTAGCTTTACTTTCCAAGTTGTCCACTTATTATTTGCTCAATTGTGTGTGTAATAACTTTCATTACCTAGAATTGGTGTAAGGTTTTTCTTTATGTACATCAATTGGATTGGCCAACATTAATTCAATTGACTATTTATTTACTTTTAGCATTTACTTTCTTAGATTAGTTATAAAATAATCTTGTTCTATTTACCATCTTGTCATCAACCTTTTATTTTTATTATCTATTGTAATAGGTCAACGTGGTTGACCTAATACTATCACAGACCCTTTTTTTCCCCATGTTCACTACACTAGGATGACCTAGTTGAACTAGTACAATTTGTAGGTCTTATTTTTACACTAGGTTGATTTGGTTGACCTAGTTTTGTTTCCAAATTTCTCTAGTTATAAACCTAACTCTTTACCTCTTTTAATTTACATTCTGTTCATTTTACTTTGGTCAAAATGAGGTCTCCTATTACAATATTTGTGGATAATCTTAATATATTTAGACCTTATATGGGATGTTCATTTCTCCCTTTCTTTTCTTTCCAAGAACACCATCACTCTTGGGGAATTTATTCTCCTCCATCTACAAATTATAACATGGTTCAAATAAAACCTCAAGATGAAGTTGATAGATAATTCCTTTTTTCACCTAACAAGAAAACTCTCAAAATCTGCAAACTAATGTGGGAGTGATTGACACAAGTTTATTTAGCATTCCCACTAATAGCCTTTCCTCTAATAATCCTCCCCTTAACACCAATTTAGGGAGTATTCCTTCTAACACCAACTCACCACCTAATACAACCCAATTATTAGCCTAATTAATTCAACAAATAAACATTATGTAAAATTTTAATACCAATCAAATGATGTAACTTCAACAACACTTGATCAATGTGGCTAATCAATCTCCAATCATGTATCCTCAAGCTAATACTAACTACATTCCTCCACCTCTTCGAGATGCTTCAAGTACTATTATTCCTCAATCAATAATGATTAACAAGATTTTTCAAACCATTCAAAATGATCCTTTATCTCCCTTCATTATATCTATTGAAATTAGCAACATATCACCAACTATCAAATATGATGGGACTAAATACCCTACCTCATTTATTAAAGCCTTTGGTAATCTCTACAAAGAGTGGATCCAAACTAATATATTTTATACTACTAAACTCTTAGTTAAAACTTTCACTGGTTATGTATTAGAATGATATAATCAATTACCTCAACATTCTATTTGGCAACTTGATGATTTGGTCAATCCTTTAGTTAAAGATTTTTACCAAAATGATCTTCCTAAAAATTGTCTTAGCCATTTCATGAATGCTAAACAATATCTTAACGAATCAACTCATGACTTTATTAAAAGATGGAAATCCTTAGCTCATAAATTTGATCATAATATGTTTGATGATAACCTATTTAGACTCTTTATTATCTATTTAACTCCCACTCTTCAGTACAAGGTTTGAACCTTTGCTCCTTAAAATCTTAATGAAGCTCTTGATCAAGATAAATATCAAGACATTTTTATGAATAAATTTGAACCTAATTATAAACTATGTAAAGGACATTTTAAAACATATAATGCTATCCCTAGTAACACTTCTTAAACCAAACCAAGAGTTGCTAGAAATGATATTCCTTTTCCATCTCACATACCTCTTTCGGTACATCAAATGAGATAATTTTTATCACCCTATAAACCTTTCATATATCCTAATTCTCTTCCTAAGTGGTATGATCCCAATCTCTTCTATTAGTTTTATGCTGACATTAGGCATTCTCACAGATCTTGTAGAGGTATTTCTATATGTGTTATTTCTTACATTCTTGGTGATTCATTTGACCATGAAACCATGATCAAAAATCATCATTAATAATAAACTAATGATTCTAAAAATGATAATCCTCTAAATATTCTACATCTAATAACAAAAAATTCTCTTCTCATAATCAATCAACTTCCAAGGATGTTTGTGTAATTGATGCCAATTATGACTAATAATTTAACAAATCTCAATATTTAATTATAGATAAGGTCAATTATCATCAAAAACCAGCTCACAAAGATCCTATTACCAAGCCTAATAAACCTTTTTTTGGATGAATAATTTCTTAAATATATTACCACTCTGAATATTAAATTGAAAGCACCTAAGGAATGACTTTCTCCTTCTGATCCCGCAACCATATCTATTCCTCCAAAGTCTAATTTATCTTCTAAACCTCATATCTCTTCTTCTAAATCTCATTGTAATTTACTTGAAGAACTTAACTCTATGTCATATAAGATTCCTCTTATGGATTTGGTTTTCACTTCACCTTATCATCATAAATTCCTTATGAAACAACTCGAAGAGATCAAGGATCTATCTTCTTTAGATGAAGAACAACCTCTATTGATTCTCAACCAACTAACATTAATGCCATCGAATCCATGTGTCAATCTTCCAAGATTTCTATTGAATTCCTTGAAGAGGACATGATTAATGATACAATTCTCTTTTGTGTCAATGATCCACCTCTCTTCATCAAAATAGCCATTAATACCACCCTCATTTAAAAATTTATAGTTAATAAGGGTTATGGTATTAATGTGGCCTATTTATGGCTTTTACTATGCACTAGGAATTTGTGTAATAAAAGGAGATTAGTATGGTGTTAGTGAATGAAATCAAATCAAAAACACACTAAGCTAACATCTTCATGTTTAGTTACTAGGGTGAGATTAGTAACAAAAACAAATGACAAACACAACTAAAAAGTAAGGAAAAATAACAAGAAATTCCCTCACCTTCCTTGGATGTTCCAAATGCCTTTGTAGTAGTGGCTTGCTCGGCTTTGTGCTCATGAATTACTTGGCAATGAAATCTTGTCTACCTCCATCTCTCCTTGGCACCTTTGGCTTGTGCCTTGGCTTGACATAGAATTAATTTGGTATGGTAACACTAGTTTTCATGAAGCTTTTGTAACCAATATTATATTATAACTTTGCACAAATTAAGCTTTAAAATGATGTGATAAGGCCTCCTATTTATAGATTTTTTAGAATGTCTAGAATCAACTTGAACCATCCATCTCAAGATTGAGATGTGTGGCTAAGAATTAGAAATTAGTCAAAATCCTTTTTGGAGGTTATCAGTGGCTGTATTTAGGTGTCTATAGTTTTCCCCTATTTGGAAAGATGTCCCAAACCATAGGCAAAGTAATGTCTTCTCAAAGAATGAGAAATGGCTTGTATGCCAAAAAGAAGGTGATGGTTGAAGAACAAAGCTCCAAATGGTTTTGGGAAGCCTATAACCAATGATGGCTATGCCAACTGATACCAATAGTGATCAATGATGGACATGCCAACCAATGATGGTTTTACTAATCGATGATGGTTACTGTGTAAACCCATGACAAAGAAAAATGGCAAAAAAGGTTATAAAATCAAATTTTAAGTGTTTTAATGATCTAAATGAAGATTTTAAAGTTACATAGTGATATTCTTCATGTGTGGGATGCATCTTGTCCCATTGGGCATGCCATTATGTGAACTAGGAACTTGACTAAGAATATGAGATTAGTATGGTGTTAGTGAATGAAACCAAATAAAAAACACAATAAGAGAACATCTTCATGCCTAGTTACTGAGGTGAACTTTTTAAAAAAAACAAACGATAAACACAACTAAAAATTAAGGAAAAACAACAAGAAATTCCTTCACCTTCCTTGGATGCTCCAAATGTCTTTATAGTAGTGGTTTGCTTGGCTTTGTGCTCATGAAGTCCTTGGCGATAGAAGCTTATCTACCTTCATCTTTCCTTGGCACCTTTGGCTTATGGCTTGACTTGACTTGGAATCAATTTGGCATGGTAACAATAGTTTTCATGATGATTTTGGAACCAATCCTACATTATAACTTTGTACAAATTAAGCTTAGAAATGATGTGGTAAGGCCTCCTATTTATAGATTTTAGAGAATGTCTAGAATCAACCTAAACCATCCATCTCAATATTGAGATGTGTGGCTAAGGATTAATCCAATTTTTAAATTAAAATTTATACATAGGCTCATAAATAATTTGGATGGAGGAGTATTCAAGAGGCATGGGGGGCTTTGATGAGGCATGGGAGGCATGAATCCTGATATTTATGGCATTTATGGCCTAGGTATGTCTTCCCAAGAAATGAGGTCACCTGATGATGCAGATATTCAATATTCATTTCCAAAATTAATTATTTAATAATTTTCCATGGCATTCTTAATTATTATTTAATTTGGTTTAATTATCTCTTAAGCATGATTAAGCACTTTATGCACAAATTACTCAAATTGATCAAAATGTCTTGTTATTGGTCCAAAATTTGACTGGATTAGAATTGGAAGTCAATGTTAGATGCATTGGAACCATTATCCCATTTAGGATATTATCAAAAAAAATAACAAAGGCATGTGTCTTGTGTGATATATTTGATAGGAAAGAGAAATCTAGAGCACCTAGGTGGAAAATTGGCATTTTGACATGGAATGATCTACTCAAAGTTAGCTAGCCCATATATTAAATTACCCCATTTAGTGATACCCTAGCCAAAATTGGCACTTGAATATGTCAATTTCAAATCATTTAATACATTTTAGTGTTTTTAGGCCAAATTGTGCATGTTAGGTGGAAATTGGTTAAAATCATGGTTGGAGGTTATCAATGGCTAGATTTAGGTGTCTACAATTTACCCCTATTTGGGAAGATGTTGCAAACCATAGGTAAAGCAATGTCTTCTCAAAGAATGATAAATGGCCTATATGTCAAAAATAAGATGATGGTTGAATAACAACACTCCAAATGGTTTTGGAAAGCCTATGATGATTCCCCCTCAAGGGAGTGGCCATCACATTTATTTATGGATGGTCCCTCAAAAAGAAACAAAAAGAAAGGTGGAATTAACCCATGATTGAGATTAATCTAAATGAGAAAATAGTTGCATGCATTGATTTAAAAAGAGATACTAATTTTCCCAAAGGTAGTTATAATCAAGAATAAAAGTCAAAATAATGATTTTCCCATAGGTGGTTATAATAATTAAGAGGACCTAGATTGGTTAAAGATGATTGTGCCCTAGTTAGAGCTGATTAGCAAGCATAAATCAAGGATATAATCTATAATATAGATTAAATATGAATGTGTGAAAAGTGATGAAAGAGATGGATAGAGAAATAAGATTTATCATTAGAAATGATTTAGTTGTACCTACTAATGAGATGTTCATCCTTATTAGTAATAATAAAAATAGAATGACCAATGGGTTAATTTGATCAAGGGTGGGATGGAATGGTTTTCCAAGGTGTTAAGGAGAAACTTCTACAATTCCATTGATTGTAGACCTTCTTGAAGCTAATTTTTGTTATGGTATGTGATGGTAGGCATCATCATAGAACACCATGAAGACTTGGCCAAAATATGCATAAAGACTAACTCTCAATCCAATCAACACATGAAAATAATACACCAATGATAAAAACCATGATCACAATGTTAAAATATGAATATGAATAGACTCAAGAATAATGTGTGCAAGGAATCACCCAATTAACACTTATAGACTGAGTCAAGGCAACAATGCTAAAAGCAAAAAAATAGGCAAGCAAACAAAAAAACAAACAACTTGAAATAAATAAACAAACAAAAAGCCTAAAAATAAAAGCAAAAGAAAGCATCTTAACAATTATAATGCCCCAGTAAGGCAGATCGAGGATAAGTGACTATGCTTAGAAAGGATAAATGTTTTTGTATTTTTGAAATGTTATGAATGTTTTTTGGCATTTTGAGGTATCTTAAATCATTAAATAATGACAAGATACTTGCTCACAAAAATGGCAAGAGCATTTAGCTTAGGTTTCTCATAAAATGGTGAGAGCGTATGGAAAGGGGGATCGAGGTGACCTAAACATGAATTGAGCATGACCCTCATAGTCCTAAAATGACCTCAAGTCATAGTAATTCCATCCACACAAAAGGTAGGGAAAACCAACTAGGTCCTAACAAGTTCTTAAATCTAGAAAATGGCTAGTTAAATGAAAACTATAATGGCAAGGTGATGCGGCAATGTATGATAAACAAGTGTTTCCCCTAGTTTTCCCATAGGTGGTTATAACTAGGATACAATGGCATAGTTTAATGATATTAATTTTCCCATAGGTAGTTATAATCAGTAGAAAGACTAGTGAGACACTGATTTTCCCAAAGGTGGTTACAATTAGGCTCACATAAAACAAACTTGATAGGATGAAAGATATCCTATCAGACCAACTATCACAATACTTTCATAGACTTTCATTTACACATAGACTTGATTAATTTTTTAAACTTTATTGGAATCCCCTTGTAAAAGGTGTAAGAAGAACCAAAATAACCAAGATCAAAACAAAATTGGGTAGGATGAGTAAAAATAGGCTTTGGTCTAGATAGGAATGGAATGATAGGATGGAATGACATTGCTTTAGGATAATGATGGTTTGATAAATTATATAAAATGGTAATAGGGTTACCCCCAAGTGATGGGGTGAATGGTTGAGTTAATGATAATGGCAAATAGGCATATGTAGTAAAGGTAATGGCATGGCAATGTGAAACAATATGGTACATGTGTGGTTCTAGCCTAGTTATGGTTTTTAATTATATTATTCCTAATGATGGGGATATTCACATCATAATCAACAAATAATACAAACAAAATACTTGATCATGTTAATTACTAGTCCACACCTCATCTGAATAATTGGTTCATCAAGAACTAGATGCAAATTTTGTTATCAAGAATGTTTTTATGATTTTTGTTGATCATTGATTATGATTCCTTCAAGTGTCAAGACAAGGTTTATTTATAGCCTCTACAAAGGAAAGTGTAGCCATGGATGGTTAATAAGGATAAATAATGGATGGTAGGTTTGATTATGAAATAGAATGGCAGATGATAATGGAATGTGAAATCATTGGGAAATAAATGAAGATCGAGATGTTCAATCACATGTAATGTTGTTGATGTTAGATTCAACATAACTTTGGTTGTGGTGAGGCCGAAGACTTTTTCTCTCAATAAGACCACCATATTTTTCTATTATTTGATCTTAAGAGTAGATACCATCTAATTAAGTTGTAAATTGGAATCTATTTTGATTTGATCTTTGATTTTATCTTCATCAAGTAGTGAATAAATTTTATGCTAAGCTATTGGTGCCTCAATGAGGTTTTCAACAATTATTTTGTCTTGATTATCTCATAGCACCTTTGAGAAGGTTTCACTAATGAACATTGGATTTTGATTTTGATTTTCTTCTAGCACTTTTGAAAAAGATTCACTAGAATATGTTAAGTTCTAACTTTGATTATCCCCTAGTGCCTCTAAAAAGGTTTCACTAGGAGAGCGCTCTTTTGCTACATGAATGTGGTCTTGGCCTCCTTGCTCTTCTTCAACTGATATGTCACCATGGATGCATTTCAATAAAGTTTGATTATATATATCCTAATAGACACTTGTGGGAGATGAAATGTCAATAATATGGCTATTTTCATTTATGGTTATGGTATGTGGAATGGTAATGAAATGGGTGTTGGCATCACAATCCTTTTAAAAGATGCTAGAAACATTTGTGTCAAAGCTGAATTACTCATCCTTAAAAACTATAGAAGGATCACAAATTTATTCAAATTGATTTGTAAGCCATGCATAACTAGTTTTGTAATAACCACGAACATATTCTTCTTTCGATTCTAACTCAAGGGACTCTGAATCTGATGTTAAGACTAATGTTGATTCAAATTTTGATGGTAAATATAATGTTGGTTAAAGAATAGAACCTAAATCTAACTCTAATTATTCATTTGATGGGTACTCTATTACAATGATGTATTTTTTAATGTTTAGTTTTAGAAAAGTGATGGCCTGTGATGGCATAATAGGTTTCACAAAAATTGGTTTGTCAGAATGGGACTCCTCTAGGATGGGAAAAAGGTCAAGAGACAACTCCTTATAGACTATCTTGTCAATAGGAGGATCTTGAAAAATAGGTACATGGTCAAGGTAATAATTTTCCCAGAGGTGGTTATAATCATTAAGAAGTGACTTAACAAATAATGGATCATCAGTGTGAGACTCCTCAACAACTGGAATAGGATCAATAGGTGATTCATCATAGGCTAACTTGTACTAAATAGTTGATTCAATATAAACATCTCAGATTGGTTGGTTCTCTTGGCCTTAGTTTCCAATGAGTTAGAAAATACTAGTTTTGAACATAGCTTGGTCTTTTAAGGATTGGTTTAGTTGAAGTTTGGATGGGATTAATAATGGAGGAGGAATGACCTACAGTTGGATAATGGTAGGGCAATGGGGAGCATGATTACTTCCATGAGCCAAAGGATGAATTCTTGAAATGGTAATGATAGGGAGGTGTGGAGCTTGATTTCTTACATAAACCAAATAACTAGGTCTTAGAATGATGAAGGGGCATTGTGGATTTTTATTGCTCACACAAACCAAAGGATGAGGTCTTAGTATGGGAATGGTGTGATGTTGTCATCCTGAAATAGAAATGGTATGATGTGGTGGAGTCTGATTACTCACATAAGCCAAAGGATGAAGTCCTAAAATGGTAATGATAGGGTGTTGTGAGACTTGATTACTTGCACAAGCTAAAGCATCCAAGTCTTCTTCATAAACCATATCATCCCAGTTGTGGGTTGGCTCATAAGCTAGTTCTTGATTGTGTTCCACATACAGATTATTGTAAAGAGGGTATGGATCTATATCCAAAATAACATTATCTATATTTGGGTCTTCAAAGTCCTCCTTACAAGACTCTTCATTCCAATCAAGGTCTCAATTTATATTTCGTAATTTTGACTATGTTCCCCACATGGAGTATTATAGGGAGAATAATAATACTCCTTAGAAAATATTTCTCTGTAAGGGTTCCTAGTGGGATTTTGTGTAGCCATTCTATCATAATTTTGATTTTATGTGACTCCACCATAAATTTAGTGAGACATACCCATGAAAATGTTGAAAACCTCAAAATAAAAAATCTTTGAGTTCTACAAACTCTAAAAAACTGTCTAAAGGAAAAATGGTTCAAGCTTAGTCTAATTTGGTCAAAAGGTGGAGTTGTATCTCCAAAATTATTTTTGATAAGACTTGGCATAAAATAGCCTAACATCAAATATCTAATGTCAAATGTCATATGCACAAAAGGTCAGGTGTTTGAATAAAAATTGGAATGTTGAAAGTCTAGGTCAAAGTGTTCTAAACAAGTTCTAAACTAGGAAAGGAAAAAGTTGAGTTGCTAGGTCTTTTGTCCAAACATGGAGTCAAAATATAAGTTTAAAAAAATAGGCATATGATAAGACTTTTGTCCAAATGGCATCAAAAGATAGACTTGAAACAAAGGTTGATGTGATTTGATTTAATCTAACAAGTTTGGAAATAAATTTGACATAGACTTGGCACATGGAATCAAACATAAACATGATCAATTGGCATAAGGCATAAGACAAAAGGCTCTTTGAGAAAGGTTTTTATTTCTAAATTAAAGTTACAAATAATGATGAGGATAGGCATTTAATAAACAAACCATCAATAGTTTTCAAATTTGGGTAATCGATTAACCAAAGATATGCAATCCAAAAGAGAAATATCTATGTATCAACCCCCCAAATTGAGGCCTAAATATAAATCAATCAACGTTTGAATCCAAACTTGATGAGGCTAATTTAAAATGTAATGTTTAAGACTAAGATTGGACCAAACAAGCTAGACAAGAGCAAATAATATAATGAGACATAAACAAGGTCCAAATGGTATACATGTCATGGTTTGAAAAAAATGGTTTTTGATACAAGGTGAAATAAGTCTTGAAACAAATTGAGCAGCCTAAATGTGTAAGCATGCTAGAATGATGTTATTTATGTGATACTTCAAAAGACTCAAATGCAAAATGGTTTTAACATGTTTTGGGCAGCATAACACTACCCTCCTTAAATCAAATGCATTGATTTGACATGGCTTATGAACAAACAAACAAGTTTTAGTCTCAAAACATACCAAGCAAAAATGACCAAAATACACTAAGTATAATCATCCAAAGCCTAACAAGGGTATGGAAATGTGGGGTTGACTAAACTATCAAGTTTTCAAACATTTATAAGGGAATGAATGACATAATGACTTTCACGTCAAATAATGTAAAAGACAAGCATAGAAATTGGGTGACCATGGCATTAGCTAGTTGTAAAAAGGTCTAGTCCTTTTTACAACCACTACATCCTACTATTTTCTTAGTGTAGTGTGATGTCCAAATGTAGATACATCCCATGTACAACTCCAATATGGAGCCATATGAAGTCAATTTTAGGAGATGAAACCTCGGGTCAAAGCTTCCTTAAAGAACTCATAGGAGGTACTGACATCTCCCTCATAAGCCAAGATATAATAAAATGAAAAACATAAAAATAATGACTTTAGGGTGATTTTCAAGGTCACCCAAACTTTGACAAGTTTTTGGGGAGTGGTTTAGATGACATTCTTTCTAAGCCTTAGACTAGGCTTTTAACAATATGAATGACACTTTTGATTCCAAGGGTTCCCTAAAGGGGACAAATGGAAGAGCATACATGTGGCATCCCACTTTTTTCCAAACAAAATCTAACTTAAACAACTAAATAAATACAAAAAACTTGGAAATGTGAGTTTATTTTTAAGCCCAAATGGAAAATGAGGTGGTGTTCATTTGACCCCTTAGTCTTAGTTGTAACTTTGAAAATAATGCTAAACATAATTAAGCACCTTAAATGTTACTTTAATCACCAAAATAATGTTCCTAATTAATTTTTAAGCATGAAAAAGGTGATCTAAACATGTTTTAAGCAAATTTCAAGATTGGTCTTGCAACAAAATTGTTAGCATGTCCTTTAGCCTTAAAGCTATTTTGTGTTTAAAACAATGAACTTCAAAAAAAGAGCTCTCAGGTTAGTATTTTTAATAAAAACACAGTGACTGGCATTCATTCTATAACTGATGATGGTTACACTTACTAACTAATGATGGTTATATAACTAAAAATGGTTATACCAATAGTAACTAACAAAAGTTATGCCAATTGATGACAATTTTACTAACTGATAACGGTTACTGTGTAAACCTGTGACAAAGAAAAATGGAAAAAAAGTTAGAAAATAAAATTTCAAGAGTTTTAATTACCCAAATGAAGATTTTAAAGTTACATAATGATCTTCTTCATGTGTGGGATGAATCTGGTCCCATCAGGCATGCCATTATGTGAACTAGGAATTTGAATAAGAAGAGGAGATTAGTATGGTGTTAGTGAATGAAACCAAATCAAAAACACACTAAGCTAACATATTCATGCTTAGTTACTCGAGTGAGATTAGTAACCAAAAAAATTTGAAAAAAAAACTAAAAAGTAAGGAAAAACAACAATAAATTCTTTCACCTTCCTTGGATACTCTAAATGCCTTTGTAGTAGTGGCTTGCTCGACTTTGAGCTCATGAAGTCCTTGGCAATGGAAGCTTGGCTACCTCCATCTCTCCTTGGCACCTTTGGCTTGTGGATTGGCTTGACTTGGATTCAATTTGGCATGGTAACAGTAGTTTTTTTAATATTTTTTATACAATCTTACATTATGACTTTACACAAATTAAGCTTAGAAATGATGTGGTAAGGTCTCCTATTTATAGATCTTTGAGATTGATCAGAATCAACCTAAACTATCCATCTCAATATTGAGATGTGTGGGTAAATATTAATCCAATTTTACAATTAAAATTGTTAAATAGGCTCATCAATATTTGGAATGAAGAGGCATGGATGGCTTCGATGAGGCATGGCAGGCATGAATCCTGATATTTGTGGCATTTATGGCCTAGGGATGTCTTCCTAAGAAATGAGGTCACCTGATGATGTAGATATTCAATATTCATTTCCTAAAATAAGTATTCAACAAGTTTCCATGGAATTCTTAATTAGGCTCTAATTTTGTTTAATTAGTTCTTAAGCATGATTAAGCACTTTGTGCATAAATAGATCAATATGCCTTGTTATTGGTCCCAATTTGATTGGATAAAAAATATAAGTCAATGTTATATGTGTTGGAATCATTATCCCATTTAGGATATTATCAACATCAAATAAAAAAGTCACATGTCTTGTGCAAGAGATTTGATCCAAAGCACCTAGGTGGAAAATTAGCATTTTAACTCAGAATGATCTAATAAAAGTTAGTTGGCCCATAAATTGTATTTCACCATTTAGTAATATCCTAGACAAAATTAACACTTGAATATGTAAATTTAAACTCATTTAATGCATTTTAGTTTTTTTAGGTCAAATTGTGCATTTTAGGTGGAAATTGGTCAAAAGCCTAGTTAGATGTTATCGATGGCCAGATTTAGGTGTCTATAATTTACCCCTATTTGGGAAGATGTTTCAAACCATAGGTAAAGCAATGTCTTCTCAAATAATGATAAATGGCCTATATTCCACAAATAAGTTGATGGTTGAAGAACAAAGCTCCAAATGGTTTTGGAAAGCCTATCATGATGCCCCCTTGAGGGAGTGGTTATCGCATTTATTGTTGGGTGGTCCCTTGAAAAGAAACAAGAAGAAAGGTGGAATTAACCTATGGTTGAGATTAATCTAAATGAGAAAAGATTTTCATGAATTGATGTAAAAAGAGATACTAATATACCCAAAGCTGGTTATAATCAGGAATAAAAGGTAAAATAATGATTTTCCCATAGGTGGTTATAATTATTAAGAAGAAATAGATTGGTTAAAGATGATTGTGCCCCAGTTAAGGCTAATTAGCAAGCACAACTCAATGATGTAACTTGGAATATAGATCAAATATGAGTGGGTGAAAAGTGATGAAAGAGATGGATAGAGAAATAAGATTTATCATTTGAAATGATTCAATTATACCTACTAATGAGGAGATGCTCATCCTTATTAGTAATGATACAACTAGAATGTCGAATGGGTTAATTTGATCAAGGGTGGGATGGAAGGGTTTTCCAAGGTGCCAAGGAGAAGCTTATACATATCCATTGATTGTAGACCTTCTTGAAGTTGATTTTTTTTTGGCATGTGATGGTAGACATCATCATAGAACACCATGAAGACTTGGCCAAAATATACATGAAAACTGACTCCTAATCCAATAAAAACTTGAAATTATACACCAATGATAAAAACCATGATGATAATGTTAATGTATGAATATGGATATACTCAATAATAATGTGTGTAAGTAATCACCCAATGAACACATATAGACTGATTCAAGGTAACAGTGTTGAAAGCAAACAAATAGACAAGCAAACAAATAAACAAATAACTTGAAATAAACAAACAAAGAAAAATCCTAAAAATAAAATCAAAATAAAGTATATTAACAATGCATTAAATTTCATTGAATGAGAGCCATTGCTTTTTCTATCATTCAATGCATTAAATTTATATATAACAAAAAAATATATAAGCATGAAGTCGATCCCAACCCATGGAGTATCCAATTACCTAATCCTAAATCATAATATCATGTTCCTACAATCCCTAAAATTAATAATGATACTTTACCTTAGTTCCTCAATATGAATCATAATTTACAAGTCACTCTTTTATATTTCAATGATAATGAGCCCAATGAATTATAGTATACTTGCAACACCACCAAATTACCTCCATATATTTCAGAGTGGATTCCTCTTTCTCTTGTACCTAGGGATCATACCATTCCTCTCATGGATGATATTATTGATTTCCCCCCTTCATGAAATTCTCAAACACCATCTTTAATTGAAGATGCTTTTCCTTACAATGATTTTGGAGTGGCGAAATTATTTCAATATCCTCTCACCATGTCTCTTCAAACATTCAATAATCTTTAGATTTCACCTTCTAAAGATCCTCTTAAATCTCAAGCATGCACAATTTCTCCCACATATGATTACAACTACATAATGGCCCAAGATCAATCTAGAGCCTTGGATTTCTTGCATTATCAAAAGACCTTAGCCCAAATTCATGATTTCAATTGAGATGTGCTTACTATTTTTATAGATAATAACTTTGAACTTGAGGGTTATGTGCTTCTTATTAATCCTCCTCTTATCAATTTTCCTTGAGTGGTAGAGAAAGTCACACCTTCCGAACCTCTGGAAGTACTTTCATCTTATTTACCTCCTTTGGATCCTCCCATTGAATCTAATACTTATCCTATCAAATAACCCTCTTCTACTCCATCTACTTCTTTTACTCCTGAAATCACACTTGATGCCAAGGAAACTAATGTCCATCAAATACATTTCAAATATAATCACCATGGTAACCATAATTTAGATTTAGAAGTAGATGTTGAGTATTATGGTCCTCTTCCTAATTTTCCTAGTGATGAAGCTATTCTTGAGTTAATTTATTCTTGAGAACCTCAACTCCCCTGACAACATCATAAACTTGGAAATTTTAAAACTAAGACTCCTCACTTCAACAATTTTGTTGCTAGTATTGATCCCAAAACTAATCCAATTTTATCCTTACCCAATGCACCATACCACTTTCAAGATGCTAATGCCATGATTATTAAATAAATAACTCATATCAAATATGTTACTCCTTCATGCCCTTAACTGATCATAGTTTTCAAGGAACTTTTACCCTCTAAACATGACAATTTCAGCCTGTTTTTTGATAAGTATCAATAGTCATTCACTTGGTCTTACCAAGACATGCCTGGCATTGACCTTATCATTGTGGTCCATAACATAATTACCTATCATGATTCCAAACCTGTGAATTAGAAGCAACACAAATTTACTCCTAAAGTTACCAACTTATGCCATAAAGAAATCATCAAACTAATTGATGCTAAATTTATTAAACCTGTGGATTATTTTGAATGGGTTTCCAATATCGTTCCTATTCAAAAAAAAGTCACTATGTTCATTCCTATTTTCATTTATTTCTAGAATCTTAATCTTGCTTGTCCTAAAGACAAATTTAATTTTCCTTCAATAGATGCCATTATCGATTCCATGGATGGATATGAAATGTTATCTCTTATGGATAGCTTTTTGGTATAAAATCAATTTCATATAGCTCTTGAGGTCCAACATAAAACTACTTTCACCATAAAATGGGGCACCTATTATTATGTTAAAATGTCCTTCAATCTAAAAAATGTCAAGGCCACTTACCAATGTGCAATGACTCATATCTTTTATTTCCTTCTCTTTTTTCTACTTACCAATGCTATTTTGGCATCTTTTGGGTTCTTCTTTGTGAGGTGATTTATAAAAAATCTCCCTCACTTTGATTTTATCTTACTTATCAACACCCTCATGGGTCTCTATTTTATGAGTTTATTTTTAAGACCATGAATATGTCTTGACCCTTCTCATAAAATTATCATTATTTTCTTATTTTTGATCCTTATTCTTAAACTTTATATTTTGTTTCTTTTACTAGATAGAATTTTCAAATAATATATGTTATCATGTTTTTCCTTCAATTTCCTCTTTATTATGATAAGGAATCACACCTTAATATCATTATATCCCTCTTTTCCCTATTTCACATTTTTGTAAATTGAAGCAGTTCAAATTATTCTATGTGTCAATCATCTTGATTTCCCCTTTCTCTCATCTCCAAACTGGATTAAACAAGGTCAAAGTCAAGATAGCACTTTTATTTCACCTAGATATATGAGACTCTTAGACCCCATGTTCTTTTAAGTTTATATCTCTCAGCAACCTTTTATAGAGTTTTCAAATGAAAGTCATCTTTAATACCCATGTTTGGTTTTCCAAATCCATATGGAGGAGGCAATGATATCTAAAAGGCAACATACAAATCTCAAAATATAAAATCACACCAAAAGATATGATTATAAACACATCTCATATCTCCAATCAGAGCTCAAACACCATAGTTGGCCTCACATAGAGCTGAAGTCCTTTGGGGTGTAGTAGGCTAGTAGATTGGAATATGGGAATTAAAAAAACTCTATGGTACTACCTAATTTCTCATGTAAGTACCCAATCTTTGTAGTAAACTAATGACTTTATAAGGGGTCATGAAGAATGGGGAACACATCATGGGGAGGTAGGTCCATTTTAATTTTCATGCATATAGCCTTCCTGCAATGATCTATATACTCCATTTTTTGACCTAAGAATTGTGCAGCTACGAGAAGTTATTTAGAATCCCTAAGGTCGATAGTCCTCTTGTTTTGACAAATCTAATTTGAGTGTCTTGACTTTGATAAAGAGTTTCTTAACCTTGGTTTTTCCTTCATTCTCCCCTCCATCCATTTCATCTCCCTCCTTGATAGAAAATTTGTGATTCCAAATCTATTTTCCCCTTTCTTCTAATTCCTTCTTCTTCATTTCTTAAAAACATTCTAGCACTACTTTGTTTCAATTTTATCTATCTTTGGAAAAAAACATGTTTGAGCAACTTTGGATCATTTTCTTTACTTCATTTTATATTTACTAGACTTACTCTACTTTTCTTTTCCCATTTATCATGATTTTTCTATTTTTTTATCATGGACACCTAACTTTATACCCTTTTTCCATTTTTGAGTGAGAGGTGGTTAGTTACTACTCACTCTTCAATGTTGTTTTCCCTTTTATGCACCTTTTTCCATTATTGAGTGAGATGTGGATTGTTACTACTCACTCGTCAATGTTCTTTTACCATTTTGTTTTTATTTTTACCATTAGATTGTCTTTCTTATCATTCCTTTTTAAACATGCATCCTTGGTTTAAATTAGTGAGTTTGCCTTCTCTTACTTGAGGTTTACTTGTTTGAGTTTTTTTATCTTTAGTAGCCTTAGATTTTTAGTTACCCAATTTACTCTTGTTTAACATGGTCATTTAGTCTAACATATCACTTGTAAGCCAACTTGATAAATTCCTAAGTACATCTCATCCACATAACACCATTTATCTTGGTTTTTCTTGCATTTATTCATTTTTGTTCCTTATTTTTTATATTTCTAGGTTTGTTCCTTTGGTGTTTCATAATATTGTTGTCCCTTATATCCACATTATTACCAATCCATTCATTTCCTAAAACCTTTCCTTAAGCTATTTATCCTCCCATGCACATTCCTTTGGTCTTTTCCTCTTTCTACCCTTCTTCTCCTTGCTTGGTATCATTTTTACTTGCCCAACAAACTAGGTCAACTTGATCAACCTAGTGTGTTTTGGGGTCATTTTAGATCCTTAGGTTTGTTATCCTTCTAATCGACTTAGTATAGAGTTTAGGCATTAGCCAAAAAATGTTCTAGGTCAACTGTGTTGACTTAGCATAGCTGACATGTCCAAAATATTTTTGGGTGAGATACTCTTATATATACAAGGTCATTTCATTCATTATTAGGATATGCAATCAATATTTATTATTCACTCACGCTTCTTCATAATCTACTCTTCCATAATTCTACTTGAGGAGTCTTAGTTTAGGTTTCTTATTTGGATAATCTAGTCTTATGGATAGGTCTTGGATGTTTTGGCCCAAAAAAGTGATCCTTATAAATGATAACAACCTCTTGTGAAGCCCCATTGGCCAACGGAAAGATTGAATCAATATGGGTTTACATTTAGGTAAGTATATTGTAACTTTGTTATCCTTTCTTTTAGTAGATAGAAGTAGCATTAGTGTTGGCTCAAATAATATTACTCTTCATAATCTATGTATTAGGGTGTTACTCATACTTAATTTATTTAAAGTTACCTATACATATTTCATTACTTTACATCTAACCCCTCACATTGCACCACAAGCTTTAGTGTGCACTAGATTAGTTTACTTTTCTTGTTATTAGAATAGTTTACTTTCTTATTTGTTAGCATAAGTAAAATATCAAATCATAGGAATCTTTTAGGGTTGTTGTGTGATTGTGTTATACTATAGGCCTTGTAACCCTTCCTAGCATGATATGTTATGACAAGTGATACAAGTGATCCCCTAATTAGGGCTAGTAGATCCTCATATTGTTCATGTCCCCACTTAACAAGTGTATACCCAATCAAAAGTGTGGGCGTGATCTATCTTATCTGATCTAGGATTAATTCATGTGCATCGTGTAATTTTTATCACATACATTTCCCACTCAAATAAGTGTTATATGTGTTATGCTCCTGTCTTATGCTCTTGGCTCTTAATGTGTTGTTAGTTTACTATATTTTTTTAATAGTTCATGAATGATAAAGTAAAGTTGTACAAATTTTGAAGATTGATTCACCCCCTCTCAATCATTGTGCTTACAACAAATAAATCTAAATATCTCAATCACACAACCAATACCATTAATTGTATGCCCACTAGGAACTCTTCCTTTAACCAAGAGCTTGGGCCTTGACTCTCCCTGTATGGACCATACCATCCACCTTAAATTGTATTTTGTGAGCTTACCAAGATCTTTATGGAGATTCTATTTCCTTTTCTATATTTCTCTTGGATTTGTGACATGGATTTGATCTTTCCTCAAATTATTGGTATGTAAGTAGTGTGCCCACACATGGGGTGTGAAGCACATCCAGTGCATATTACAAATACTAACCCCTTTTTCCCATTTGTCAAAATTTCTTTCAATTGCATAGAAGATACAAGTATACAAAGAATCATCTCTACAAGTATCTTTGTTGATAGTGAAGACTTGAAAATTGGTATGCAGGCTAACACTGAGCAGGTGAATAAAACCCAAAAAGCTTAAATCCTTAGACAATAGTGCTAGATAAGGACTACAGTGCTGGATCATCTAGTTTTGACACTCTTGTCCAATCAAAAAATGAAGTCTAGGATATCTTTAACAATAGTGTCCTAGTCCTACACATAAATTGTTAGACCTTGTCTCAGTTAAAATAGTCCAAAATAAGCTAAGTTTAATTTTCTCTCTTTCACTACTATTTTTAGAAAAGGTCTAATTGTAATTTAATTTCACAAAATAGTAGCTTTAATTAAGAATATTATTCTCTAATTTATCCTACTTAGATCTATTTAGTAAATAGGAATAAAACTCCATTATTCCCAAAAATAATAAATCATTTGGTGAACCTAACTTACTTCAAATTTCACAAAAAAACCCTAGAAACCCTAGGGTAAATTCCTAGATGATTTTTCCCATTAATTTTTTATTTTTTTCTTGAATATTAAAATCATAAATTCCTCTCAAATTTAAAAAATAAATAGTAAATTTAAAAAATAAATTTATCTGAAACCCTAATTACATCAACTAGCTCCTAGTAATTTTTTGAGTTTTTGCTTCCACATATAAATCAGAAATTCATCTCAAATTGTATTATTTTGTAGTAAATTTTAAAATAAATTTATTTCAAACCCTAGTTTCATCAACTAGTTCCTCGTAATTTTTTAGTAATTTTCCAATCATTTTCTAAATTTTTAATTGCATATTAAAATTAGAAAATCACTTCAAATTTCAAAAATTCATAGTAATTTTCAAAAAATTATTTTTCTCAAAACCCTAATTGCATCTACTAGGTCCCATTAAATCAAGCACTTTGCAATAAATTTTTGAGTTTTTTCTTGAATACTTAACTCAAAAATTTAATTTCAATTTTAAAAATTCATAGTATTTTTAAAAATGTTTTTGAGAAATCCCTAGTTGCATGTACTAGATCCTATTTAACTTCTTGAGGTATAACCTTACATCCATAAGCAAATTGCAAAAATTATTCTCACTTATGTACAAATTTTTCTTATATTTCTTGCAAATAATAATTAAACCATAATGGGCCCTATCATGTATATGATTGATGAATTCTATCATATGTTAGTAAAAAACTTCATTCTTTACATTCCATGCTTCTTTTTCATTATATAAGATGATGTTATGCAAGTTATTCTTAAACACATTAATACATCTCTTGCATCACCTCCCTTGGAGCCTCTACCCCATGCCAAGTCATGTTGCAAGGTCCATTTTACTTTTCCTCAGGTCACTACCCATCTCCAAAGATCCCAATTGACACCCTTTGTCCTTCCACCACCTTGACCCATCAATTATCTTTGATCTCATCCCATAGATCCTATTATTATACATATAGTACATAATATGGTTAGAGATATTACTTGACGTACTGCTATGCCTCCTCCACCTAGCTAGGAGCCCTATCACCCTTCTATTCCTGCCCACCCTAGGCCCAATGCACATGCATAGGTAGATCTACACAAGGCATATGACATTGTTGATCAAATGAGAAACACACCATCTAATATTTCCATGTTATAACTACTTCATAAAGCTAATGTATTCAAGGACATTCTTTATTAGGTACTCACTCAGACTTCTATGGCTATTGATTCATAACCTTCTTATTTTGCATCAATAGTCAACACTTTAAAAACTATATAAGATGTAATTTCTTTTTAAAATGAGGACATGCCTTCTCAGATAGTTATTGATCAAAATTTATAACTATTCATACAAGTTCAATTCAAAACTAGCATAGTCAAGAGAGTTCTTGTTGATAGTGCTTCTGAACTTAATATATGTAATATCACATTCTTATAGGCCATGGCATAGATATGGCATCAATGCAAAAATCATATAAGAACATTTGAGGATTCAATGATATACCATGATATAAATGGGGCACCATTAATTTAGATATCATGGTAGGACCCAAAACCCTCTCTACACAGTTCCAGGTCATTCCAGGTCCTCTCGACTATAATCTTTTACTTCGATGACATTGGATACATATTAAGGGGGTTATTATTTCTACTCTCCATCAATGTATTAATTTTTTCCATGAGTGATATTTATAAACATGTCCAACAAGACAACCATCCATTCATATATTGTCAAACTACATATTCATTTTTTATTATTTCACCAAATGGGACACTTTATCTTATAATATAGCCACCACCTCATTTCATTTATCTTGATCAAATACATACATATGAGGTTGGAGAGAATATCACTTCTCACACTTCTCCTCTTACATTTGTACCTTCAACTCTATCTATTCCACTAATCATAGTAGCTTCAGCCATTTGAGCTACTCCATCAATCATAGTTCTAGCACCTGTTACACATCCACAATCTCTGATAGTAGTACCAACAATTCTAGTTGACTCCATAGTTACTCCATTAGTTATAGATACTTTTGTAGTAGTATCATTTTATACTACTATAGATGATGAGACTCATATATCACAGTTACCCCTTATGGTAAATTTTGAGTTATCATATGTATATGATGTTGATACATATTCACAAGGTTCTTCAGATGATGATACAGTACCCACACTTATAGATGACTATTTATGTGGATTGAGCTTTACATCAGTTGGCCCAAGAGAGTATTTAGATGACTCTATATCTCTCATTCCACATTCTACATCACTTTTAGCATCTTGCACTACACTCTTAGGATATACTCCACACTCATGGTCATAGATAGATCACTAAGAACATTTAGTTCACATAGTTACCTCTATGGATATAGAGACAATTATTCATATTTAGGTAGGCAACACACAACATCAACCATAGTTTATTTTTTATAATTTAATTGGTCATGGATTGATCACATTACCTAAATTATGAGATAGAACTATCAACATATTGTCATAGTAGGATGGTCACTCATTTTTTACTTTTCAAAAGATTAGAGGCCATGATATAAAATCATGTACAACTTTATATTAGAGATTGGATAAACTATAGGATCAAGGTATTATTTAGATTATAGCACCACCAACTCCACCACTTCCATTGAAGTCATCTACTAGTAGGGATAAACATGTCAGAGCATATTCAATATCTTCACCATCAAAGCAACCTTCAATTCACCTTCAATGTGATGACACTATGAACACAACATCTATAATAGATGATGATACTTATGATGATGATCTCAAGGCATTTGATGATGGTCATGAACCTTTCCTCCATTTTTATCCCCAATAGGATCCATCCTTGGATCCCTTCCCCCCTTCAGCCTACTGTTTTATATCATTATGTACATGTTTTATTTACATGCTTATACATAGTCTCTTTCTAGCTTTACTTTTACATAATATCTTTTGTTTGATTGTACATAGTTAAAATATTCCAAAATATAAAAATAATATAATATTTTAAAAATACAAAAAAATTCAAATATAACCAAACACCATAAAAACATTTTTGATTGTATGCATCATCCATTATTTACATTACTACTATCATTCTAGGACTTACATTTATTGTTTCATGTTATTGTATGTCAATTTATCTACATTACCATGTTTCACGTGATCTTCTTTGAGTGTGTGAAATGACATCTAGATACTTGATTGCTTCACTCTACCCATTAAGGGGGAATACTACTTCTACATTTGAGACACACATTGATATACATACCCACTAGAGGCATCTTCTACATGACTAAACCATCTAGGTTATGTCATTCCTACACTACACACTCCAAGTGTAGACACTAGAATTATACTAATCCCTTGTGTGATTACATAAGTTGTATTACCCCTCGGCCCCTTTCTTATTTAATTCTCTAACCTATGTCTTTACCCTTTAGGCATATCTAATTTATTTAATTATTTGATTAAATTGGTTCAGTCTCCTTTGGCCACCTCACCTGGCCACCTCGCCCTTTTACTGGTTCTCACCCTAAGACTTGTTCATTCTATCCTAACAACCTAGGACCTATTCTTTCCCCCCTCATAACATTTTAAATACCTAACTGCCTCTTGACCTTGCATTATGACCATTTTCTAATGGAAAACCTCATTTATCAAATTAATATGTGGGATAAAAGGATAAATTTAGCCTATTTTACCTAGTCTTGGGAATTGATGTTTGTTATCCATCAGTCGACGCCAGTGGGCCCACCGATGTCAGTTACTTAGGACTACTTCCAAATTAGCCATAGGGTCAAAAAATCATTCATTTTGGGAATATTACCTTCATTATTAGAGTATTCTAGCATCATTATCAACATCCAAGCTTACCATCACTTTGCATGAATTGTTTTAGAATAGGAATTGACAGACTATATAGTGTTTTGAGCACCAGGGATCAGAAACATATTCTTTGCCTCATTTGTTCATGCACCAATTCATCAAGCCTCATCAAAGCCTTCTATCTAACACAAATGATCACCTATCCAACCCAAATAAGTACATTTCAAAGATTTTGAACATTTTAAAACAACTATTTTATATTAGTTATACAAATATAGTGTTTAAATGCTCATAAAACTTGAGCTTCCTCTATGGAGCAGTTGTGACATTCCCCCACCTCCATCTCCCTACCTCAATGTATCAACATCTACCTTGATATTTTTAAGTCTTATTTACCCCATCACGTCTCCTCATGACCCCTTTACAAGACAAATCTATTTCCCTTCTCAAAAAACCTTTTATAACCCTAATAATATCATTGCCCCAACTGATATCAGTTATCTAGACTGACATTGATGACTAAAATTGACACTGATCAATTAATCGGTGTTGGTCACTATGTTTTTTACACCAACAACCCCCAAAAGCCTCCCTAATAACCTCACCAAAACATAATTCCCCAACCCATCCTGCACTATATTATTCATTGACATGTTTAGACCTGTAGCATGGTAAATAGTATTATAACTCTCACTCTTTCTCTTTTCATTTATGTTTGTTTTAAAACTCTATTTCTAAATAGTGAACTATCATCCCAAAGAAGTGTTATACTTCTTAGAACAAGTGCATAGCTTGGTATCCCACACATATCTCTACTAACATCAATTATATTTAGTGTTTTCTTATACATAGGTGTACTCCTCCATAGCCAAATAAGAGTTGTCACAATGTCTAGAATGGTGTGCATCATTCTGGGTACTTAATCACTTATCCCTAACATTCATACTTTTATTTCTTCCTTTTAGAATAAATAGCAAAAATTTGATAGAAACATTTTGGCATGCCCGGTGGAACCCTAGAGTTTATCTTGGGTTCATTATTTACTTTTGAAAGGCAATTCATATAGGTTCATAAATAGTGAAGTTTCCATTGTTATAAAATCAATATACCACACCTTTCATTTTTAGCTTAAGGGAATGAACTAAACTTTCTCCTCTCTCACCTCTTCTTATATTGCCTCTAAGTGAGATCATACTCTTTTTTCAAAGTTAAAAATAACATTATTTTTTCTTACCTCATTGCATGTGCATCAAAGTAGTGAAATTCATACTCTTTTCCTTTCCTCATTATTTTATATCCAAAGAAAACACTTTAGATTTTGTGTTTAAAACTTACTGCATCATTGGTCAGCTTACTACATATTAATCACACATAGAACTAATTAGTTGATTAATGAATCATAACACACTTTTTCACACACCACTAAACCACATATCCACTTACACATTTCAAACTTTACCCAAATACTGAGGTGGGATTTACCTAGATTCCATCATTGGGTAAACAAAACTAGTTCAATGTTCTAGTCAAACTAAATCATAAGTCATGGATTTGGGCCTCCTGTACATAATAGTATATAGAGGACATCCTAGCCAGAACTCTTAAAACCATCTCTAGATGGATTATAAGACCTTAATTATCCAACTTCCTCTTCACATAATCTAGTTATGGCATAAGCCACTAAGAGACTAAAAATAATTCTTAGGAATTAATGCTAGTTGGTTGTATTATATTTTTTACCTTTTTATCACTTACTATACTTTTGATTTGGTAAGGACATGTTGTATCAAAACCAAGTATTATCATCCTTTTAGACTTGTTAATCTCTAGCTTTAATCCCCCTAAGTATTCTCTTTTGACATACAAGCCTATTACATTCACTGTTATATTTGGATCTCATGTTTGGGTTGGTTAAATAGTGGATTTTTTCCCTTCTCAGTTACACAATAACTAACCTCGATCAAGATACTAGTGTCGATAGCCTAAGTATCCCACTGACCCTGGTCATAGTACCAATGGTAGAATCCTTCCTACATATTGACCTTGGTTAGGCAACTGATATTAGTCTCTATGGATTTTTTTGATTTTCAATTTACCTCAAATAGCAAGATAAAATCACCTACCTATTTTAATAAAACTTGGGTTTTTTGATTTCCTATCACAGATACAGGGTCTGTTAAACTTTTTTTCCCTTTTGCATAGTCTTGACATGAAAGCAAGCGAAGCTTCTCACTGATCATGTAACTCAATAACCTCTTTCACCTTTTCCTCTTCTTTCTAGTCCTTCCATGGAGGATGATCCTAGCATGGAAGGTTCCCCTAGCTATATAAGTCCTAGTCAGCCACCCATCATGCTCGAGGGTGATCAAGATTTTTCTTGATTATTTGATCATAACACTAAATACCTCCAGCATTACCTTGTCATGAGTTAGACATGTAACTCTTTTGGTGATCTAGTTTATGGTATTCCCACTTCCTTGATGGAGATAGCATCAATTATTTCCACCATTCCCCCTTGTGGTTACTCAAACTACCATTTTGATGAGTAACCCAATCATATCTAATGCTCAGAGTTTGGTTTCTCCAACCATGCGGTCAAACCCAAATTTCATTGGGGTTTCCTTAACCTCATAACCACAAGCCACTCAACCAAGTTAGAACCCATTTTAGAACATGGTTGCATCAATATCAACTACTCTTACACTGATTAATAAAAGAGTAACCACCTAACCCTTAACTAGTGTCATCGTAACACAACCCATAATGGCAACACCTAGCCAAGATTTTATTTTTAATCCTACAAGATAAGACCCTTTCTCCTTGACCCCTTAGCCTATGATTCATTACCCATATGTTATTTCTACCCAGTTGTCACATCCTATGTCAAACACTACTTTGGGCTCTCTATAGTCACCCTATAACTTGAGTAGTGCCTCTCAAACCAACCCCCCTCTAGATCTAATCAAAATGCTGATGGATAAGATGTCCATCTTAGAAACATTTGTTTCAAGTTTTAAGAACATTATTTTATATCATAAAATATGAAATAAACATATCTATCCTTTAGTACCTATTCATCCTTATCTCAATCAATGGGAACTTCCTAAGTTTAGTCACTTTTAAAGCAAAGAAGACCCACAACAACACTTATAAGCATTCAAACATGCTTGTTACCTCATAGGACATGATGATGTATTGTTGCTTTATACTTTTCCCATGTCCATTGTAAGTACTACTCTAAAATGGTATAGCTTCATTACTTGGCACTCCTTATTTTCCTTCACCCAGCTTGTTCCATTATTTTTAGATCATTTCTTGATCCATATCTCTAAAAAGGTCTCAATCATAGACCTTTATTACATTTAACAGTTCAAGGATGAGTCTATAGCTAATTTCATTAATCATTAGAGAGGTCTCATTAATCAACTATCCTTCTTGTTACCCTAGCCTGAGCTCAATGAATTCTTTTCAAGAGCATACACTAAGCACATCTCCTCAATCCTATCAGTTTAAACCTTTCACACATTTGATGAAGCCTTCATAATGGTGTGAAAACTTGAGATTAAAGTAGTAGATGAAGACCAAGTTAAGTTGCACAACAAGAACACAAATTCTAATCCTAGTGACTCCTCTTCCTCTAAATCTTCCTCTTCCAACCAAAATTCTAAAGGCTTGGCCAATGCAGTAGTCATTAAGTTGACATCTTCCACAAAGGTAGATAAATCCAAGTCTTTGACTTCTTATAACCTAATGAAGCAATTCTAGTAATGGTATAAACATAGAGAATACACTCTGATTGGGGAGTCATATGCCTCCATGTTGGATAAGCTACTAAGGCAAGGAGCTATTACCCTTCCTTAGGTCAAGCCCCCTATATAGTTTTATACATCCTATTATATACCCACATGGTATAAGGAGGACTAGTTTTGTGGCTATCATCAAGTGAAAGGCCATGATGCTAATAATTGTAAGACCCTTAAGAGTATTATTCAAGACATGCTTGATAAAGGTGATCTAGTTTTGGATAACCCTAATGCATTGACTAACCAAAACTTAGATGTCTTTAGGAAGCCATTTCTTGAGCACTCATCTTCTAAGAATAATGTTTAGTTAATGATCAAGCATACACATGACCACAACATCCACACTCTTGTTGTGGTCTTTATCATGATGTCATTCCATCTTGCTACACCTTCTCCTCTTCTCCAAGTAAAAGAGCCAGCCATACCTATTCCACTCCCTCAGGTAGAGGAACCTATTTTTCCTCTTTCACTTCCATGAGAAGAGGGACCTTATCTACCTATCCTACTTTCATGTGAAGATCCTACTATGCCCATTCCCCTCATGCACATTTTAATTATTCTCTTATCACCTAAATAACATGTGTTAAATACTCATTGACCACATGTTGAGGGGGATATCATACCTTTGTTCTTCCCCCTTGAGGAGCCTTCTTTGCTTGTTTCTCCCCTAATGGAAGGTAGTGCCTTGTCAACTCCTCTTTCACATGTAGAGGAGCCTATTTCATCTAATCCCACAATAGTCAAGGACCAATTTTACTTGCTCATGTTGAGTTCATTTTGCCACTTCTCTTAATTATGGAAGAGCATACTTTGTCAGTCCCTTGTTCACACATTAAGGGAGCAATTATCCTAGTGTTTTATCTACTTAAGGAGCCAACTTCACCAGTCCCTCCCCTATCGTCATAGGATCATGTATGTTCTCCTACCTCAATTAAGGAAGATCCCATTATTATTATTGCCCATCTTTGACTTAAGATGGCTTCTTCCAATAATGTCCTTCTTTCTTAATCACTTGAGTCTTCTATAGAAGTGACAATAAGGCCTATGCCAATGTTACTAAACCCTTTTCATGGTTGGTAGGAAATATATGTTTTCTAAACTCTAATAAACTTTATCACATGGTATTTTGGGCTTGGCTCAAAGCTTATTTCCCTACACAATAAAATTCCTCATCAACTTCTAACCCTTTCAAAACCATTTACCCTAAGGTGTTTGATAAGGTTCAAGATCCTTCTCCTCCACCAAAGGAGGTTCAAACCCCAATGCCAAAACCTTCACCTTCTCAAGCATCCACCACACTAAAGCAAATTAAATCTTTAAGTATTCACCTAGTGTCCCATCTAATTCATCTACAAGTTAAGTAAGATTTGAACCCTCATATGCCTATAAATAATAAAAAGCTTCCTAAGCCTATTGGCCCACTGCACCTTCAAATTTACCTTGAATATTGGGGCCACACCCCTTGACTTTGATTAGATCACACTGCATCTCAAGGAAACAAAAGGCAAAGTTACCAATGCTCTTGCCTCTACTTGATGGTGGTCCCTTAACCTCTATTATCATGACACCTATCACTAAAAAAGTGTTAATGAAACCTATGGTCATGCCATCACCCAAAAGGGTACCATGTAAAACCCCTCTTACACCTCCTAAACAAAAGAAGTTGTCAACCCTAATTGTAACAACAAATGCAAGACCATTTAAAGGCTCTCAAGCCTCTCTTTTATGCTAATTATTGAAATCATCTCACATAACTCTTCCCTTGATTAACCCTTATCAACCTCTCAGACCAAAATCTCCTTAGTTCGATGACATGTAGGTTTGTTTATATCACTCATCACCTGGACATGACAAGAGAGTTACAAATCTCTCATGGCTATCCTCTAGTAACACTTTAGTATAGACACTATTTTCAAGGATCCCCTCATAAATTTCCCTATCACTCTAAAAGTTACACTTATGACTTCTCATGCTTCCTCACCTAAACTTGAGCCCAAGGATGTATGTAAAAGTCCTTCACCATCTTCATCACTTATATTCTAGATTAAATCGATTCATGTGGCCACTCGGCCATAGACTAAAAAAGATAAAGGTAAGGAGAAAGTTACAACACCTTGGGCTTATCTATTTTTCAAGGACATTCCCCCTCAAAAACACAAGATCTCTATCTTGGGTACCACACAAAAAACATCTTTAGAGGTGGTTCAAGAATCCATGATCAAGAAAATATATTAAACACCTATGAAGATGTCCCTATATAAGTTAATCCAAATCTCATCTCAGCATTATCAAGCCTTGATTAAGGCCCTTTAAGTATTTGAGGTTTAGTCTGACGATCTTCAACCTCTCTCAGCTTTAGTAGGCTCTCTCAATATTGTAGTCCTAGTTTCATTTAGTGATTCTAAGATTCTCACTCATCACCCTGATGACCAAGACCCTACTCTTTTTATCATAGCATAAATCAACTAGACTCATGTCAAAAGATTCATGGTTGATGGGGGTGATAGTATTAACATCATCTCCACACATGCCTAAAATCAATTGGAGCTACTTGATCACTCTATGTCACAATCAAATGTGGTTCTTTGCTCTTTCAATAATACCATAGTTGTCCTAGTAGGCATGGTCATGATTCATATTCATGTTGGTCCTTGCACTATTCTAAAGGTTTTCTATTTTGTTGATGGAGATTTTTAATACAACATCCCACTTGGACATCCATGGATATGAGTCATGACTTGTGTGCCCTCAACTTTCCACCATTATCTTAATTTCAAGTATAAGGGTTAGGTGCACATCATCCTAACTGATCCTCCTCTATTTAAGATGTACAAAATGACTTATAGGCCCAATGGCATTCTAGTAAAGTGTTTGCTTGGACATATAATGATATGCCTAGCATAGACCTTCTGATCATAACCCATAATATTATTACAAATCATTAAGCTAAACATGTTCATCAAAATCTTCACAAGATACATCCTTGTATTACCCTTGTTTTCAAAGAGGAGCTTCAACACCTCCTCTCTATCAAATTCGTTCAACCCATTGATTACCCACAATGGGTCTTTAACAACTTCCCTATCACCAAACCCATAGGAGTACTTCATCTTTTCACTAATTTTTATGATCTAAACCTTGCATGCCTAAAAGATGATTTCCCTTTACCTAACATCAACCCGCAGGTGGATATTATGACTGGCCATGAGGTGCTTTCTCTCATGGATGGATTCTCCTATTATAATCAAATCTTGATTTCTCTTGAATAACATCATAAAACTACTTTCATTACCCCATGGGGGACCTTTTCTCATCATATTATGCCCTTTAGATTGAAAAATGTTGGGGCTACTTACCAACATGTGATGACCTACATTTTTCATGACCTCCTTCACACCATCATGGAAGACTATTTGGGTGATCTACTTAGAAAATCTAAGCATCACCAAGACCATTTGGTGATCCTCAAGATCATCTCTGAACATCTTCAATGATATAACATTTGTCTTAACCCAAAGAAGTACATTTTTAGGGTCCTCTTCGATAATCTACTAGGCTTTATCATTTCTCTCCATGGCATTGAGGTCAATAATTCTAAGGTTTGAGCCATTATAGAAATGCCTCCACCCAAAAACCTAAAGAAAATTCTTATTCTAAAAGGAAAATTATAGTCCATTCAGTGTTTTATCTCCCAATTATCAGATAGATATCAACCATTTCATCACCTTCTTAAAAAAATGTCTTTTTTTAGTGGAGTGAGGAGTGTCAAAAAACATTTAATAACCTCAAAGGTTATCTTATTTCCCTACCTGTCCTCATTCCACCTACAAAGGATCATCCATGCTATCTCTATATTTTAGCAATGGATCACTCCATCAGTGTTATGATTACAAATAGGGATGACAACCATAAGGAGCAAGTTATTTACTATATAATCCAAATGTTGTAGACTCTAAAACTTGGTACACTCACACTAAGAAAATTTGTCTTGCTTTAGTCTTCATGGCTTATAATCTTTGACACTATCTCCTTAATCACAAGACCTATGTCATCATCAACACTGATACCTTCAAATATATACACTCCAAGACCTATCAAAACTAGTGCATGGATCACTAACGTATGCTTCTCACTAAGTTTGATTTGGAATTCATTAATTAAAAATCAAATAAGGGGAAAATGATTTTAGACTTGTTGGTTGATACTCCTCTTCTCAAAACACAACCTTTTAATATCAAATTTATTGATGAATCCATTGTCACACTCTCCACTAATGACACCACCTATCAAATGATGTTATTTTTTTATGGTTTTGAATGTCAAATTGAATAGGGTGTAGGGTTAATCTTTATTCCTCTCAATGGTGAACCCATCCCCTTATCCTTTAAACTAGATTTTGAGTGCACCAAGAACATGGTAGAATATGAGGCCTTGGTTCTCAAGCTA
>JARHVA010004056.1:0-85000 GCA_037957365.1 Torreya grandis | reverse complement strand
ATGGACTCTCTCTAACATCTAAAGTCAACTCTATAGCCTATAATTATGATGATAGGGAGGCATAATGGATGGGTCACTATGATATACTCATAGGCCTAGCAGTGTAGAAGGTGACCCACATAAATTCTATACCAACATTGCAATCTAATGCCCTAGATCTCTCTATATAGTTGTGTGAGGAATATAGTCCCCCAAGAAAACACCATCCTTCATTCCATCATGTTAGCTAGTAAACCTATCAAAGTTACTAGAAATTTTCTACCATTCATGTATGTAAATGCATAAATAGTCACTCTAATCATGAACATGATTATGAGTCTATGCTCATCATCATCAACCTCATATAGGGGCTCATATGTGAAGCTAGAAGAGTGGTACTCTATCTCCCCAACATGCTCTCTAAATAATGTGCCCATGAAAACATCATGCTCATCTCAACTATATGTGTATAAGTTGGCACCATGTATCGATAGCCTCAATATCTAATATACATCCTCTATTAAGACTATCATATCACCTATGGGAAGATGGAAAGTGTTGGTGTCTATAACTCACCACTCTATCAACACCACCATTAGGCTCACATACCTCATAACTCAACCATATCTCTAAAATCCTCTTAGGCCAACTTTAGTGATATGTTCCCACTCGTCAGGAGTCACATCTACTTGTATCCTTGATAGCAAATTTAGGAGTCGATCTTGAAGTGTGAGCTCCTATCTCACCTATAACCATAAACATGCACATCATTAAAAATAAGAACTATTCATCTCAACTACCCCTCCTTCTAGCATAGTTTCCCCTTTAAGAGAAATACATCAGCCTAAGACCCTTCACAAGGTTATGTAGGTATCACTTAGTTGACACAGGGTCTTCTAAGGTTAACTAAGCCATTTTCACCTAGTGATTAATACCTAACTAGTTTATTTATGAACACCCAACCTTTTCTTACACTATGAATGATCATAAGCACTCTAGTGCATAACTTATGGTGTTATGTATCCAAACTTTACTCTTTAGGTTCCCAATTTCACTCCTACCACCCTCTTTTACCCCTCTTTACTTGTGTCATGACTGATGTCAATCCTTACTTGACCAACATCAGTTCCCTAAACTATACTTAGTATTTTATGGGTTGATCGATGTCGGTTGAAACCATCAATGTCAGTGATTGGTTTGGCCTCTTACACTACGAATGATCATAAACCCTCTAGTATATAATTTATGGTGTTATGTATCCAATCTTTACTCTTTGGGTTCCCAATTTCACTCTTACAACCCTCTTTCACCCCTCTTTACTTATGTTGTGACCGATGTCAATCCTTACTTGACCAACATTGGTCCCTTAAAATATACCTAGCTTTTTGTGGGTTGATCGATGTCGGTTGAAGCCATTGATGTTAGTGATTGGTTTGGCCCTAGGGTTTAACTATTGAAACTGCCCACACCCCTTTTTTACCCTATAACTACCCTTGACCCTCCTCAACCTACTCAAATATCCCCAATTTCACTTTCTAACCTATAGCTACTCTTTTCCCCCTCCTGCCTACCCTTTTTCCCCCTATATCAAAAATTTTCAAAATTCAAATTCAATTAAAAATTAGGTGTATAGTGGTCCTACCTCATCCACTCGATGATGGTAGGCTGGGATGGCAAGGACTAGAACAACCACTCCAATTATGGGGTCTCTAATTATAGGTGTAGCCATCTTGATATAAAATCCACCTATGTGGTATAATGGTGTCTTAAAAGTACTCACCTCATTCCACTCACTCTCAATCACTCTATAACTCCTCTTCACCACTCAAACCTTGACACTTATCTCACAGATGACATGAAAGTGATGGTTTCACACATAAAACTCTAGAGCTCAGTGTTGGCAATTAACAAATGACAAATGAGATTTAAGGGGGCTGAAAAACCCTTTTGGTCAGGTTTGGTTAGCCATTGGTATCAGCATTTCTATGCCCTAAGTAGTTGATGTTGACTGATCCCCACCGATGTCAGTCTAGTAGTCAATGATGGTTATGCCACTAACATCGACAACCTCATCGATGTAAGTCATCCTTTTATAGGGAAAAAATTACCAACCCTCCCTACCACAAAATTTTATATTAACTAAGAGAATATGACCCTTTCATAGTCTAAAATAGACTACATTAGGGGTAAGTGGAGATCACGCATATCTCCCAATCATGATAGCTAACTATGGGGTTCACTAACATCTCTGCCAACCATGATGAATGACTTGGAGATCATGTATATCTCTCCAACTAGACACACCCTTTGTGATGACATTATTGTTATCACTAAGCTAGCTATCACTATGATTTCTTTGAAGTTGGATTTTTCATAGGCATTATAGATCATGATCCTGACTAGTCCCTGTTTCCTATGACAATTTTATGTCTTCTAAGAGCACTTCCATTTTCAAATACTTGGGACACATTGACCATTATAGATGCACCTTTGATGGTTTTAACCCTATTAGTTTTCACTTATATATGCTATGGACCAATTATTTTTTTCATCATGTTGACCATTTCACCAACTTTGGCATGAAGTAGTGTGCACGTATGTCACGTTATCACCACATTTCAACTTCCCACCAATCTTCTTTAAAAATAATCAATGAATATGGTTTTACCACTGTCAATCCCCATTTTTTTGGGGGGAGGATACCTTATCCCATCCTTGGGCCATTAAACCTTTATTTTTGTCTTACAACTTATACATACAAGTTACAAGACAAAAAGAGGCAAATGTAGACACTAGAATTGTGCTAATCCCTTGCATGATTACCTAGGTCGCATTACCCCTCAATGTTTTTCTTATTTAATTCTCTAACCTATCACTTTACCCTTTAAGCACATATAATTAATTAAATTGGTTAAATCTCATTTGGCCACCTCACATAGCCACCTCACCCTATGACCAGTTCTCACCTTCAGACCTAGTCATTCTATTCTAACCACCTAGGACCTAGTCTTCCCCCCCCATAACTCCTTAACTACCTAACCACATCTTAACCTTGTGTTATGACCATTTTACAATAAGAAAATCCATTTTTTTAAGTAAGAATTGGGTTAAAAGGTTAAATTTAGCATGTTTTACCTAGTCTTGGAAACTAATGTTGGTTTACCCTCGATCAACACCGATGGGCCTATCGATGTTAGTTACATAGGCATACTTCCAAATTAGCCATAGGGTCAGAAAATCATTCATTTTTGGAACATTTCTTTCATGATTAGAGCATTTTATGATCACTATGAACATCTAGGCTTACCATCACTCTACATGAATTATTCTAGATCAAAAATTGTCAAATTGCATAGTGTTTTGAACACTATGGATCAGAAAGATATGCTTTGCCTCATCTATTCATGCAATAGTTCATCAAGCCTCATCAAAGCTATCTATCTAGCACAACTACTCACCTATCCAACCCAACTAAGTACATTTTGATGTTTTCACATGTTTTAAAATAACTATTTTATATTGGTTCAATAAATATACTATTTAACTACTCACGAAACACAAGCTTCCTCTATAGAGGAGTTGTGACACTCCCCCACCTCCATCTCCCTACCTTAATGTATCAACCTCTGCCTTAACCTTCCTGAGTCTTATGCACCCCCTTAAGTCTCCTCACGACCCTTTTACATGACTACAACTCTATTTCCCTTCATAAAAAATCCTTTCATAACCCCACCAATATCATTTCCCTAACCTATATTGGTTATCCAGACTAACATTAGTGACCTAAACTGATACCAGTCACTTAACCAATGCTAGTCATGATTTCTTTTACACTAACAACCCCTAAAATCCTCCCCAACAACCTCACCAAATCACAATTCCCCTACCCATATTGTACTATATTATTCACTAACACATTCAAACTCTCACTCTCTCACTTTTCATTTATGTTTATTTTAAAAATCTATTTCAAAATAGGAGACTATCATCCTAGGGAAGTGTGATGCTTCCTACAACAAGCATATGGCTTGGTATCCCGCACATATCTCTTCTAATAGCAATTCTATTTAGTGTTTTCTTTACATAGGTGTCTTCTTCCATAGCTAAAGAGGAGTTCTCATAATGTTTGGAATGATGCACATCATTTTGGGTACTTAATCACTTATCCTTGGCATTCATACTTTTATTTCTTATTTTTATAATAAATAGAAAAAAAACTAATAGAAACACCAAGTTATCATGCTAATGTGCATTATTTACTAGATCACATAGATTACTATATAGATATTTCACTAGTATCTGGCACATGTGTATCTCTTAGCATATACCTAGTCTTGTACTAAACATGTCTTACATACTTTCACTCTTTATTTGATTAGTTGTATGTGATTCTATCTTTATAGTTATTACTTCTTTATCTTTTTGCTTATCATAGCTTGTTGGATTGTATTTCCAGTTCCTTCTTATCTCTGATATGTGCCTTAGGAAATCTATTAATGTCCTTTTCTTCTATTCATGTGTGTGCCTTAGGACATTTTCTAGTTTCTTTTTTTTTACTCTTTTATGATCCTATGGCCTTTGTACCAATATTGTTTATTTCACTTGTATGTATATATGGCATTTGAACATGCTTGTAAGCTTGCTTTCTAGTTTGAGTGACATGTACCCATGTCCCTTGTCTATGTGGCCCCTTGCCCACCCTTGTATGCTTATTTCTTCTTACTTTGAGTGCTTGTTTGCTTGATTTCATCTTCAATTATTACAATTCCATGACCCATATCATGCATTTTTTCTTGTTTTCTTGGATGCCACCATCCCTCTAACTAACAACTAATAAACTAATAACTAACATTTTTAGTTCTAGTTCAGTACATTACACATGCTATTACATTATTATATCTATCTAGGCATACCCTTTGATCTAAAAATCTCTCAAATCAAACTATGTTATATCTTGAGATATCTTGTTTGTTGTCATTATTATATCATGTATATTTCTAGATTAACATACTTGTAAGGATTCTTATTCTGAGGGTAGTCATTACATGGTACCTATTCCTACCCTCATAAGAGGGGGAAATAAATAGAGGTTTTGAAACAAAGATCAGATCTCTATATTGCTAATCAGGCCCCCCAATAAGAATTGGATAATATAAATAGAAATACAATAAGAACAAGAAACCTTAATTCTTACAAATACCTTAATCTCTACTAAAATACCTTAGCTTTTTGAAATAAGATATAAGCCACTTTTTAGGCTTCAAAATACACTTTACACCCTTCCATCCACCCAATGAAAACTCATGAAAACCTAAAACACCATCCAATCTCTCATAACATGCTACCACATGATGATGTCTCAATCAACCCCTAGTGCACACAATGAAACCTTAAACGATTCTATTATGGTTTTTAATAAGACCAAATGAGGACATCACAAGGCATGTAAAATACCATGCAAGGTATGAAAGCATGACAAGAAAGTTATTTCAGTTTAGGGGTTGACATTTTGAACTTGGTGGTCAAAATTAGTCTACATTTTTAGAGGTACAATCATTGATGATGGGGGTGAATCAATGATTCAAGATAATCTAATTCAATTCCAAACTCTTAAACATTTATCACATACAATCATGATGCATACAAATTAACCATTGAAATGAACAAGAAATATATAGCAAGATCAAACACATAACACATGATATATGTGGGAAACCCTCTTGGTGGATAAAACTAATTAAACCCTAAAAGATAGACTACAGTCCTATAAAAAAAGATCTAACATTTAGACCAGCACCAACTCATCAAGGAACACCCATCCCTTAGTTTAGTGAGACACCAATCCCATAAGGAGCTAATGTTGTTGTCTATCTGATCACCCACAATAACTATACCTTTAAAAAACTTTACCTTGAAAGAAGGAACCAACCCCATAGGTAACTAATCACTCACTTAGATACCTTGAATAGATCATCTTAAACACTTATTTCTCTTCAACTAATGATGACCACCTTTCTCAATGCTCTTCACCTCCAATCTCTCTTAAGCTACCTCTAGGACTAACTCACTCAAATTACCTCTTCTAGGCTCATTAGGTCTAATGACATGTGTGTCTTCCTATATAAAATTTATTATACAATCATGATTTATCCTCTTCACTCTATATTTGTCCTTAATGACTTATACATTCTCTTTCAAAAGTTCTCTCCTTTTCTTGAATCTACACTTTCATAATTTCCTCAACAACAACAAATAGGCCAACAATGCTTTGTATGTATACCACTCTCTTGGTATAACCCATCTTGATCTAAAATTAAAATAAGTTCTCATACACATTACATATAATAACCCCACACTCCTTAGGTCATTTAATACCTCATTATCTTGAAACCACCATTAGGTCTTGGTGAGACCTAAAACAATTAGGCCTCCATATTCACACATTACATGTGAGACTTATTTAGACCACCTTCATCATTTAAAAATTCTTATAACACATCAAAAATATCTAAAATATATCCTTTATCACTCCCATTTGGGTCAATTCCACTTGGAACACCAACTCACACCTTGAACCTACTAATTAGGTCTCTTTGCTCTTTAGGCTTTCATTCACAAAAAACATAGTCTCAAACGTCTGAAGAAACAACTCAAATATTTCACATATAAATATGATTAGATAAAATGGGTGAAACCTTTAGGACCTATTCAACACATCCATGTGATTTAGACACTTCAACACAAGTTCTAAGCACTCAAAACAAATATCTTAAAATGACCACTTAGGCTGGTCAAATATAGTCAAAATACAATCAAGCAGTTTTTACTCTCCATATCTGATTAGGGGCATATAATGACAAAAAATACTTTATTATAAGCCTTAGATAATTATATAAAATATCAATAATCATTTTATTCTTTAATTCTACTCAAAACTCTTTCAACTCACTATTGCAACATGGTCACTCAATCTACCAATGCATTCAACAAACATAGTCAACTTATAAGAATTTTTTCACACTAAATATGGATTTTTAAAACCTCAAAAATATAAAAAAATAGTATTAATGTATTATATAACATTCTCTAATAGTTATTTCATCTTTAAACATTAAAATACTATCAAGAACAACTCAATTATCTTTCTCGGGTCACTTACAGAACATAGTCAAACACATAGTCAACGTTAGAGATAAATACATTCAAATTTATGAGAATTAAATCCCTATAATAAAATTTTATAGATGTGCCTTGAATTTATTTACAAATTTTATTTTTACTCCATCAATAAATTCATCCTAGATGAAAATATATTAGCTAAATATTGCAAATTAGTTTTTCCCTTTGCTAATTCAAATGCCAACAGTCATTATGTAATACAAATATTACAAACATGTGTATTCATCTCATGTCCCCTATAAAATTCCTCAAATTAACTCTATAAATTTCCTTTAGATCCTCCTAACTTTTATCTTTAATGTTCACCATTGATTTTTGATCTATGCTTTCATGATTAAGATACTTAGTACCCTTGTGTGCCTTTTGAGCACATTGTTGTCAATCTCCAATGAACTTATACCACTTGACAGCCCCACATGCCTTATGAGCACATTTCTATTAGTCTCCAATGAAATTCCACAACTTGTCAACCCCACATTCCTTCTGAGCATCTATTGACATATTGACTTAATATGTACCATTAGATCACTATCTAATAAGATTGCATGCTCTATTAGATCCTTATCTAGTAATATTAATTACTTACCATAGATCTTCATCACCCAATTAAACACTCACCATTATATATATCTTGACTATTTAACCCTAGACTTCATTTAATTAAACTTAACAATCTCTGGTCCATCACAGTCTACTAGATCAACTTTGAAGGTTTATATCTTGAACTAGAAAACACTTCAAGACTCTAAATCTTCAGAGTACCTTCCTGACACTATAGAAAATATCTCCATGAAAATATTTGACCAATGCTAAATTTTTGATTATCTACACAAAATTAAAAAACTTGATGGATCACTTCTATCTACATGATGTGTAGTGATAGTATGGCTTCTTTTAAGCTATAATATACATGTTTCTCTTTCCAAATGATTAAATGACACACCAAAACTTCACCAAGACATCTATGGATGCCTCGCAAATTCTTATTTATCCTCATAGACCTACGCATGTTCCATATGTCTCCAAGCTATCAAACACAACTTCATTATCATTAATGCACTAGTATATCATGCTTTCTTTGACATCAATGAAAACCTAACATCAATGACCATGATAAAAAAAAATCTCCCCCTTTGTCATTGATGGTAAAACACACTCAAAATGACTTCTTACTCATTTGAAATCCTTCATTTTTATCTCTCTCTCCCTTTGACATTAATGATAAAGGATCTCTTCTTCAATATGTTAACTTGATGATTAACATGACAAACTACTCATAGAGCTTAGAAATCTCCCCCTAACATCAAGCTCCATCTCATGTCATCTATTCTTTGACATACACTAATCTAAATTTGGGATTTTATGATTTTTGGACCTGACAGATTGTTCATAGAGCCTATAAATCCCCCCTTATACCATACACATCTTCTTGAAGACTATCAAACTACCTAAGTTAGCTCCCCCTAACTCCATGGCATACACAACTTGTCATCCACATAAATGTAAGAATTTATTCATGATATCAAAGATATGACAACACATTCTCTTCATACTCCTTATCAACCTTGTCTTTAGTCTTCATTATTTGATCAATCAATTCAAACAATTGACAAGTTATTACCTTCAGGACCAAAAAACTTGAACACAACTTGAGCACATTTTAACAAGATTAACATACTTTTTTATGCAATATAATATCTTGATAACACACCATTCTTGATCGTACACTTGGAAACCTCCATTCTTTTCCTATAGACCTTCAGAACCAACATCTTCATTCTTCACCATTTGACCAACTAGACCATCCTTCAAATTTGATCAAAACTTTGACTTTAGGATCATTTTTTATAAAAATATCTTATCATGTCCTTATATAGTAAACAAACACATCTTCTAATGGCCTCTCTTGTCCTGCAACATCAACTAATGTTCAAATGGCATCCACCATACTTCCTCTTGTTGTCAAGTGTCTCCTTGAATCCTAGATAAAGACACCCTAATCCATAATGTCCTAGAACATTATGAAACTAGGAGTTTCCCATAACTCCTCATATTCCTTCTCCTCTTTGGTAATCTAAAACTAATAGTTCTTCTTTTTCTTAGGATTAATAAAATCAACTTTCTCATATACTATACTATTTTCCTTTTCTTTTAAGATAGAATTGACAAATATGGAGACAACATAGATTCATGGCATACCTTTTCATCTACAAAAAGAACCTCATCACTAGGCATTGACATCTAATGTTCTTTGTATGAAACTTGATCAATAATAGCAAGATGTTCTCTTGAATCCATGCATACCTCAGAACTAGCCTCAATTATCACTTTGGCCTTTTCTTTGAGCTTGACTTGAATTGAATTTTGATTCTCCTTTTTTATCTATATAAATGACACATTCTCTTGTCACTCCTAAACCTTATTCATATTTGATTCCTCTTTTTTTTCAGCAGGAAATCCACCTTGATCTTTCAGTTTAACTAAATTAGTTTTTTTGTTCTTCACTTCCTTAGGATTCCATACCAAGGATTGAACTTTATTGAGCATACTAGGATGTCCATGAACCTTCTTACGACTTGAGATCTTGATTATACAATATATTATAATATGACCAACTTGATGACAACTAAAACAAATAACATCATGTCTCTTAGGTTCATTATGCTCAAGCTTAATTGTCTTAGGTATCCATACATGGGTTAGTCTTTTCCCATGTATTTTGGGGTAGAATATATAAATATGTCCCATATCATGACAATTATATAAAATTATATTATCCATACCTTGAACTGACCATCTAATCTTCCTTATACAATTTCTTGCCTTATGACCAAAAAGCTTACTATTGATGCTTAAAATTGCGCTTGATTCTAATCAACAACAATGGGAAGTTTCAAGCTATGGGATATTGTGGCTTGAAACAACCTCCAAATTTTAGAGAAGTTGGTCTCTTCTTTTATATCAAGTGTGGGAAAAAAGATAGAAAATTAAATAGAAATGTAAATGCAAGAAATGAAACCTAACTATGGCAATGCACCTTAGTGTAATTTTGATCCTAATCTTGAGCACAGTGAGACTATATGTAGGATACATTTACACTTAAGAGCAAACAAGTGCATGATCAATGTAAAAGATTGAAATAATAGAAACAGAGGCTCACAACAGAGACTTCTTTTGCTGAGATATAGAAAATGTCAATAATGGCATATGGTTCAATCGTCTTATAAAAATCTTCCAATCACATAAGAGGCACAAAAACACGTACAATTATGTAGAACTTCTGACTCAAGAAAATGAGACAAAAGCAAATGACATTCCTAATCACAACTCTAGAAAAATCTATAGTATAGATTACTTTTGCAAATGACACAGATAATATCAACAAAGGCATAGAGTTCAATCTTCTTAATTCTTTTAGCCACATAAAAGGCATAGAAACATGCACAATTACATCAACTTTAAAACTCAAGAAAATGAGACAAAAGCAAATGATATTACTTAGTCACAAACTCTAGAAAGTCTAAACTTTTTACAATAATTCTCTCTTTAGACAATCCCCTCTCCTTTTCATATCTTGTCTCTCTCCCCTTTTATAGCCTAAAATTAAGAGATAAAATAGTGTGGAATTCAGTGTATTCAATGCCTTAGATGCATTCTGGTCTTATCAAAAAGGGCCATGCTAGGGTGGGGTAGCTGCCCTGACTACAGCATGTCGATTCATGTCTATTACCTCCTTCTGCACCTAAATTTCCTCATTCCACCACCTACTTAGCTGCACAACTATCCATTCTCCTTCACTTACAGGGGATAAATAGATGACCCCTTTTGATGTTTGCGGGCCCCAAAAAATCTACCCGATGAATTGTTCCACCTATTAGAAATAACTCCCACTGAGTTCCCCCTAGCTCACTTGCTGAAACAGATACACATAACACTCTATCCTATTAAACAAAAGAGGACACTTAGTCAATTCCCTAAAAATATTCTTATTACTTAAAAGGCACCAGAGAATAACACTTGGCACTTTCCACCTGATTTATCGAAGACATGTGGCTCTTTTCACTTTAGCTTTAGCTATACTATATAATTATTTGGGGCACATATTAGGCTCCTACAGATAGTGACACTTAGCAGCTTTCACAGACCTTTGAAATAACACCTAGGACCCACCACAATCTTTATTCGGCAATGAAGCTTGAAGATGATCTCATAGAAGTTAACACATGGCGGCCTCTGCTATTCTTCAGAAGATACATGGCATCTTTCGCTTCTCCTACTAGGGGTATGTGGTGTCTTCCACTGCTTCCAAGGATAGAGTAGAAAGGGGCTCAGAAATTGACACTTGGCAGCCTCCGCTACTTTTTGACACTTAAACAAAATGAAACAATGCCTTTCTACTTTCTAAAAAGGTACTTGACCCCTTTGGTTTTTTAGGACACTCCCTTGAATTGCCCAATGAACCAAAATGGTTCAACAGTTCAACACTATACACTATTTACATGTTAATCAAGGTATTGAACCAAAAATGTTAAACCAAGGCATTGAACCTAGGTGTTGAATTGACTATCTCTTGGATGTCGCGACGTGGTGACTTCTACTTTCCTCTAAAAAAGTAGTCCAGGGCCTTCTGTGACTACCACCTGGCGCTTTCTACTTCTTCTTACTACTTAGCTTATTGAAAACCTTTGTCAAAAAATAAAATGAAATGCAAGTGATGATATGAGACACAGATGCTGACACGTGATGTGTTATGCTGAGTTACTATTAGATACGTGGCACATTTTGTAGCTCTCTTAAAAGTTGGAAAAGGTGCCTCAGATGACTCCACTTGGCCAGAACCCATGCTCAGACTATGCCACTTAGTAGCTTCTACTGCCCTTTAACACTTAGACAGAAAATGAATCAAAAGAAACAAACCCGCACTCTATTTCAAAACTTTTATTGCCACGACCAAGGTATGTGGGAACAAAACTACAGTGCGCAACTAAGAATCAATTTGCAATGTAGAGTACCAATTTTACTCTACAGTTACTGGTGACCCCCAGGAATTTTGAGCCTACTCAAAAAGAAAACTCCACCTTTTACTAGATAAAAATTACAAAAGTTATAGCTTCAAAAAATCTGTCAACATGTGTTTAAAACACTTATTTAAAAAGAAAAGTGGGAAAAAATGAAAAAAACAATGCGAGAAAGGGAAATTATTTAACTTTAATACATTAGAGACCCAAGTTAATTAAAGTTCTTCAAATATATTCTATTTATAGGAATCTCTTTAGGTTCTTCTTCCATCGATTCTAGCTCAAATGAATTCTTCCGCTTGCACATGCAAATTTTATACGAACTAGTCCATAATGCTTCAAATTTGGTATGCTGACCCAGCTTGGCAGCTCTTGCATCCCATTTCAAAACAACTGAGTCTAGTTTAAAATTAGGATTCAAAGTCCTTTTATTAAAATAGTTCTTAACCATTCCCTGATGCTTAATCAATGAATCATGGGCTATATCCCTCTATTCCTAAACTTCCAAAAGTTTTATGAGTCTAACCTACATGGGGCCATTTTCATCAATTTGAATTTATTTGATCAGCTAGAGAGCAGGGATTTCTAAGCTTAGGGGAATCACAGTAGACTTTCCATATACCAATTCATATGGAGACATTTTGATCACCTGCTTGGGCATGATTCTATCAGCCCATAGTGCTAGATTAAGAACTTTATGCCACTCTTTGTGATGATCAGCCCCTACTCTTTTGATAAGTCTTACCAGGTTCTTATTGGTTGATTCTACCAGATCATTACCTTGAGGGTAATAGTTAGATGAATTTTTCAAATATATTCCATGTTTCAAGGCAAAGTTAGATACTTTAGATACTAAGAATGCTTTAGCATTATCTAAAATTATGGTGCGAGGACCCCTAAAGGGAGCAGTGATACTTCCTAGAAAATCTAGAATCACATTCTCTATTACTTCTTTAAGTGGGACTGCCTTGGTCCATCTGGTAAAATAGTCTGTGGTAGTTAATATCCATTTATGACCCATACTAGACACTAGATTTATCATTCCAATGAAGTCAAGACCCCATTGAGCAAAAGGTTCATCCATAATTATAGGACTAAGTGTTTCTATTCAAATTTTGTTTTTAAAGGAAGAATTAAGAGAAACTTAAGAAGGAATGGTCTAGGCTTGATGTTTACCTAGATAAAGTCTGTGCACTGTAATCCAGACGCTGTGAGTACTCCTCTTTGGTTGTGGAGGAATGACACCTACAAAAAAAAAGAAGCTTAGACAAAAGAAGGCGTTAAATGGACAGATGGTGGGTTGTCAAGCGAAAGCTTGATCCCAGAAGTATGAAAACTTCCTTAAGGGATATAAACCCACTAATCAAAAAGGAAGTATGTCTGATAAATAGCAGAATATGAAAGACTGAAGTGATAAAAGATGGAAATGCAAAGGAGAAGCAAAGACTTACTTGAAAGAAGCTGTCGGATTGATCATAGTCGCCAGCGTCGGTAATCCTATCGGCGTCGGTTGGTCAAGGTGCCGACATTAGTTAATATACCAATGTCAGTTGGGGTAATGACCGGTGTCGGTTGAGGAAGTTAGCTTGGACGGGGTCTGGGTAGGTCTGTGGTCTATGGACAGAGTCTGGGCAGGGTTTTGGTTTGTGGACAAGGCCAAGGAAGGGTTTGGGTTTGTTAACAGTGTTGAGACAAAGTTTTGGGCTTGGTTGAATGGTTTGGGGTCTGGGTCTAAAAGTCTAGTTGAATGGGCAGAGTGTATGGTCCAATAGAGGATGGAGGAAATAGGGAGGTGGATAAGTCAAGATTCGGGTCTGGCTTGGTTAACAGTCTGGTCTAGGGAGATACTATTTGAAAGCAAATAACTGAAAAGAGAATAAAAACACAAACAATATACTTACTTGTGCCTTGTAAAAGGTGTGCTACTGATGATTCTCATACCTGATGTTGATGTAGCCTATGTGGAGAACCTGTTGCTAATGAAGAACCTTAAAGCTGTTGTTGCACCTGAGGGAGAGAGTGAGAGGCTTGATTGAGAGATTTTGCAGATTGATGGATGGTCGAAGACTGAAGGATTCATTAGTTGCTTTCAGAGATTAGCTAATTTCTGATTGGAATCTGGAAAGAGTCTGAAAAATTTGGTTAAGTATAATCGATGTCGGCGATTCCACCAGCGTCAACTGACACTTGACCAATGTTGATGGGGTTGGAACGGGCAAAAAGAGCCACTAAGCCCGTTTTTCATCCACCAAGTGCACTATCCATTGGAGAATGTCAAGGATTGTGCTAAATACGCACGAGAGTTTGTTAGGCAGTTAGAGAGAGTAGGAATTGGTCTTGGGTGAGTTATAGGATGGGAATTAGTCCAAGGTGAGGTGTCCTAGGTGAGGTGTCATGGGTGAGGTGTCAAAGGAGGGGGGTTAATTCAAAATAAGTTAATTATTTTAAATTAGTAATTGTTAGGAATGGGTTAGGAATGGACTAAGGGGGAAAGTGACCAAGGGTTAGACACTATTTAGGTGTCTACATTTGCCTTTTTTTGTCTTGTTGGTTGCTCTAAATGAACTGCAAGACAAAAATAGGAGTCAGTTGCCCCAGGTATGGGATAAGGTTGATTTCGTCTTGTTGGTTGTTCAAGTGAACTGCAAGACAAAAATAGGCGAGAGTTGGTTGCCCCGATTATGGATGAGGTATCCCCCCTCAAAGCAGGAGTCGAGAGAAGGGAACCTGGAATCAGGTGCTGATTTGACAGAGAGTGGATGAGAAAAGGGGGAAGATAGAGTGAGAACACTGCAAAAGTTGTGATTGTGTGTACACCACTTCACGAGGATGGTCAGGTCAAATTATCGCAGGTCAAGGGTCAAGGAGTGCAAAAATTGAAATAATTGGTCCCCAACATTTAGTCATCTTTTGATTGGGTTATTCAATCTAAGTTGAAGCTCCAATAGTCGTCATGTTCCAGGTATCCCAAGCTTAGGAAGTGCTCTCGAAAACATGAAAAAGTCACAAGTAGTGCGGATCAACTGGCTTGCGATCTTATACTTGTGAAAGTCAAAAGTGTGTGCATAATTTTGCTAACCAATTATGAGGTAGCATACATGCAAAAACAACCAAGGCAAAATTGCTTTGGAAGTAGTCATGGTTTTAGGAGATGGGCATGATCTCCAATGTCTGGTGGTCGATGGATGGATGCAAAAGTGATCTAAATGTGCCCCAAGGGGTCAAAATGACATGGTCTGGAGGACTGACTGATTGGGAGCATGATTTTGGTCATTTTGAAGAGGTTTGAAGTGTTTAAGGCCACTGACGTCGGTTATATAACTGATGTCAGTGGCTAAAAGAGGCCGACATCAGTGGAAATCAGTCAACATCGGTGGCCTAGGGCACGATTCTACCGACATCGATGGCCTGCCAAATCCAACAAAATTGGATTGGCGGCCAACCAAAATTCATTTGCTATTTGTCCAAGTGAAAAAGTGAGCTCTGGAGTTTAGTGTTTGAAAGTGACTCAAGTTGATCGAGGAGAGGTGTGAGGTGTCAGATAGGCATTGGTGAAGAGAAGGATTGAGTTGGTGATTGATTAGAGGCTGCAGAGGTGTTTGTGGGCCCAAAGAAGTGTGAGAGTAGAGAAACACAATAGAGATGGCAGAGGGGAGTAGAGGACCCACAGGAGGTCCACCACCAGCGGCACCCATCGTGCCACCACACCGGCGACGCTGGGATGAGGTAGGAGGGTCTCTAAGCCCTAGTTGGTTCATTTTGGTTTTGAATTTAGTTTTTTGAATTTTTTGGTGTTTTAGGTAGAAATCAAGGAGGAGGATAAGTATGAGGGTGGGAAGGGTAGGTAGGAAAGACTAAGAGTCTTTGTAGAGGGTTTTGGGGGTGTAGGAGGGTAAAATGGGGAAGCCCTAATTTTTAGGGCTTACCCCATTCGGCCTTAGGGCCAAACCAGTCACCGACATTAGCGATCTCACCAGCGTCGGCCGACCAGCGATCAGCATCGGTCACTAATCTACCAACGTCAGTCACTAAGTGACTAACGTCGATTAGGTGAGTGCTGTTGCCAACACAATAATCGATGTCAGTGGCTGCCTGGTCAGAAAGAGTGGTAAAAAATGGTCAAGTTAAAAGGTCGAAGCTACACCAAGGGCTCCTCGAGTGTCAGGTTAGGCATAGATAGTCAGAATAGTTGTTAAAATAGGAAGAGTAGGAATAGTTTTAACATGAAATTGTCTGTGGATGGATGCAGGCGAGGCAGACTCTTATGCTGTGGGATCACCTCTTGACCTTGCTGACGTGGATGCGCAGAGGCGTGTCAGTCGAGGAGTGGGCGCAGATGAGTGCAGTCGGGCTAGGTGGGTTGAGATGCTACTGTAGAGTGGTGAGGGATGTGAGCCTCATGGTAGCATTGATCGAGTGGTGGGACCATGCCACCAACACCTTCCCCCTGCCTACGGGCGAGATGATGGTCACGATCAAGGATGTGCACCAGATTTTACAGCTGTTGGTTCATGGGGCTGATATCTATGCGTGCTTGAGAGAGGCGCATGATATACACATGGTCACATTGTTTAGGGAGCACGTCATGAAGATGAGCTACCATTCAGCCAATTTTGCCTATGAGCCATTGTACGTGGTGGATGAGGACACACATCGGCTGGCAATTTTGATGATGATCGGCATCACAGTCTATGCATTGCCAGATGCGAAGGGAGGCAGGTTCCCAGTAGCCATGATTGGGGTTTTGATGGATATGCTAGAGCAATAGACAGTGTTTGCTTGGGCACCCATTTTTTTGGCTCAGGTATATAGAGAGCTATGGGGCATCAGCCGGCGATGATGGTACAACTTATGTGTAGGCCACCTTCTGCACTGCTGGGCATATGAGTACATTGTGGTTACCCAATTGCTTGGCCTCCTAGTGGCAATCTAGGCTAGCTTTAGGGTTGGGTTCAGGTGATGGCGCGAGGTTATGGCACAGACACAGGTGGATGGAGTGGTCAGGGATATTGACCACTACTGAGGGGTACTGGAGGCCCTGATTCCTACAGACATCATTTGGAGACCATACTTGGTTTATCCAGCATTCAGAGACTAGGGAGAGTAGTTGGTTGGTGTGTAGAGCTTGAGATGGGTCAGGGGCAGGCGAGCTGGTGAGCTCGAGTGGATCCCAGCAGAGAGAGTGCAGCACCAGTATGGGCTACTATAGGATGTGCCTCTCGTGTTTCCATAGTACAGGCAGGATGACATAGAGGCACCGCTCCCACTGCCAGAGGAGACAGAGGAGCTTGATTTTGAGGAGTTGCTGGTAGGACCTGGGATAGCCAACCCAGGTTGTACAAAGGCCTACATGGCATGGTGGGCAGGGAAGTATAGAGGTGTACAGGTGGGACCTTAGTCGGATGTGCAGGCTATTACCAGGGAGTGAGATACAGCCCGTGAGGAGAGGGACACTACATGGCAGGAGAGAGATGTGGCTCAGGCCCAGGTCTTAATTTTGCAGGGACAACTGGCAAGGGTTATAGGGCAGCTGGCAGAGATGATAGGTTGGGTGGCAGCATTGACAGGATAGGTCACACTATTACAGGGACAGCTGGCTATAGCCCAGGTACAGGCAGTGGCAGGACTGAGCTTTGGAGGGCAGGGCCCATTACAGCAGCCATCACAGTAGTCAGCTTTTTCATAGGGGGCAAGACCGTTAGCATCAGTGCACCTAAGCCAGCCACAGCCACAGGGGTCTTTACAGGGCATAGCAGCAGGGCAGATGGGTCCACCGTAGACTGTATCTATGGTTAGATACAATGATGCGCTAGACGAGATCATGTATTATGAGAGGGCCATCAGGGGGTTCCCTCAGATACATCGATACTCAGAGATGTAGACAGAGCAGAGCCGACAGAGATCGATGTCACGAGTGATGGCTTCTGGGTCTTACAGATGGCACAGATTAGAGGGGGGAGAGGATACAGCCTCTTCTCGGCCACTGCCACCACCACCACAGCCACAGCCTTAAGGGCAGCCCTAGAGATGCATTTTTGATGTATATACTAGCCTGCGAGCCGAAGACGAGAGATGTATGATGAGAGAGAGAGACAGACACAGATTGTGTCTTATTGTATAAAACTATTTGTGATATATATATGATGAGCATTTTTGATTTAGTAACATGTGTAATAAGAAAATGTATGGATGTGTTTCGATGTTTATGATATTTTGATGTGATGCATGTGTTGATATTATGTGTGATGCATATGATGCTATGATGAAAATGAATGTGATGATGAATATGTTTATGAAATGGTTATATGATGATGTTGATTGATTGTGGATGATAGATTATATGATGATGACTTTAGATTAGATGATGATAGATGTGATATTTAATGTTTAACTTGTGGATTATATGATGTGAATGTTTAATGAGTTATGATGGATGATATTTATGACTAATGACTTATAATGTTATAATGAAAATGAGAGTATACTAATGATTATGTGAATATGTGATTGACTGTGCTATGATTGACAGGTTATGAGAGAAGGAGATGGAAGAAAGTGACGAAGAAAATGGCCGAGCTAACCCTAGAAGACCCCATGTCAACTAAGTGCTGCCTACATAGCCCTTGTCATTAGGGCCTCAGGCCAATGTAGTTCTCCCAAGAAGGGAGGAAAAAGATTGAAGTGGTTGATTTTGGTCATGATAAAGATATAGCATTTCCCATATGTCTGAGGGTGCATGCTTGAAATGACAAAGAAGAGATGATGCTACAGCTTTTTTCCAAATGGTGTAAGCTGTAACATTGGTCAGGGTTTTTCATCCCTAGCAACTATCCATATTCGTGATGGATGTTTGCTAAAAATGAATTGAGGTCTATTTATGCTTCAGTAAGTATTGGTTTATGCTTGACATAAATTGGGTGGTTGATAGTTTCCATGTGTATTGGTGTCCATAGAAACTATGTGAAATGGACTAGGATGATGATGATGGCATGATGTTCTGTTCTTAGTCTAAAAAAAATGTTTTGGTTAAGTGTGACCAAAGTGTAGGCAAAAAGTAAAAGGCATAAGTGCTCTTTTATTGACAAGGACCAAAAAGACAAAATAGACAGGGGTTGTTAGAACCAAGAGCCCCATTTATGCGTTGCATTATTGACCATAGTTATGTTAGAGCGGTAATTGAATCACTTTTGACATTAAAGTGAACTCAAAGTCCCTTGAGTAAGTGATATGATAAGAGAAAAAGGTAACCCATTTTAGAGTATGGATAACTTTGCCCCTTTTTATAAGAGACCCTGAGACAACTACAAGTCAAGTCCATGACCCGTTTTTTTTTTTTTTTTTTTTTTTTAGAGAGCGGACTGATCAATACGGCAAGTCCACATAAAGATGTCATTTGTTTAGTGGTCATTTGTGAAGCTGATTGATGCGGGAAGCTTCTAAAAAAGTGTTGTTTGTAGCAATATTTAGTCATAGCCATCCTTTGAGGGAGTGGTCTATACTTTGCTTTATAGAATTAAGGGCTTTTGAATAGCTGTCCTTCAAGGGAGCAGTCTATTAGCTACAGCAATGAAAGCGCAGCTATCCTTCAAGAGAGTAGTCTGCTTTTTGATATTTGGTTTTGTGACCTTGGATATTTTGACAACTTGATTTAATTTTGATAGAATATTGAGTCATGGACAAGACTTATAGAAGATCAAGGTCTCCCTTTTATTAGGATGAAGCATCCGTACATCATAAAAGGGTTGTAGAGGATTTTGTTAATGAAAAAAAGGGTGAAATGGATTAAGGATAAAAAGGACAAGGATTGCTCAAGGGATGAGCTCAAGTTAAATGCCAAGTGGATGAGTACTTGACTAACAGTAGAATGGTCATAGATGCAAAGCATTAAGAGGCTCAGGTTCTGGTCGGCCTTCAAGAGAAGACAGACGATAAGTCCCTGATCCATACTTGTGCATTATGATATAAGGTCTGAGCCAATTAAGAGCGAATTTACCTCATTTACTCCGTTCCATATTGGTCACATGTTGGATGTTTGGACATAAATTTGGTTGATACGTTGGCTGATTGGTCGATACTGGTTGAATGTTTTGATAAAAAAGGGTGGTTGAATGTTTGGGTTGAATGTTTGGTTAAGGTCATGATTAATGATTGGTCAGTGTCTGGTTGATATTTGACTGGTTGATGTTCGGTCATTGGTCTGGTCAAGGTTATGATAGTTAGTATAAAGTTGAAATCCCCCCAGTCATTTTGTGGTAGGAAGAATGTCTACCACCCAGTGTAGATGATCAATGGGATGGAGAGAAAACAAGAAGGAGAGTTTGGGTACCCTACCTGGCTGATAGATTTAGGGGACCCAAATGAATGACATTTAGGCAGTGAAAAAGTTAGGAGGGATGGAAACCACCGACTCCGTAGGTGAAGGAGGAGGAATAGGCGAGTCTAAAAGAAATTGGTCGATGGTTGGTTCAAGGCAAAGGTTTGTGGAAGCCTCAGTGGGTTCTTAGAAACCCAGTCCATACCATTTCTTTGCATTATCATCATTGGGTGTTTCGATAGGCTGATGGGAGCCTTATTCGTAACGTCCAAAGCCAAACCCTTTCCATGCACACCTATAAAGGTAGGTATGTGCAAAGGTGAGGTTACTAAGAAAGGAGAAATCGGATGTGAATATTTGAGGTGAGGAAGAAGGATTTGATTCAGTAGGAGCTTGATCCAGCCTTCCATAGATGAGATTGGTTCGAAGGCTAGGAGGACCATAAGGAATGACCATTCTGATCCGACAGTCATAGTTTGGGTTTTGATGAAGATGTCCATACTCTTGAGGAGTTTGGAACATGTCTAGGGTAAGTAGGCGATATTCCCCCAGTGAAAGTCTTTGGAAGATGTCATCCATGGGGTCCTTGGTTGTTAATTGAGAAGATGATGTGGTGGCAACTGTTGTTTGTGTACTAGTTGACACTTTTGCAGATGGAGATGATGTTTGGGTTGATGCCTTGAGTGGGATAAGAATGTTGTTTGGGCTATAGGTCATGTTACAAGTCTTAAAAGGGGATGGGTCGGTGGGAATGACATGGACTTGTTTGTCGTGTTCAAATTTGACACAACGGTGAAGTGTTGAAGGTACACAAGCCATAGCGCAGATCCAGGGTCGCCCTAATAGCATGTTATATTGGAATTCTCCCTCAATGATGTAGAAGAGCTCTAGGATTGTGCGTGGACCAACGCAAATATGGAGGACAATAGTGCCAATAGTGTTAGCGGTGGCGTCATTAAAGGATCTAAGGATTGCGCCAGTTTTCGATACGCAATTCTTGGGAAGGGCCAATTGATCAAAGGCGTGGGAGGAAATGATATTAATGCTGGCACCCCCGTCAATCATAACTCATTTAATATGGGTTTGATCAATGTAGGATGTGATGAAAAGGGCAGCGTCCTAATCTTCCATGGTAGAGGTAGGAATCTCAGAATTACTGAAAGTGATGGAGGCGATGGGGGATAAAGAATGGACTAGGGTAGCAAGTGGTTAAGGGTCTTCAGGTTGGACTTCTGCTGCCTATAGGGCTTTGATTAGAGCCTGGTGATGCTGGGGGGAGCTTTGGATAAGGTCATATAGGGTCATCTTCACAGGCGTTTGGTGAAGTTGTTTTATCATAGATTCTGTGATTGCCTCTGAAGAAGTGGGTTGGGATGCACCTAAGATGGAAATCTTGGGTTTCGGTGGTTGAGGTGCCTAGACAAAAGGATAGGTCCAAGGAATAGTGGATTTTTCTTTTGCTTTGTCCTTTTGTGACCTAGTGGTTATATGGATAGCATTGATTTCAAATATAGTAGGTGAAGAAGGGGTTATGGTCTGTTGGTGAGATGTTGATGTGGTTGAAGAGGTTGGATGGGAAGGTGTCGAGGGTTGGTTAAGAGTGTCCTCAAGGAGAAGAGTGTCTTTCTCCATATAGCGGCGAACGATTGCCTTGAGTGCACAACAAGTCTTGGTATTGTGTCCTGGTGTGCGATGGTATAAACAAATCTTCGTATCATCGAACCAAGACGGTTTTGACCCAAGGGGTTGGAATGGCTTGATGGAAGGAAGGGTAATGCTAGAAGTCTACAAAATTTGGCATAATATTAAAGCATACGAACCTACTAAGGGGTCCACGCTTGTTGATGCATGACGCGTTGGTGACTTTTGCTTGGGGGATGTTGAAGAAGGTTTTTGTACCACCTTTTGGGTTGGTGATGCGGTGACAGGTGAAGACGGTACTTTCTTTGTGAGAAGTGCCAAATTTTTGAGAGGGGGTTGACTTGTGGTTGGCAAAGGAAGTAATGGAGGTAATTTGTTTTGGTTAATGGTCGGATTAGGAAGGACACTGATTAAGGTAGAAAGATGGGGACCCAAGATGGAGGGCAAAGTTGACGGTGGAGGAGTGGTTCGCCTCTGTGGTCTGGCAGTCTTCTTCGACTTGGTTGGAAGACTACTTTTGGTCGAGGTTTGGTCCAAGTCCACCTTCACTTGCAGGTGAGTGAGGGTAGAGATAGGGCAAATGCCAAGTGACTTGATTGGTTTGGATTGGGTAGATGCAGGTTTAGAAGGGGGGGTTTGGTCTTTATTTGGAGTCTTGGGTGATTCTGCCTTAGGAGGATTGGTAGTATGAGACGAGAGGGCACGGAAATGTTGAAGAACTTTAAGATGTTCCCACAATCCCCGATGCTCCACTTTCCTTGAAGGGAGAAGTTCTAATTTCTCCACTAGTCGGGAAAATGGTTGAGAGGGTGTGGGATGAGGTTTGAATTCTTGAGAAGATGTGCTAGGTGTGGCAGTAGTTTCGGACCCAAGGTGTATGGGAGTTATAGCTGGATTGTCATTGGTCGAGGAAGATGGAGAGTCAGGGTCTTCTCTTGGTGGAGAAGGAACTAGAGAGTATGACTCCTCAAGTGGGTAAAGGGAAGGGATTATGGTGCCCTCCACTTGCGATCGAGGAGTAGGTAAAGTCAGGTCCTCCATAGGCAGAAGAAAGGAGGATGGTGAGACTGGTGGTGCTAGTAAGGTTGAGGCGTCCTCCAAGATGAGAGAGGTTGATGGAGAACTAACCAGAGAAAGAGGTTTGTCCACACGTGATGGACTGGTAGATGGGTTAACCTCTTGAGATTGGTTAGGGATGAAGGGTGAGACCGTATTGACCGTTCAAATATCATGTTCGTGTGTGTTGTCAATCAAGGTCTGGACATTATTTTGGGTCGGTGGATGGTTGGGGAATGGTTGTTTGAAAATATCGATGCCCTTGTTTGGAGGTGCATTAGGATTATCTAGAACGAGCTCTCCCTTTTCAAGCATGTCCTGGATTATGTTTTTGAAAGTTTTACAGTTTTTCATGTCATGACCTTTGACACGATGGAAATTACAGAAGTCATTTTCCCTATACCACGTAGGGATGGCACATGAGGTATCAAATTATGGCGGTGGTCAAATCTAGGGGAGGTTAATAATCCCCTATTTAATAAGTTTTTCCAGTATAGACGCATAAGATTCTCCAAGAGGAGTATACTATCTTTGTACGTATCTCTGCTGAAATTAACGGGTGGCGCTCTGAGATGTGGATGGTTCAGGTTGATTGGATGAAGAGGATGAACGTCTAACGACCACAGCGTTAGCTGAAGCTTTAGACTTAGGATTTGATGATGAAGGTTTAGAAGAAGAAGAGTCATTAGTCTTAGAGTTGGGGTTCTTGCTCTACAACTTGACTTTATTCTCCTCAATGGCACGTAATTCAAGTTTATGGGCCATCGTGAAGGCTTCGTCGAAGGTATGGAAGGTCTGAACCCTTAAAGTGGAAGAAATGTGTTTGGTGCAAGCTCGGGAGAATAATTCAATAAGTTCAGTTTGAGGTAAGGAAAAGGAGAGTTGATTGATGAGACCTCTCTAGCGAGTAACGAAGTCAGCTACTGATTCATCCTCGAATTGGCGGATAGCGTAAAGATCTGTGATTGAGACCTTCTTGGTGATGTTAATGGAGAAGTGATCAAGAAAAAGCTAGGCTAGATGTGTAAAGGTGAAGAGGGAATGACTAGCAATAGAGCTATACCAGTCAAGCACAGCACCAGAAAGGGACATAGGAAATGTGCGCAAGAGCAATGTGTCATCATGAGCAATAAGGTAACAGGCATGTCTAAATGCCCGTAAGTGTTGCTGTGGGTCTTCCTTGCTTTGAAAGTGAGAAAATTTGGGAAGCTCCCACTGGTTGGGGTATGGTCTAATTAGAACAGAAGGATGAATAGGCTCATTGCAAATTTGCTCGTATGAGAGAGCATTGCGTGAGCCAGAAATAGAAGTCTCTAAGCTAGACATCTTATCCATCAGCATTTTGATGATATCTACTAACGGATTGGTGGGTGGAGTGCCCCCTAGATTATAAGGTGCTTGAAAGATATTAGGAGGGGCGTATGACATGGTTGGTTACATAGACACAACATATGGATAGCTAGTTATTGGAGCAAAAGTTGGAGCCAAGGGTACTTGTGTTATGGGGTTGGTTGGCACAAGTTGGATAGGAGCCATCAAGGATGGTTGAGGAGTGGCTACGCTTGTTGATGGGTAAACGGTTACTCTTGTGTTGATAGGTGCAAGAGTAGGGGGAATAGAGACTAGTAGGTTTTGGAAAGGTGTGGGGTTTGGTTGAGTGACTTGAGGTTGAGAGAGTATCGGAACCCCCATGGAGGTAGGTTTAGAAGGAGTGGTTACGTTTTGAAGGTAAGACACAGTTGGGTTATTGGTGGAGGTATTGTCTAGTGGTTGAATTGTAGGTGTGGTTGATGTGATTCTTGTGTCAACTAAGGAAGTCAGCATCCCATAGATTGGGTTGCCTAGGGAGTCTCGCATTTGGCTATTTGCGAGATAGTGTTGTAAGGCTTTGACGTTAAGGTCCAAGAATCAGGTGAAATCTTGGTCCCCTTCTGGGACGATAGGAGTTTGAGGCAGGGTTGGGCGAGTAGGAGTTCTTTCAGTCTCCGAGTTGAACTCCATTATAAGACTGGTTATAGATGGTGAAGGTGGAAGTGGTTGTTGACTAGCGTGGTTAAGAAGGGCCTTGGTTTGACTGCGTGTTAAAACCATTCAAGGCGAGAAAGGATCAGGTTTCAAAAAATTGTGTTCTGTCAGTCTCAAAAAACTAGAATGAATGTTTAGACAGCCATAAGGTTGGATTTTAAGCTTGCTGTTTTTGGAAAAAGAAAATAAACAGAGACTGACATCGGTATAAAAACCGATGTCAGTGAAGAATATTGCTGATGTCGGTCAGATGACCGATGTCGGTACAGAAAAGTTGCCGACATCGGTTACAGGACCGATGTCGGTTACTGTGCTTTCCAGAAAACTCAGAAAAAAGGTTTTTGGAAATGAAGAAGACGTCCTTACCAGCTCAAAAAAGATAGATAAAAATAGAAAATATGATGATGACAGACAGAGCCTAGCATTAAATCCCTAGAAACAATTTTATTAAGATCGTGTGGCTTATGCCTTAATGTGATGTTTGAGGAAGTTGGTTGTAAAAAGGGGCCTAGAATAGGTAATCTAAAGATGGTTTCAGGTATGTTAAGGCACTCAAAAATCTGTATTAGCTTTCGTATAGGCCTGGTGCTAAGGAGTAAGCTCCCCTCACTTCATGATTCCAGTGGTTAGCTGGTTTTGCTTAGCCAAAATATACTTTCACTATAGTTTAGACTCTGCCAGAGAACAGAGTTGGCTTTCCCCTTGGTGGTGAAATCCAAGTAGGATTGTCGGGTTGGGTAAGGTATCTGCTGGGTGATGAAATCCCAGTCGGGCCTTGTCTCAAGTGAGTTTTATGTTTAATTGAGTGTTCGTTGTCTAGTTGTGTAACATTGAGTGATCTACGGTTTATTCAATATGCGTTTTACTAATTACTAAGTGTGGACTAGAAAGATGCAAGAAAGCAAGAAATGAAATGCAATAAGTTTTAAAGCCCCAAAATCGAAATATTAAATTGGAATGAAGACAAATTGGAGAAAGGGTTGAAGAAAATGATTTTCTTACTAGTCTAGAAATGCAAGAAAAAGGAAGAAAAAGTTCTTTTTATTTCCTGCTTATGATTTTTTTAGAAAAGAAGAAAGAGGTGAAGGTTAAGAAGCCTAATGCAACTAAATGAACAAAGAAGAAAGGGAACCCAAAGAAGGCCCTAAAGGGGTCCCACCAGGCGTGTCAGAATGTTTCTATTCAAATTTTGTTTTTAAAGGAAGAATTAAGAGAAACTTAAGAAGGAATGGTCTAGGCTTGATGTGTACCTAGATAAAGTCTGCTCACTGTAATCCAGACGCTGTGAGTACTCCTCTTTGGCTGTGGAGGAATGACACCTACAAAGAAAAGAAGCTTGGACAAAAGAAGGCATTAAATGGACAAATGGTAGGTTGTCAAGCGAAAGCTTGATCCCAGAAGTATGAAAACTTCCTTAAGGGATATAAACCCACTAATCAAAAAGGAAATATGTCTGATAAATAGCAGAATATGAAAGACTGAAGTGATAAAAGATGGAAATGCAAAGGAGAAGTAAAGACTTACTTGAAAGAAGCTATCGGATTGATCACAGTCACCGGCGTCGGTAATCCTACCGGCGTCAGTTGGTCAAGGTGCCGACGTCGGTTAATCTGCCGATGTCGGTTGGGGTAATGACCAGCATCAGTTGGGGCAGTTAGCTTGGATGGGGTCTGGGCAGGTCTGTGGTCTGTGGACAGAGTCTGGGCAGGGTTTTGGTCTGTGGACAAGGCCAAAGAAGGGTTTGGGTTTGTTAATAGTTTTGAGACAAAGTTTTGGGCTTGGTTGAATGGTCTGGGGTCTGGGTCTAAAAGTCTGGTTGAATGGGTAGAGTGTATGGTTTGATAGAGGACGGAGGAAACAGGGAGGTGGATAAGTCGAGATTTGGGTCTGGCTTGGTTAACAGTCTGGGCTAGGGAGATACTGTTTGAAAGCAAATAACTGAAAAGAGAATAAAAACACAGATAGTATACTTACCTGTGCCTTGTAGAAGGTGTGCTACTGATGATTCCCGTACCTGTTGTTGATGTAACCTGCGTGGAGAACCTGTTGCTGATGGAAAACCTTAAATCTGTTCCTGCACCTGAGGGAGAGAGTGAGAGGTTTGATTGAGAGATTTCGTAAACTGATGGATGGTCGAAGACTAAAGGATTCATTAGTTGCTTTCAGAGATTAGCCGATTTCTGATTGGGATCCGGAAAGAGTCTAAAAAATTTGGTTAAGTATAACCGATGTCGGAGATTCCATGGGCGTCGGTTGACACTTGATCGACGTCAGCAGGGTTAGAACGGGCAAAAAGAGCCACTAAGCCCGTTTTTCATCTACCAAGTGCACTATCCATTGGAGAATGTCAAGGATTGTGCTAAATACGCATGAGAGTTTGTTAGGTGGTTAGAGAGAGTAGGAATTGGTCTTGGGTGAGTCATAGGATGGGAATTAGTCCAAGGCAAGGTGTCCTAGGTGAGGTGTCATGGGTGAGGTGTCAAAGGAGGGGGGTTAATTCAATATAAGTTAATTATTTTAAATTAGTAATTGTTAGGTATGGGTTAGGAATGGACTAAGGGGGAAAGTGACCAAGGGTTAGACACTATTTAGGTGTCTACACTAAGGGGCATGGCTGCATTCCTCCTCATCCCCATATGATATTAGCAGGATTGAAATTTTTTTAACCAGCTAATAACAATCTGCAAATAAAGTAGGCCAAAAATATCTTGCCTCACTTATATTTATGGTTGTGGTCTTTGCATAAAAATACCCCCTGATATTCCATGATGCATTTCTTGTAGTATTCTCTTAGCTTCAGCTTGTTATACACATCTCAACAATTTTCTATCAAAATTTCTTTTGAAAGGGATTGTTTAATTAAAACAAAATGAACTCCCTATATCCTATAATATCTCCTCTTATTTTGAGGGAGTTCTCTTGGATAAATCCAATTTTTCATAAAATGAATCTTGCTTATGACCTAAGATTCTTGATCACCCTCTTGTATTTTTAGCACTGTCTCCATCTCTCCTTCTGAATCTGCTTCCTCAAGTAACATCTTTTTAAGCTTTTTGGTTATATATTGGCATAGACCCCTGCCTCTGACTAGCTTGGTGGGTCTGACCTCTACATCATATTCAAGGATCTTAGTGATCTAATTAGATCTTTTCTCAATAGTTTCTCCCTCCATGATGTATTCCCTGACACTTGGGTGAGCTACAAGTATCAGAATTTTGTTCCCTGATATCATATGCCTAAATTTCTTGAGGGCTTTTACCATGGCATAGGCTTGTCTTTCCATAAAATTATACTTGGTCTCATAATCCCTAAGAATTCTTAAGAAAAATGCTATTGGGTGTTCCCCCTCTAGCCTATCATTCTTTTGAGTCAAGACAACAACAATACTTGACTCTCCTCCATAGACATACATTATGAAGGGCTTGAAAAAATCTAGGTTTTTAAGCACCAGGGCTATTGAGATATCCTTCTTGACCTCTTCAAAGGCTTGCCTTCCTTCTTTAGTCCATTTGAAGACCAGGTCTTTCTTTATCAAGAGTTTCACTGGTCTTACCAAGCCTACAAAATCAAATATGAATCTACTGACAAAATTGATCTTCCCTAAAAAGGATTAAACTACCTTTTTATTTACTGGAAGAGTTAGGTTCATTATAGCTGTGATTCTCTTAGGATCTATAGAAACTCCTTCTTTAGATAATATATGTCCCAATAATTTGCCCTGAGGTATAGCAAAAAGATGCATTTCTTGGGATTCTATGATATCCCAAAATCCTGACATTTCTTGAAGATAGATTCTAAATGATCAAAATGATCATCAACATTTTTTGAAAATACAATGAGGTCATCCAGATAGACCAGGATAATCTTTTTTATAAGTTTCTTAAAGTCTATATCTATAGCGCTTTGAAAGGTGGCTCTTGTATTGGATAGACCAAAAGGCATCTTAGCATATGCAAATGTTCCCCATTTGGTAGTAAAAGTAGTTTTGTACTGATCTTCATCAGCCAAACAAATTTGATTATATCTAGAGAAACCATCTAGTAAATAACTCTCTAATCTATCCACAGTTTGTATATTTTTTTCCATGGAGGGTAATGGACAGTGGTCTTTCAGAGATGCTCTATTTAGATCTCTAAAATTTGCACACAGTCTTACATCTCCATTCTTTTTCCTAACTGGTAGTAGATTTGATACCCAGGTTGAGTGCTTGATTAGAAATATTATTTTGGAATCTAAAAGTTTCTGCAACTAATCTACCATTAGAGGCTCAATCCTTGGATTTATTGGCCTCTGTTTCTATTTTATGGGCTTAGACCCTTCAGTCAGTTCTATTGTCTGCTGAATAATGTCTCTATTGTATCCATGAAGGTCTTCATAACTCCAAGCTATGGCTCTGTCATATCTCTGGCATAATTTGATTAGTCTTTCCTTCTCTTCTTGAGTTTCAAAATTCCCAACTTTTAGCCTTTTCCCATCACTCACCTCTATTTTAGAATAGTCTGCTTTGTCTACCTGGAATCTTTTCTTTTCTAGGCTTACATCCTTTGGATCAAAAAAGTTTTCTAAGGTGATCAAGCCCTTAGGGAGCTTATTAGTCCTCAATTGTATAATCTGATCACCATATGCTTCTTCAATTTTGGTTTGCAAATAATCAACAAATTCATCTAATTATTGTAAGAAAGAGACTACCTGAGCATCATTTTCAAATAATTACTAGTTCTCATCATTGTCTAGAATAGTCGGCCTCACTATAACTTTTACTGACTCATTGTTAATAAATAGGCCAGTTGCTGGGTTAAACTATGAGCCAATCTGACCCATCCTATCGACTTTAGAATTTTGACTCCTAGGGACTATCTCAATATTGAAAGCTTCAAAATCTTCTATCAAATCCCAAATCCTATGTCTGTAGGATCTCATTCTCACATTTTTGGCTGCTGCCTTTTCTCTAATTTCCTTTACTACTAATTCTAAATCTCCTTTTACTTTTAGATTCTTTATTCCCTTTTTCTTGGCTAATAAGAGCCCATGTACTAAATATTCATACTCAACATCATTATTAGTGTAAGCAAATTGGAATCAGATAGCCCTTAAAATTTTATCACCATTTGGAGTAGTAAGACAAATTCCTGCTCCAGTACCATGTTTACTTCTAGCCCCATCAAAATCCAAAGTCTAGATCCCTAAATCTTGAGTAGTAGGTGCCTCTTCCCTTATAACATTTCGGATTACCTGGTCCTCATCAAAAATGATGTATGTGCCCAAACCAGTAGAGTCATAGTTCCCATATGGGTCACTATGCATCATAGCCAACAACTAGTTGTTTTCTTCTTCTTGATCATGCTCAATCTAGTCGCCTAGCTCTTCAACAAAAATCCTTTCTTCCTTATTTAACATAGCATGATCTGTCTCTAATATTGTTGTCAGTTCATTGGTGATATGGTTTTTTGATAGTGGTTCAGATAGAATTTTCATCTTCGAACCATATCTGGTTCTTAGGATGAGGTGAGACCAATCAAGAGACATATATCCTCCTATTTTTGTTGTAAAGTCTCTAGATAAACATAAACCAAAAATATGAGGTATATCTATGACTACTACATCTTAGTTGACAATTATGTTGGGACATGTGTATAATTGCAATGGGAGTTATTTGATTCTCCCTACGGTTTATACTATTTTGCCATCTAGCTGCATAACTCCTTTTGCAAGGGGTTCAAATTTTATTTTCAAAGCATCAATTATTTGCTTGGGCATCACTATAGTACTAGTTCATAAATCTATCAATGTATTATGCAAGAGTTTCCTTCTAACTATTAGAGTTAAATAAAAGGGCTCTGGTTTGGATTTACTTACTTGCGCTATATCATTCACAAAGGCTATTATCTTCAGAGGAACCGTATCTTTGAGATTTTCTTTTCCAGCAGGTCCTTCCTTGGTGATAGTACCTTTGGGCACTGATTGGCCTTGCAAAGCTTCTTATAGCAGTGTCTTCTATTTAGGAATAGCCAATATATCCCATATCGATACTTGTGTTGGAGTCTTCTTCAACTGATCCACTACATTTATTGGTCCCAAAGACTGAGTTTTTTGGACATAAGGATATCTTATTTTTTCTTGAGTTTGGGTAGGAATCCCTTGATCTTGCACCAGCTGAGGCACTTCTTGTCTAACAGTAGCATTTATTTTCCCTTGAGATGGAGGATTATTCTTGACTTGACCACTTACAATCTCAAGCTATTCTACCATTCTCCTCTTTGATCTGGTGTAGTAATCAGATTGCACCACTGGAATTTGGGAGGTAGATGCTTCGTTCAAGAAAACTGATTCTTCATCTTCAGCCCATGAGAACAAAGCATGTTATGGGGCTATTTCCTCCTCTTATTGCAAGGACATTCCTTGTATCTGGGCCACTAAGACTAAATTCTACATACCGAGAGACTGGTAGGCTTGATTGTCATTGGTACTAGCAAATTGACCATCCATTCTTCTTTGCTCTGCCACAATTTGTTTTAGATTACCCCTAGGACAATCTCTAGGTGTATTAGCATTATTGCAAGGGAAACACTAGGCATTAGTATTATCCACATAATTATTTTACCCTAGAACCATCTCCCTATTTGAGTTGGGAGGAATGGTCTGTGAAGGTGTGGGAACTGTAACTAATTGATTCACTGGTTAATGGTAGTTTGTTTCAGAGGACCCTAATATTGGTTTGGTTGGGATGAAAATATGTTTCCTTGATAGAGTTGATAAGGAGGCTTAGGGAAAGTATTCTATTGTCTCTTTATATTGATCAACTCGTTAGAAAACATCCTTAGGATATTCTTGATATCATCCATCTCAGATGGCTGAGTAGGGATAGGTTCTTTCACAGATTATTGAGGGTAAGTGTAGATAGACACAGGTGGGCTTACAGCTTTAGGAACTTCTTAAGGTAAGGGCAAGGAAATTTCTGGGAACATGGGTATGTGAGACCTTGGAGGTAACTTTACAGCATCTATTAAATGATTCTTAGCTCTGACTGCATATTCATAAGCCTTTGGCAAAGTGTGTCCTCCAAGTGATTGAATCATAACAGATATATCTAAATTTAAAGATTTGAGATAAAACACTATGGCCATACCTGGTAGTGGTCTAGCTATAGCAGGGATTCTATCCCAAGTCTTTTCAAATATGGTATTGAAGTCAGTCATGTCTTCCTGTGGTCCCCTCTGAATGGTGATTAACTACTGTAACAAGGAAGACTTATCACCCTTTTCTGCAAATCTTTCAAAAAACAAATCTCTAAGCTGGTCCCATGTAGATATGGTATTTGGGGTCAAAGACTGATACCATTCTAAATCCTTCCCTTTGAAATAAGTGGATAATAATCTTATGGCCACATTCTATTGTGTGACAACATGTATAGCATAGACATCTGATACATCTTGAAGATGTTTTGCAGGTGTCTTAGAGTCTTGCCCACTAAACTTGGGTAGAGATTTTAGAGCATTCACTGGGATAGGATCCCAAATGACTAGTGTTGTTGGGAGGATTAAGGGACTACCAGTGTTCCAGCTTGCATAATTCCTTGGGGGTATGGGGTCTCCCATATTTGGTATTGGTAAAAACTAGTTAGCTCTTCTTCTTGGACTTATTACTAAGGGTGGCAAAAGAATACCTGGATTTGTAGCAGATTGTGATCTAGTGAATGGTCCACAGCTCTGACTCCTCATAGCTCTTTGGTTCATATGGTCTTGAAAGAAACTTCAAGACTAGTCCCAACAGGCATGCCAAAAACTGTTGATGCTTAAAATTGTGCTTGATTCTAATCAATAACAATGGGAAGTTTCAAGCTATGGGATATTGCAGCTTGAAACAACCTCCAAATTTTAGAGAAGCTAGTCTCTTCTTTTATATCAAGTGTGGGAAAAAGGATAGAAAATTAAATAGAAATGCAAATGCAAGAAATGAAACCTAACTATGGTAATTCACCTAAGTGTAATTTTGATCCTAATCTTGAGCACAGTGAGACTATATGTAGGATTCATTTACACTTAAAAGTAAAAAAGTGCATGATCAATGTAAAAATTTGAAATAATAGAAATAGAGGCTCACAACAAAAAATTCTTTTACTGAGATATAGAAAATGTCAACAAAGGCATAGGGTTCAATCTTCTTATAAGAATCTTCCAATCACATAAGAAGCGCAAAAACATGTACAGTTATGTAGAACTTTTGACTCAAGAAAATGAGACAAAAGCAAATGACATTCCTAATCACAACTCTAGAAAAATATATAGTATAGATTACTTTTGCAAATGACATAGATAATATCAATAAAGGCATATAGTTCAATCTTCTTAATTCTTTTAGCCACATAAAAGGCACAGTTTTATGCACAGTTACATAAACTTTACAACTCAAGAAAATGAGACAAAAGCAAATGATATTACTTAGTCACAAACTCTAGAAAGTCTAAACTTTTTACAATAATTCTCTCTTTAGACAATCCCCTCTCCTTTTCATATCTTGTCTCTCTCCCCTTTTATAGCCTCAAATTTAGAGATAAAATAGTGTGGAATTCAGTGTATTCAATGCCTTCAGGTCTTATCAAAAAGGGCCATGCTGGGGCGGGGTAGCTGCCCTAACTACAGCGTGTCGATTCATGTCTAATACCTCCTTTTGCACCTAAATTTCCTCATTCCATCACTTGCTTAGCCATGCAACTATCCATTCTCCTCCGCTTATAGGGGACAAATAGATGACCCCTTTTAATGTTTGCAAGCCCCAAAAACTCTATCTAGTGAACTGCTCCACCTACCAGAAATAACTCCCACTAAGTTCCCCCTAGCTTTCTTGCTAAAATAGATACACAAAACACTCTATCTTATTGAAATGGAAGAGGACACTTAGTCAATTCCCTAAAAATCTTCTTATTACTTTGAAGGCACTGAAAAATGACACTTGGCACTTTCTACCTAATTTATCGAAGACACGTGGCTCTTTTCGCTTTCCCTTTAGCTATGTTGTAAAATTATTCAAGGCACATATTAGGCTCCTATAGATGGTAACACTTGGTAGCTTCCACAGACCTTTAGAATAACACCCGAGACCCACCACAATCTTTATTTGACAATGAAGCTTAAAGATGATCTCGTAGAAGTTGACACATGGTAGCCTCCACTGTTCTTGGGAAGATATGTGGCATCTTCCACTTCTCCTACTAGGGGTATGTGGCATCTTCTGTTGCTTCTAGGGATGGAGTAGAAAGGGGCTCAGAAAGTGACACTTGGTGGCCTTCGCTGCTTTTCGACACTTAAACAAAATGAAATGATGCCTTTCTACCTTCTAAAAATGTACTTGACCCCTTTGGTTTTTTGGGATGCTCCCTTGAACTACCTGATGAACCAAAATGGTTCAATGGTTCAATGGTTCAACACTATATGTTATTTACATGTTAACCAAGGTATTGAACCAAAAATGTTGAACCAAGGCATTGAACCCATGCATTGAACTAATTGTCTCTCAGATGCTAACATGTGGTGACTTTTACTTTCCTCTAAAAAAGTAGTCCAGGGCCTTCCGCGACTGCCACCTGGCACTTTTTGCTTCTTCTTTCTACTTAGCTTGTTGAAAACCTTTGTTGAAAAATAGAATGAAATGTGGGTGTCGATATGAGATGTGGATGCCGACACATGATGCATTCCACTAAGTTACTATTGGATATGTGGCACGTTCCATGGCTCTCTTGAAAGTTAGGAAAGGTGCCTCAGATGACTCCACTTGGCCACAACCCATGCTCAGACTATGCCACTTGGCAGCTTCTACTACCCTTCAACACTTAGATGAAAAATGAATCAAAAGAAACAAACCCACACTCTATTTCAAAACTTCTACTGCCACGACCAAGGTATGTGGGAAAAAAACTGTAGTGTGTGACTGAGAATCAGAATGCAACGTAGAGTAAAAATTTTACTCTACACTTACATGCAAAGTAGTGACCGTGAAATAAACTTTCATATCTTATAGAATTTGGTTTCTTGATAGGTCTTCTCACATTTAAATTTATGCTTGTATTTTTTGTCTTTAGCTGACCTCTCTTGATCTTTCTCAACCTTGTTTACCTTGATAGCAAATTGCTCATGCTCATCCTTCAATGAATCTATCCTAGTTTTTGTCTCTTATAACTGAGTCTTGAGATGTCCACATTATTCCTCTTTTGAACTTAAATTTGTCTTTTTAGACCTTAATTGATTCTTAAGAATGTTGATTTTCTCTTTATCATCTTTTGAGCTTGAGCTTGCCTTCAAGGATTCTAGCTCCTTATTGAGCTTGATGCACGCATCTTTAATATCCTTAAAGCTTAAGGCCATGATCTTATTCTAAGATTCCTCTTGATCATACTCACTCATCTTACCTCTGTAATTGTCAAAGAGTACCTTGAACTGATTTTAATTTTATTCACTTGATTTTAGACATGCATAAGTAACCTCTACTTGAACCTTTAACTCTTGATTCTCTTTCTTCAATTACTTAGCCATATTTTACCTTGGATCACCTTCAAGTGGTTAAAATTACAAATAAGTTCTTGATCTAATACTAATTTTTATAGTTATAACCATTGATAGGGGGTGAATCAATTATGCAAGATAATCCAATTCAATTCCCAACTCTTAAACATTTAGCATATACAATCATGATTCATATAAATTAACCATTGTAATGAATAAGGAAAATATAACAAGATCAATCACATAACACATGATATATGTGGGAAACCCTCTTGGTAGATAAAACCCATTAAGCCCTGTAATATGGACTATAGTCCTATAAAATAAGATCCAACATTTAGACTAGCACCAAATGATCAAAGAACACCCATACCTTAGTTTAGTGAGACACCAATCCCATAAGAAGATACTACTCCTATCTAGCTAAGCACCCATAATAACTAGACATTTAGAAATATTTATCTTGAAAGGAGGAACCAACCCCCTAGGTAAATAATCACCCACTTAGCTACCTTGAATATATCATCTTAAACACATATTTTTTCTCTTCAATTTATGATGACCACCTTTGTCTGTGTTCTTCACCTCCAATATATTTCAAGTAGCCTTTAGGACTAACTCTCTTAAACTACCTCTTTTAGGCTCATTAGGTCTAATTACCTAAACTTGATTAGACAAACTAAATTTATCATATTCACTCTATGTTGGTCTTCAATGACTTATAAATTCTCTTTCAAAGGTTCTCTCCTTCTCTTGAATCCACACTTACATAACTTCCTTAATAACCATAAATAGGCCAATAATGCATTGTATTTATACCACTATCTTAGTATAACCCATCTTGGTATACCTTTGAAATAGGTCCTAATAAATGTTACATGTAATAACCACACACTCCTTAGGTTAGCCAATACATCATTAACCCCAAACCACCATTAGGTCTTGGTGAGACATAAAATAATTAGGCCTTCATACTCACACATTACATGTGAGATTACTTTGGACCACCTTCATCATTTACCAATACTTAAAACACATCAAAATTATCTCTAATAAACCCTTTATCACTCCCATATGTTTCCATACCAGCTAGAACACCAACTCTCACCTTGAGCCTACCAATTAGGTCTCCTTGCTCTTTAGGATTTCATACACATAAAACATAGTCTCACAATTCTAAAGCAATAACTCAAATTTTTCACATAGGCATATGATTAGATAACATGGATGAACCCTTTAATACATGTACAACACCTTTAGATTCTTTATACACTACAACACAATCTCTAAACACTCAAAATAACTCTCTCAAAATGACCACTCAAACTGGTCATATACAATCAAAATATAGTCAAGCTATTTTGACTCTCCATATCTGATCAAGGGCATATCATGACAACCAATAATTTTTCATAATCCTTATAGAGTTATATAAAATATAAATACTTATTTTATTCTTAAATTATACTCAAAACTCTTTCAACTCACTCCTACAACATGGTCACTCAATTTGTCAGTGCATTCAACAAACATAGTGAACTTTTAAGCAATTGTTCACACTAAAGATGAACTAGTCAAACCTCCAAAATCCATAAAAATAGTATTCATGGGTCAATAACACTATATAATAGTTATTTCATCTTTAAACATCAAAATAATATTAATAAAAATTCAATTATCTTTCTTGGGTCACTTGTATAACATGGTCAAACACATAGTCAACTTTGGATCTTGATATACACAATTTTATGAACATTAAAATATTCTAATCAAATTTTATGTATTATAATTGAAATCCTTTACAAATTTTATTTTTAGTCCATCAATAAATTCATTATATATCAGAATACTACAAATTATTTTTTCCCTTTGCTAATTCAAATGCCGATGGTCACTGTGTAATGCATATATTGCAATCATGTGTCTTCATTTCATGTCCCTTATAAAATTTATCAAACAATATTTATCAATCTCATTATGAGACTATTAAATTTAATACTTTAATGCTCACCATTTATTATTGATCTATTATTCTATGATTAAGACACTTATCACCCTCACGTGCCTTCTAAGCGCATTATTGTCAGTCTCCAATTATATTCTACCACTTGGCAGTCATGTGTGCCTTTTGAGCATCCTTTAACATATTGAATTAATATGTAGTATTAGATAACTATCTAAAAATATTGCATGTTATGTTATATACTTATCTAGTTATATTAATTACTCGCCATAGATCTTTATTGCCTAGTTAAACACTCATCATTAGATCTATCTTGACTATTTGACCCCTGAATTTAATGTAGTAAAACTTGACAGTCTTTGGTCCATCATATTTTTATATAGAAACTTTAAATTTTTATATATTGAACTAGAAAACACTTCAAGACTCCAAATCTTTTGAGTACCTTCCTAACACTATAGATGACATCTCCATGAAAATCTTTGACCAATGTTGACTTTTTGATTACCTACATAAAATGTACAAACTTGCTAGATCACTCATATCAGCATGATGTGTAGTGATGGTATGGATTATATTAAGATGAAATATGAATGTTTCTCTTTCCAAATGATCAAATGACACACCATAACTTCACTAATACATCTATGGATGCCTCACAACTTCTTCTTTGTCCTTACATACTTGCACATGTGTCATATCTCTCCAAGCTATCAAACACAACCTATTTATCATTAATGCACTAGTATCTCATGCTCTCTTTGACATCAGTGACAATAACAACAATGACCATGATCAACAAACATCACTAGTCACTCATACGGGTTGACTTACCTATTGGTCAAGAGAACCAATAGTCTCATCCTTTGGGCAAAAGAACCACACATGAAAATCATGACTTGAGATGACTACTTTGATTGAGATGATAGTTTGACTTAGCACCATACAATCCTTAAATGAATTAAAAAAACCTCATTACTCACATAAATAAGGACAACACAATAAAAATATAATAATCAAACACACCATACCACATTTGTGTTGATAAACACTTATTGGAAACAAGACAAAAGCAACCAACTTAGACATGTCTTCCTCCTCCTAGATCAAAAGGGAATATTTTGCTATCTCTATCTCCATGAGGTATAAAATTTCATGAGACAAGCTACCTCTTGGGCCTTTTTCTTATTTTCTTCATAATTTTCTTGGATGCCACCCCCTTTTCATGTTCTCTAGTGAAGTGATAACTGCAAACCAATCTCTTATAAAGAAATATTCCTCTTTTACTTCAAGACCCTTATCATATTACTTATTAACTTCAACAACATTTAATTATGTTCCATCTACGCATTCTTATTTAGGCTCTATTTTATATTTAGTAACCTCATGTTTCTTACAAGCTACAACAATCTCATCAAGATATTCAAGGAGATTTGCATATTCATGTTGGAAATATTGTCATAGATGTCAAAGGTCTAGCATTGGTGATAAAGGCCTCATTATATTTAATATTGCTTTTAATATTCATATCTTGGATAATGTGTGTTAGTATTTATTTAGTATTAAAAAATATATTTTTGATTGTATATAAGTCAAAAGAGGGCCCATGGAAAAGTCAAAGAGTCATGGGGTAAAGATAAAATAGGAATGGAACGCATTTTCTCATGAAGAGTCATCTTGAGAAATTTCAAGAGTCACCATGTGAAGAAAAAAGAGGGTATGGTGCATTTTTCCATGAAGCAACACTTTGAGGAATATGAAAAGTCACTAAGATAAAGACAAAAGAGAAAAGGATGCATGTGCTTATGAAGGGTCACCATGTGACTTTTCAAATGCAAGGATATGAAGGGTCATGTGAGTTTGGCACCATTTTCCATGAGGATTGAAAGTTCATAAAGGGTGAATGCCAAAGGTAATTTGGAAAGATATAAATAAAGGATTGAGAAGCCATTTGTAATATGTAAGAGAGTGCATGGTTTTGTAATTATTTTATACAAGAAAAGAAGAGAGAAAAGTAGGAGATATTGTAGAGTTCTATCATTTGTTGAGTAAGTAACATTGAGAGATATTTATGTTTTATACACAATAAAGGTTGGTGTTCCTATGGATTGGTGCTCATAAATATTTACAAGGGGTTGGTCCTCTTATGGGTTGGTGCTCATAATAGTTGTTAAGTTGGTGCTCAGCAAAGGGGTTGGTGCTCTTGCAAGTTGGTGCTTTCAAACTTTGTAATTTGAGTTGATGCTCATTTATATACTTGAGATTATTATTTGTGGTTTTTCCCATCTCTCTCTCTCTCTCTCTCTCTCTCTCTCTCTCTCTCTCTCTCTCTCTCTCTCTCTCTCTCTCTCGTGGTGCACATTATTATTTTAGTTTTATTGCATATTTTGAATTTGTGATTAATTAGTTAAATAAAATAAATTAGATTAAGTAAAAGATATATAATATAGTGATTCACCCCCCTCTCAGTATATTTCATGCTTAACAATTGGTATCAGAGTAGGTTCCTTTTTTAAAAAAATTGTAGCTTGAAGGTGGATCAAGGAAAGCACACTGAAGGTTTTTCTATAAATAAGGCACCTTTGTTTGATGGTACAAATTATGATTTTTGGATCCTAAAGATGATTACTTATTTGATTGCTCTTGGATTTGACATTTGAAAAGTAGTGGTTGAGGAATATGAAGATCCATAGACACTTGTAACTTCTTCGATGGAAAAAAAGGCAAGTGAAAATAATGATAAAACTTTAAATGCTATTTTATGTAGTTTATGTGAATCAAAATTTGTTAAATTTATGCAATGTAAATCTTCTCATAAAACTTGGGTAAAACTTGAGAATATTTACAAAGGTGATGGAAAGGTTTAGCAAGCTAAGCTTCAGACTTTCAAAAGATAGTTTGAGAGTTTGAAGATAGAAGAGGAAGAAAATATAGCAAGTTACCTTTTATGAGTTGATCAAATAGTTAATTAGATTCAAGGTTTTGGAGAAAATTTAGAAAAATTAATCATGGTACAAAAAAAATTGATATCTCTACATTGAGATATGATGCAAAAGTTTTAGCAATTGAAGAGATGAAGAATTTAGCCAAGTTAAAGATTAATGAGCTACATGGTATTATTACGATATATGAGATGTAGACTAAATAAGAGAAACCCTCAAAGAGAGAATCTACTTTCAAGACATCAAAGAAAGAGAATCCTAAGATTCAAGAATCATGTGACAGTTTTAGTGATGATAAAGATGGCAATGGATCTCTATTCATTCACAAGCTAAAAAAGGGCACAGGTAAATATCAAGGAAAATTATCTTTTAAATATTTCAATTGTGGAAAGATTGAACATTTTTTAGATAAGTGTCTAGATAAAGGTAATGGTGAAAATGAAGAAGGAAAGTCTACATATAAGAAGAATTTCAAAAGAAAATTCAAGAAGAGATTCGAGAAGAAGAGTTTATATTCTAAAGATCCTATCTCAATCAAAGATAGTGGAGTCAGTGATTTAGAAGAAGAAGAAGAAGAAGAGATTATATTTATGGCCATACATGAAGATGCCTCTATAAGAAAAAAATATGGATGATCAAGAAGAATAGGATGAAGCTAAAGTGAATCTGTAAGGAGAGCTCATTTGTGCCTTAGAAGAGTTAAAATCTCTTGAGAAGAAGAATCAAAGATTAAATCTCTAGATTGAGAAAAATAAAAAACAGTCAATGAAAAAAATTAAAGATATACAAGCACACTTTAAAGAAGCCAAGAAGAGTGAAAAATATCTAATTGCATAGTTTCAAAAATTAAGTGAAGAATGTGAAAGGTATGCTATTAAAATGCTTCTTTAAAAGTAGATCTTGACAAAATAAATAAAGTAATCAATTATAGAGTAGCCAATAATTCAAAGTTTGAGAATAGCACTAATATGTTTAATAAGATATTAGAAAGTGAAATATCAATGTCAGATAAGATAGGTATCAGATTTTAAAAAGAGAAAGGAGAGGCCACTAATTTTATAGATAAGGTTAACATAGAAAAAGGAAAGAGCTATGTTGAGGCTCTTACAAAAGAGGAAATAAAAAGGAAAGAACTTAAGAATATAAAGGACATCTCAAAAAAAGAAAGCTGAAAGGAATAGAATTACAAAATGTAATTAGGTTAGAGATACACAAATAGGTCCTATTTTTATGGTTACTATTTTTATTGTAATGGATATGGTCATAAGAAAATAGAATGTTAAAAAAGGGCTAACAATTTCAAAAATAAGGAGAAAGAAACTCATGCAGAGTCAAGCAGAAGCCATAACTCTTTTGATCCTCTATCAAGATTTAATGAAGAGGCCATAATATGTTACAATTGAAAAAAATTAGACATATAACTTGGTAATGTAGAACCGTGTTCGAGTCAGTCAAGAAGGACTAGAGTTTCAAGGCTCCATTCATCAATAATAAAGTTTAGAAAAGTTCATGGTAGAAGAAACAACATACAAAAATCTATGTTGTTATAGATAGCTTTGCATGAAATAAACAAATAAAAACCATGGTTCATTGATATTGGATGTTCAAGGCACATGATAAGAGACAAGAGCAAGTTCATAACCTTAAATAATATCAATGATGGCACAATGAACTTTAGAGATAATACTACTAAAATTGCCAAAAAAGGTACACTATGTTGGATAATGGTAGAACTAAAAATTTAAAAAATTGTATGTAGAAGGTATTAAGCATAATATTTTGAGTGTAATTCAAATGTGTGATCAGGGGCACACATTAAATTTTTATGCAGAAGGTTATGAAATTAGGAAAAAAGATTCAGATGTGTTGGTTGTAAATGCTCAGAGAACAAGCAATAATTTGTATATATTATCAGACATCAAAGGTCAAAGATGTTTTTCGAGTCATAGTGAATAAATTTGCCTATGGGATAGGAGAATGGGACACATAAATTTTTATAATCTTGTCAACATCATCAAGAATAAAGTAGTCAAAAATCTTCCAAAGATTACAAATCCATCTAATATGCTTTGTGAAACTTGTCAGCATGGGAAGAAGGCTAGAAGGTTGTTCAAAACAAAAGAATACTCAACCACTCAGATGTTAGAGCTTGTTCATACTGATTTGTGTGGACCTATGAGAAATCAAATTAATCAAGGTGAGAAATATTTCATTTTGATTACTGATTATTTTTCACTATGACTTGAGTAATATTTTTAAAGAAAAAATTAGAAGCTTTCAAACATTTCAAAGCATTAGTTGAGAATGAAATTGGTTTAAATATTAAGTGTCCAAGATCAGATCAAAGAGGAGAATTCATGTTAGATTAGTTTATTGAATATTATTAAGACCATGGAATAAAGAGACATTATTTAGCAGTCATAACTCCATAACAAAATGGAGTAGTTAAATGGCGAAAGAGAATAGTTCAGAAGATGGTGAGGACAATGCTAAATTAATCCAAGATACTAGATAAATATTGGAGAGAGGAAATTGGTATAGTAGTGCATGTCTAATATAGATAATTATTGAGAGTTAATAGTGACAAAACTCCTTATGATCTATGGAAAGATAAACTAGCTATAGTTGATTATTTCAAATTTTCAACAGTAGTTTCTTTATAAAGAGAACTAATGAAAAACTTGGTAAGTTTGAATCCAAAGCAGATGAAGGTATATTTATTGGTTATTATTGCAAAAGTAAAGCTTATAAATGTTATAAAAAAATAACTAAGAAGATAGTTAAAAGTGCAAGTGTCAAGATAGAAAAAGATGAAATGTAAAGAATCAGTGATCCAATAGACATTCTTGAAATCATTGAAGAGGAAGATTTTGAGGAATCAAATGAAGATGAGAAGAAGGAGAAAAAGGACACCAAAACCCCATCCAAATATGTCCAGATAAATCATAATGAATGTGACATCATTAAAGACATAAATGAAGGAATTTACACCAGAAGAATGATGGTAAGTGAATTTGAGCAAGTTAATTTCTCTTTGTTATCCAAAATTCAGCCTAGAAATTTTTTAGAAGCTAAACATGATAATCATTGGGTTAAGGCAATGGATGAAGAATTAAATTACATAGAAAATAATGATACTTTGGAATTAGTGCCTAGACCAAAAGATCACAATGTCATAGGAACAAAATGGGTTTACAAAAATAAGTTGAATGAAAATGGAGAAGTGACTAGGAATAAAGAAAGATTAGTATGTAAAGGATATGCTCAGATTGAGGGAATAGATTTTGAAGTAACTTTTGCACCAGTGGTAAGGATAGAGACTATTATAATGTTTCTTGCATATGCAGTGCTTAAAATTTTTAAAGTGTTTTAGATGAATGTCAAATCTACCTTCCTAAATTGGAATCTAGAAGAGGAGGTCTACATTAAGTACCCAAAGGGATTTTTTCTCTCAAATGATAGTAGTCATGTATATACATTGAAGAAATCACTGTATGGATAAAACAAGATCCCAAAGCTTGGTATCCAAGACTTGATAAGTACCTACAAGATCAAGGTTTCAAGAGAGTATTTACTGATAGTAATTTATACATCAAAATAGAAGGTGATCATCAATTGATTATTGTGGTATATGTTGATGACATCATTTTTGGAGGAAACATTGAAAAGATCATAAAATATTTTTTTGATAAAATGAAAAATGAATTTGATATGTCTATGCTTGGAGAATTGTCATTTTTCTTAGGGTTAAAAATATTTCATTCAAATAAAGTAATTTTCATATCTCAAAGTAAATATGCCAAGGAAATGTTGAAGAAATTTGGTTTTGAGGATTATGCACCAGTTGGCACACCAATGAGTACAATAAATAAGGTGAACAAGGATGAATATTCACCTTTTTCAGATCAATATTTGTATAGATATATGATTGATAGTATTTTATATTTGACAGCATTAAGGCTAGACATCATGCATGCAGTAAGTATGGTTGCAAGATATCAGTTAGCTCTAAAATATAGTCATGTTTAGTTGATGAAGAGAATATATAGATATATCAAGGGGACATTGGATTATGGATTGTAGTATCCCATAGGTAGAGATTTCACTTTGGTTTTTGATATAGATTTAGATTGGGCAGTTTTCTTGGATGATAAAAAGAGTACAAGTGGAGGATATTTCTTCCTTAGTGATAGCTTAGTATCATGCCTAAGCAAGAAGTAGAACTTGGTATCACTTTCTATAGCTGAAGTAGAATATATTGTAGTAATATTATGTTGTACTCAAGTGCTTTGGATGAAGAAAACTTTGGAAGATATCAAGGTAAAATATGATGAACCTATTTCTATTTTTTATGACAACACAAGTGCTATTAATGTAGAGTAAATTTTTACTCTACATTGCATTCAAATTTTTAGTCGAGCACTACAGTTTTAGTTCTTGTATACCTTGGTCATAGTAGTAGAGTTGGGGTAGAGCACGGGTTCAATTTGGCTAAATGTTTGAATTCGAGTGGAAGCTACCAAGTGTCACTTTCTAAGACTCAGAGCTTGCCAACTAGCGTCCTCTGAGCCCCTTTTTTGTAACTTTCAAGAAGGCCATGGAATGTGCCATGTATCCAGTAGCAGCTAAGAGAAATGCACCACATGTTGGCACCTACATCTCATGTCAATGCCCATGTTCTATTCTATTTTTTATCAAAGACTTTCAATGAGCTAAGTGTCAAAGAAGTGGAAAGTTCCAAGTGGCAGTCATGGAAGGCCCTAAACTACCCTTTTATAGAAGAAGTGGAAGTCACCATGTGTCGGCATCCAAGAGACTTTAGTTTGATGCATGGGTTCAATAATTTGGTTCAATGCAAAAGGCATCATTTTATTTTGCTTAAGTGCCATAAAGCAGTGGATGTTGCTAAGTGTCACTCGCTGAGCCCCTTCTTACTCCATCCCCAGAGAAAGTGAAAGACACCACATACCCCTAGTAGGAGAAGCAAAAGATGCCATGTATCCTCCTAGGAGTAGTGGAGGTCACCACGCATCAAATTTTGAGAGACCATCTTTGAGCTTCATTTCTAAATAAAGATTGTGGTGGGCCTTTGGTGTTACTTCAAAAGTCTATAGAAATTGCCAAGTGTCACCATTCGTAAGAGTCTGATATGTGTCCCGAGTGATACTACAACACAGCCAAGGAGAAGTGGAGAGAGTTGTGTGTCTTCGATGAATCTAGTGGAAAACACCAATTGTCATTTTCTGGTGCCTTCTAAGTAACAAGAAGATTTTTAGGAAATTGACTAATTGTCCTCTCCCATTTCAACATAACGGAGTGTTTTGTGTATCTATTACTGTAAAGTGAAATGGAGGTAAAATCGGTTAGAGTTAATTCGAGTAGATGGAATAGTTCATCAGGTAGATTTTTGGAGCCCTAAAGCATTGAAGGTGCAATCTATTTGTCCCCCATGAGTGAAGGATGGAGAAGTATTGTGCAGGAAAGGGGATCATGGAAGGAGTGATCTAAGGCTATAAAGAGGAAGAATTGTAAAATCAAAAAGGGGGAATTATATAGTTATAGACTTTCTAGAATTTAAACCAGTAATATCATTTGCTCTTGTCTCAATTTTCTTGAGTTGTAAAGTTGTTATAACTGTGCATGTTTGTGTGCCTTTTATGTGGCTGAATGAATTAAGAAGATTGAGCTCCATGCCTTGGTTGATGTTATCTATGTCATTTGCAAAGGTAGTTTATACTTTAGATTTTCTAGAGTTGTGGTTAGAAATTTCATTTGCTTCTATCTCATTTTCTTGAATTGGAAGGTTTACATAATTGTATGTGACTTCTACGCCTCTTATGTGATTGAAAGATTCTATTAAGAAGATTGAACACTATGCCTTTGTTGACATTTCCTGTATCTCAACAAAAGAATTCCCTATTGTGAGCCTATGTTTCTGTTATTCTAATCTTTTACATTGATCATGCACTTGTCTACTCTTAAATGTAATTAAATCCTATAATAGTCTTATTGTCCTTAGGTTAGGATTAGGATTACACTTAGGCACATCACCATAGTTAGGTTTCAAATCCTACATTTTGCATTTTTGTTTAATCTCCTATCCTTTTTTCCCAACACTTGATACAAAGAAGAGACCAGCTTCTCTAAAATCTAGAGGTTGTTTCAAGCTGCATTGTCCCATAGCTTGAAACTTCCCATTGCTGATTGATTAAGATCAAGTGAAATTTTAAATCATCAACAATTTTTGGCATGGCTGGTGGGACCAGTCTTGAAGTTTCTTTCAAGACCGCATGAACCAGAGAGCTATGAGGATTCAGAAATGTGGACTAGTCACCAGATCACAATCTGCTACAAATCTAGGTATTCTTTTGTTGCCTCTAGTAATTAGTCCAAGAAGAAGAGCTAACCAATTTGTACTAGTACCAAACACGAGAGCCCCAATACCCCCAATAAATTCTACAAGCTGGAACACTGGTAGTCCCTTAATCCTCCCGACACCACTAGCTCTTTGGGATCCTATCCCAATAAGGGCTCTAAAAGCTCTACCCAAATTTAGTGGGCAAGACTCAAAAACACCTGTGGAACATATTCAAGATGTATCAGATGTTTGTGCCATACATAATGTCACAAAGCAAAATGTGGCCCTAAGGTTGTTAGTAGCCTCATTCAAAGGGAAGGCCTTAGAATGGTATCGGTCTTTGACCCCAAATACCATATCTACATGGGACCAGCTCAAAGATCAATTCTTTGAAAGATTTATAGAGAAGGGTGATAAGTCTTCTTTATTATAGCAGTTGATCATCATTCAAAGGGGACCACAAGAGGACATGACTGATTTTAACACCAAATTCTAGAAAACTTGGTACAGAATCCCCATTGCAGCTAAACCACCACTTGGTATGGCCATAGTGTTCTATCTCAAAGCTTTGAATTTAGATATATCTATTATGATTCAGTCACTAGGAGGACACACTTTGCCAGCGGCTTATGACCTTGCGGTCTGAGCTAAAAATCATTTAATTGATGCTAGAAAGTTACCTCTAAGGCCTCCCATGCCCGTATTCCCAAAAATTACCTTACCCTTACCTCAAGAAGTTCCTAAAGTTGTAAGCCCAACTGTGTCTATGTATACTTACCCCCCATCACTTGCAAAGCAACCAGTCCCTGCTCAATCATCTGAGATGGATGATATCAAGAATATGCTAAGGACTTTCTCCAATGAGCTAATTAATATAAAGAGGCAGTAGAATACTTTCCCTAAGCCTCCTTATCAAGGCTATAAAGGAAATAGGTTTTCATCCCAACCAAACCAGTATCAAGGCCCTCAAAGGCAAACCAACAATCAACCAGTAAATCAATTAGTTGCAGTTCCCATGCCCTCAGATACCATTCCCCCCAACTCAAATAAGGAGATGGTTCTAGGTCAGAATAATTATGTGGATGATACTAATGCTTGGTGTTTCCCTTTCAATGATGCTCACACCCCTAGAGATTGTCCTAGAGGCAATCTACAACAAAGAGTGGCTGAGCAGAGGAGAATGGATGGTCAGTTTGCCAGTACTAGTAATAATCAAGCCTACCAGTCCCTTGGCATGAAGAATTTAGTTCTAGTGGTGTAGATGCAAGGAATGTCCTTGCAACAAGAGGAAGAAATAGCCTTGGATCATGCTTTGTTCTCATGGATCGAAGATGAAGAAGAAATTTTCTTGAATGAAGCATCTACCTCCCAAAGGCCAATAGTGCAATCTGATTATTACACCAGATCAAAGAGGAGGATGGTGGAGCAGCCTGAGGTTGTAAGTGGTCAAGTCAAGAATAATCCTCCATCTCAGGGGCAAAAGAATGTTGCTATTAGATAATAAGTGCTTCAACCAATACGAGATCAAGAGATTCCTACTAGATTCAAGAAAAAATGAGGTATCCCTATTACCAAAAAACTCAATTTTTTAGACCGATCAATGTCATATACCAATTAAAGAGGACTCTGGCACAAGTATCGATATGGGATATTTTGGCTATTCCTAAACAAAAGACACTACTACAAGAAGCTCTACAAGGGCAAGTAGTGCCCAAAGGTGTTGATACCAAGGAAGGACCTACTGGAAAGGAAAAGCTTAAAGATACAGTTCTTCCAATGACAATAGCCTTCGTGAACAATGTAGCACAAGTAAATCCAAGCCAGAGCCTTTCTATTTGACCCTGATAGTTGGAAAGAAACTCCTGCATAATGCATTGATAGCTTTCGTAGCTATCACAATTGTGATGCCCAAGCAAATAGCTGATGCTTTGAAAATAAATTATGAAGCCCTTGCAAAAGGAGTTATGCAACTAGATGGCAAAACAGTGTAAACCATAGGGAGAATTAAACAACTCCCCTTGTAGTTATACACATGTCCTAACATAGTGGTCAACCAAGATATAGTTTTCATAGGTATTCCTCCTGTCTTTGGTTTATGTTTATCCAGAGACTTTACAGCAAAAATAAGGGGATATATGTCTCTTGACTAGTCTCACCTCATCCTGAGAACTAGATACGATTCAAAAATGAAAATTCTATTTGAACCACTGTCCAAGGACCACATCACCAACAAACCAACAACAAGATTAGAAGTAGATCATGCCATGTTGAATAAAGAAGAAAGAAATTTTGTCAAAGAACTAGGAGACTAGACTAAGCATGATCAAGAAGAAGAAAATAGCTAGTTATTGGCTATGATGCATAGCGACCCGTATGGGAACTATGACTCTACTGGTTTGGGCATGTATGTCATTTTTGATGAAGATCAGGAGATCCCAAATGTTCAAAGGGAAGAGGTACCTACTGCACAAGATCCAGAGCTCTGGACTTTGAATTTTGATGGAGCTAGAAGTAGACATGGTGCTGGAGTAGGAATTTGTCTTATTGCTCCAAATGGTGATAAAATTTTAAGGGCTATCCGATTCCAATTTGCTTGCACTAATAATGATGTAGAGTATAAGTCCTTAGTACATGGGCTCCTGCTAGCCAAAAAAAAGGGAATAAAGAACCTAAAAGTGAAAAGAGATTCAAAATTAGTAGTAAAGCAAATTAGGAAAAAGGCAGTAGCCAAGAACATGAGAATGAGATCCTACAGGCATATGATTTGGGATTTGATAGAATATTTTGAAGCTTTTAATATTGAGATAATCCCTAGAAGTCAAAACTCTGAGGCTAATAGGATGGCCCAGATTGGCTCACAGTTTAACCCAGCAACTGGCCTATTGGTTAATAATGAGTTAGTAAAGGTTATAGTGAGGCCAACCATCCCAGACAATGATGAAAACTGGCAAGTATTTGAAAATGATGCTCAGGTAGTCTCTTTCTTACAACAATTAGATGAGTTTGCAAATTAGTTGCAAGCTAAAATTAAAGAGGCATATGGTGATCAGATTATACAATTGAGGACTAATAAGCTCCCCAAGGGATTGATCACCTTAGAAAACTTGTTTGACCCTAAGGATGTAAGCCTAGAAAAGAAAAGGTTCCAGATAGATAAAGTAAACTATTATGAGGTAGAGGTGAGTGATGGGAAGAGGCTAAAAGTTGGGAATTATACGACTCGAGAAGAGAAGGAAAGATTAATCGAATTGTGCCAGAGATATGATAGAGTCATAACTTGGAGCTATGAACACCTTCATGGATACAACAGAGACATTATCTAGCACACAATAGAGTTGACTAAAGGGTCCAAGCCCATTAGATAGAAATAGAGGCTAGTAAATCCAAGGATCGAGCCTCTAATGGTAGATGAGTTGCAGAAACTTTTAGATTCAAAAATAATATTTCCAATCAAACACTCAACCTGGGTATCAAATCTAGTCCCAGTTAGGAAAAAGAATGGAGATGTAAGACTGTGTGTAGATTTTAGAGATCTAAATAGAGCATCTCTAAAAGACCACTATCCCTTACCCTCTATGGAATAAATTCTTCAAACTATGGCTGGATCAGAGAGGTTTTCTTTACTTGATGGTTTCTCTAGATATAACCAGATTTGGCTAGCTAAGGAAGACTAGTACAAAACTGCTTTCACTACCATATGGGGGACATTTGCCTACGTGAAGATGTCATTCAGCTTATCAAATACAAGAGCCACCTTTTAATGAGCTATGGATATAACCTTTGGTGAAATTGTAAATAAGTTCATCCTGGTCTATCTGGATGACCTCACTATTTCCTCAAAAAATGTTGATGATCATTTTGATCATTTAGAATCTGTCTTCAAGAGATGTCAAGATTTTGGGATATCATTGAATCCCAAGAAATGTATTTTTGCTATACCTCAGGGTAAACTGTTGGGGCACATAGTGTCTAAGGAAGGGGTTTCTATAGATCTTGAGAGAATCATAGTTATAATGGACCTACCTCTTCCTATAAATAAAAAGGTAGTCCAGTCTTTTTTAAGGAAGATCAATTTTGTCAGTAAATTCATATCTAATTTTGTAGGCTTGGTTAGACCAATGACACTCTTGCTAAAGAAACATTTGGTCTTCAAATGGACTATAAAAGGGAAGCAAACCTTTGAAGAGGTCAAGAAGGCTATCTCAATATCCCCAGTGCTCAAAAATCTAGATTTTCTCAAGCCCTTTGTAATGTATGTCTATGGAGGAGAGTCAAGTATTGTTGTTGTTGTTTTGACACAAAAGGATGATAGGTTGGAAGGGGAACACCCAATAGCCTTTTTCTCAAGAACTCTTAGAGATTATGAGACCAAGTACAATTTTGTGGAAAGACAAGCCTATGTCATGGTAAAATACCTCAAGAAATTTAGGCATTTAGTATCAGGGAACCAAATTCTGATACTTGTGGCTCACGCAAGAGTCAGGGAATGCATCATGGAGGGTGAGATTACTAAGAAAAGAGCCAATTAGATCACTAAGATCCTTGAATATGATGTGGAGGTCAGACCCACCAAGCTAGCTAAAGGTAGGGGTATGTGCCAATATATGACCCAAGAACTGGAAAAGATGTTACTTGAAGAAGCAGATTCAGAAGGAGAGCCAGAGACGGTGCTAAAATTATAAGAGGTTGATCAAGAATCTTGGGTCACAAGCAAGATTAAATTTATGAAAAATGGGAATTATCTGAGAGAACTCCCTCAAAACAAGAGGAGATATTATAGGATACAGGGACTTTAGTTTATTTTAATTAAACAAGCCCTTTTTAGAAGAAATACTGATGGAAAATTGTTAAGATGTGTAGAACAGGCTGAAGCTAAGAGGATACTACATGAAATGCATCATGGAACATTAGGGGGGCATTTTTTTGCAAAGACCACAGCCATAAAGATAAGTGAGGTAGGATATTTTTGGCCTACTTTTTTTGCATATTGTTATCAACTGGTTAGAAAATGTTAATCCTACCAGTATTATATAGGGATGAGGAGGAACGCAGCCATGCCACTGAGTCATATAGTTGTGGATGAACCTTTTGCTCAATGGGGTATTGAATTCATTGGAATGATAAATCTAGTGTCTAGCATGGGTCATAAATGGATATTAACTGCCATAGACTATTTCACCAAATGGACCGAGGTAGTCCCACTTAAGGAAGCAACAGAGAATGTGATCCTAGATTTTCTAGGGGGTATCACTACTCACTTTGGGGCTCCTCACACCATTATATTAGATAATGCTAAAGCATTCTTAGGGTTTAAAGTATATGACTTTGCTTTGAGACATGGAATATATCTAAAAACTTCATCTAACTATTACCCTCAAGGTAATGGTCTGGGAGAATCAACCAACAAGAACCTGATAAGACTCATCAAAAGAGTAGGGGCTGATCATCACAAAGAGTGGCATAAAGTGCTTAATCTAGCACTATGGGCTGATAGAATCATGCCCAAGCAGGTGATCAAAATTTCTCCATATGAATTGGTATATGGAAAGTCTATTGTGATTCCCCTAAGCTTGGAAATCCCTACTCTCCAGCTGATCAGACAAATTGAGATTGAAGAGAATGGCCCCATGCAGGCCAGACTCACAAAACTTTTGAAAGTTCAGGAAAAGAGGGATATAGCCCATAACTCATTAATCAAGCATCAGGGAATGGTTAAGAATTGTTTTGATAAAAGGACTTCAAATCCTAATTTTGAAGTGGGCTCGATTGTCTTGAAATGGGATACAAGGGCCGCCAAGCCGAGTCAGCATACCAAATTTGAAGTGTTATGGACTGGTCTGTATAGAATTTGCACGTACAAGTAGAAGAATTCTTTTGAGCTCAAATCAATGGAAGGAGAACCTGAAGGGATTCCTATAAATGGAATTTATTTGAAACATTTCAATTGACTTGGGTCTCTCATGTATTATAGTTAAATAGTTTCCCTTTCTCATATTGTTTTTCCATTATTTTCCCACTTTGCTTTTGAATGAGTGTTTTAAACATATGTTGATGGCTCTTTTGAAGCTATAATTTTCACAATTTGGATCTAGTGGGAGGTGGAGTTTTCTTTTTGAGCAGGCTCAAAAGTCTTGAGGGTTGCTAGTAACTGTAGAGTAAATTTTTACTCTACATTGCATTCAAATTTTTAGTCGAGCACTACAATTTTGGTTCCTGTATACCTTGGTCATAGCAACAGAGTTGGGGCAGAGCACAGGTTCAATTTTGCCTAAATGTTTGAATTTGAGCGGAAGCTACCAAGTGTCACTTTTTGAGACTTGAGCCTGCCAGCTGGTGTCCTCTGAGCCCCTTTTTATAACTTTCAAGAAGGCCACAAAATGTGACACGTATCCAGTATTATCTAAGTGGAACGCACCATGTGTCAGCACCCACATCTCATGTCAGTCCCCACATTTTGTTCTATTTTTTAGTAAAGACTTTCAATGAGCTAAGTATCAAAGAAGTGGAAAGTGACAGGTGGCAATCATGGAAGGCCCTGAACTACCCTTTTAAAGAAGTAGTAGATGTCACCATCTGTCAGCATCTAAGAGACTTTAGTTCAATGCTTGGGTTCAATACTTTGGTTCAATGCAAAAAGGCATCATTTTATTTTGCTTAAGTGCCATAAAGTAGTGGATGCTACCAAGTGTCACTCTCTGAGCCCCTTCTTACTCCATCCCCAAAGAAAGTGGAAGATGCCACATACCCCTAGTAGGATAAGTGAAAGATGCCACGTATCCTCTTAGGAGTAGCAGAGGTCACCATGCATCAACTTCTGAGAGCCCATCTTTGAGCTTCATTTTTGAATAAAGATTATGGTGGTCCTTGGGTGTTACTTCAAAAGTATGTAGAAACTGCCAAGTGTCACCATCTATAAGAGTCTAATATGTGTCCTGAGTGATACTACAACACAGCCAAGGAAAAGTGGAGAGAGTTGTGTGTCTTCGATGAATCCAGTAGAAAATGCCAAGTGTCATTTTCTGGTGCCTTCTAAGTAACAAGAGGATTTTCAAGAAATTGACTAAGTGTCCTCTCCTATTTCAACATAACAGAGTGTTTCGTGTATCTATTGTTGTAAATTGAAATGGAGGGAAAATCGGCTAGAGTTAATTTGAGTAGATGGAACAGTTCATCGGGTAGATTTCTGGAGCCCCAAAGCATTGAAGGCACCATCTATTTATCCCCCATGAGTGAAGGATAGAGAATCATTATGCGGGAAAGGGGATGATGGAAGGAGTGATATGAGGCTATAAAGAGGAAGAATTGTAAAATCAAAAAGGGGGGAATTCTATAGTTTTAGACTTTCTAGAATTTTGACAAGTAATATCATTTGCTCTTGTCTCAATTTTCTTGAGTTGTAAAGTTGTTATAACTGTGCATATTTTTGTGCCTTTTATGTGGCCGAATGAATTAAGAAGATTGAGCTCCATGCCTTGGTTGATGTTATCTATGTCATTTGTAAAGGTAGTTTATATTGTATATTTTTTAGAGTTGTGATTAGGAATGTCATTTGCTTCTGTCTCATTTTCTTGAATTGGAAGGTTTACATAACTATACATGACTTCTACTCCTCTTATGTGATTGAAAGATTCTATTAAGAAGATTGAACACTATGCCTTTGTTGACATTTCTTATATCTCAGCAAAAGAATTCCCTGTTGTGAGCCTCTGTTTCTGTTACTCTAATCTTTTACATTGATCATGCACTTGTATGCTCTTAAAAGTAATTGAATCTTATAATAGTCTCACTATGCTCAGGTTAGGATTAGGATTACACTCAGGTGCATCACCATAGTTAGGTTTCAATTTTTACATTTTGCATTTATGTTTAATCTCCTATCCTTTTTCCCCAACACTTGATACAAAGAAGAGACTAGCTTCTCTAAAATCTAGAGGTTGTTTCAAGCCACATTGTCCCACAGCTTAAAACTTCCCATTGTTGATTGATTAAGATCAAGCACAATTTTAAATCATCAACAATTAATATTTCAAAGAATTCAATTATGCATTTAATAATAAAACATATTCCCATTATATATCCCTTCTTGAGAGAATAGGTTGTATATCAATAGGTTAAGATGGAATATATTAGTACTATAGAGTAAATTGTAGATATTTTCACAAAGGCACTACCAAAAGACACATTGAGTATTTATGGGAGAAGTTGAGAGTAATTTATTTAACTTCCTACCATTGAGGATTAATATTAGTTGAGGGGGAGATAAGTGCTATCTTCAGGATAGGCCCTTTTCCATTGATGTCAAAGCGGGGGAAGAACAAAAATAGGTACAAGTGAAGAAACAGGTGTAGAAATAGGTATACAGAATAGGTATAGGTTGATATAGTAAGCGTGGAGTTACTATATGTTTTTTAGAAGGTAGTATGTACAAGTTGATATGTGCAATACATGTTTCAAGATGTGGTAGTTTTAGTTTGAGGTTGCCATCAATGACAAAGGGGGAGATTGTTCAAAATATTGTCATTGATGTCAAAGGTCTAACATTGGCAATAAAGGCCCCATTGCATTTAATGGTGTTTTAAATATTCATATCTTGGCTAATGTGTGTTAATATTTATTTAATATTAATGAATATATTTTTGGTTGCATAGAAGTCAAAAGAGGGCCCATGGAGAAGTCGAAGATTCATGGGGTAAAGATAAAAGAGGAATGGGATTCATTTTCTCATGAAGAGTCATCTTGGGGAATTCCAAGAGTCACCATGTGAAGACAAAAGAGGGTAGGTAAATTTTTCCATGAAGGGACACCTTGAGGAATATGAAAAGTCACTAGGATAAAGACAAAAGAGGAAAGGACACATTTGATTATGAAGGGTCACCATGTGACTTTTCAAATATAAGGATACAAAGGGTCATGCAAGTTTGGTGCCATTTTTCATGAGGATTGAAGGGTCACAAAGGGTGAATGCCAAAGGTAATTTGGAAAACTATAAATAAAGGCTTGAGAAGCCATTTTTAATATGCAATAGAGTGCATGGTTTTGTAATTGTTTTATATAAGAAAAGAGGAGAGAAAAGTAGGAGATATTGTAGAGTTCTATCATTTGTTGAGTAAACAACATTGAGAGATAGTTGTGTTTTATACACAAGAGGGGTTGGTGATCCTATGGGTTGGTGCTCAAAAATAGTTGTTGTGTTGGTGCTCAGTAAAGGGGTTGGTGCTCCTGCAAGTTGGTGCTTGCAAACTATATAATTTTATTTGGTGTTCATTCATATACTTGATATTATTCTCCATGGTTTTTCACACTTTGGGTTTCCACATAAAAATCTGATGTCTCTCTCTCTCTTATGTGGTGCATTTTATTGTTTCAGTTTTATTGCATATCTTGAATGTGTGATTAAGGGGTTAAAGAAAAGAAATCAGATTAAGTAAAAGATATATAATATATTGATTCACCCCCCCCTCTCAGTATATTTCATGCTTAATAATTCAACCCATGTTTGATCATGATCCTTAATGGCTACCTCTTATTCAATTTCCTCCTGGGCATGATATTCAATAGGGAATGTACTTTCACAAAATCCTTCAATATCTTTAAAAAAATCAATATACTATTGCCAATCATCTTTGTTCTCTTATATTTTATCAATGAGATCAAAGCTAACTATACAATCATCTTCATCTTTATTCTCAAGGGCTATATGGCTATCAAGAGTTTGTAAACCTAATATGCAGTCATGATGTGATTGTAAGTCAACTTATTCAAGCTCATATGCTTACTCATTTGAAACTATGTCAACATCATTCATAACATTAATTGTTTACTTGGAGGGCCTTCAACCTCTTTGATAGATACTATCTCAACAAGATCAGGTACAATCAGATCTTCTATTTAAAGCATACTATCAAGATCATCTTCCAATACTCCATCTATCATTACAACCCCATTTTTAAGCTTCCTTCTAGGCTCAAGAAGTTTTTATTCATGTCCTAAACTAAACATCTTGATATCTTTAATACCCTCAAATGGATGAATATATGTTGTAAGTTGATCAATTATCTCTCCTTCACACTCTTTAGGATTCAAACATTGCTCCTTGGGAAGAAGAACAATCTCAAGAGCATTCTCAATCTACCCACTAGTGTATTTAGGCTTGTTTTGATCTTATAGTTACTCAAAGACAATAGGATCTTCTTGGAATAAAGTTATCATACCTATATCCTCAATATCTTGCATAAAAACATGGCATAATTTTTGCTAATCATTATCAAGCTTCTTTTTCTCATCAAGAAATCCCATTTCAATCACTATTGCAGGCTCTTCTTGAACTTCTTCAAGCTCATGTAATACAATTTGATCAAACTATTCTTTCATGAAACATGGAAGCTCTATGAAACCATATGGACTTCCTCAATAAAATTATAGTTGCTTTGAGTAGCTTCCTTTTCATCAAGACTATGTTCATGAGATTGAATTTCTTCATTTTGATCATCATTTGTAATGAAACAAGGGAGTTCTTCTAGGATGCTTACTTTATCTTAGCCACTAGAAGCATTATAAGGATTGTCTAACTATACATTCACTACATCCATCACTTAGACATATTCATTGTAAACCTTTTGAGGTAGATTTGTAGCTGTTACTAGACCTTGCTTGACTTGAATTATTACTTCACCAAGTCTCTCTTCTTGTAAGTCTAGTTCTTCCGCCTGAATGACCCAAAGATTAAACATTTTATAACCATGGTACTTGGTATAATAAGGTTTCCATGTGTCTATGAATTCATTACCCTCTCTTGACAAGTCATTTTCTTCATTTAGATTCTCCTCATCTTCCCTCTATACGATAGGTCCTCCTTCAAAAAGTGAGATGGTGGGAGGGAAAACATATCCAATTGGTGGAGTAGGAACATAAGGATTTATTTGATGTTCTTGAGTGATTTTAGGGGTTGAAGAGGCACTCTTACCACTTGGCATCTTAGAAGCAATGGGCTCAACCTAGGGCTCTTAAGGAAGGGGGGAAGAATTTTGGGTTAAGGTGTTTTTGTTCTCTTTTTTCCACTTGTCAACCAACATACCAAATTATATCATATTTTCATCTTCAGGCATGTTTTCAACTTGAGGGTGGGTAGAGTACTTTGAAAATTTAGGAAATTCCTAGGCTTGGTACTCACAACCTCTTTCGATTCTTGGTTTTGACTTGACATGGCAGGAATGGCCAAAGAAGGTTGACATGGGATAGTAGGAGGTTCATATGACTAATTTTATTGAGCTTATTACTCCTTCAAGGCCAATAACTCAATACCAATGGTTTGACTCATTCTTTTTATCTCCTTCCACTGATTGGAGTAAATAAGTATATCTTGAAAGGGTGGTTGGGAAGGGAAGGAGGAATAGTATTCTTGATAGCAAGGCTACCAAGGAGGTTGATAGGAAGACTGATCATGTAGATAACTGAAGTCAAGTGGAGAATAATAAAAATAATTATAAGATGGATATAGTTCATCATAAGGCTAGTATGGGTAATGATATTTCTGATAAGGAAGTGTAGAATATAAATTTCCTTCATATCTATCCATTAAACATCATGAGGAAAATAAATAACAAGGTTAACTCTTAAAAAATTTATCTTCCTTACCCTTAGATGAAGGCCTTGTGATGACTTTTGGTATGATTCTTGAGTGTTAATTTGCCACTAGAATGTCTAAAACTACTTGAGGTCACTAGATGATAAGAGTAAGTGATCCAATCTCCTTGAATTATGGTCTCACTAGGTATACCAAAAACTATTATTAGTCTAGATTTTACCCTTGAGGCAAAAGAGTTTCAAACCCTCCTCATGCAACTGATACAATAGAATCACCTCTAGGTGTGAGTAGCCTAATGGGTGAGGTGAGTCTCTAGTTTTGGGGATAACTCCCCTGATACATCATCTAAGCTCAACTATCATGGCTACTTGTTTTACCAATGAAAAGGGATAGAGAAAAGACTTGAAATCAAACCCCATGCTACAAGAGGTGATGCACCAATGTTATGTCTCATTAACTTGATCCTTAAATAACACTTATGGATAAAATAAATACTAATTGATAACACACACACTCTAAAAGACTCCTACACATCATTGCTTCACATGGAGGTCATTCCAACTACCTATAACTTGAGGGTGATGAGTGCAAGGTCTAATAAAAGACACTAGCAATCAATTTCCACTATGATCACAAACATAAACACCTTCACACACCATGTAAGCTACATAAGACAATCCACTAGCATCTAGGTGAGAGATAAGGACCTGAAAAGGGAGAAATATTCAACCAATTATGAAAATTAAACAAGTATGAACACACTAAAAACTAGTATGGAGAAGCCAAAAATAATCCTTGTATTTTTTTAAAGGCTGAAATGTATAAATGTGTAGAGTTTATTCATACCCATCCGAGGGATCTCTACCATGGTTTTCTAAGCCCAATTTATAGAATAAGATGAGAGAGAGAGAGAGAAGAGATAACTAAATTTCATCAATGTTGTGTTATTCTTTTTTTTTAATTTTAAATAAGAAAATAGTCCATGAGACACCACCTTCTAGCCCTCTTTGATGCATTAGTCATGCTTGGTTTATGGTCTTCATGGAAGTATGGCATAGAATAGGTGTAGTGGAAGCTAAATCAATTTTGTTTTGATCTTCACATGGATTAAGCATGATAAACATGGAAAACCACCTCCTTATTCTTAGTTAAAATGGTACAATTATTGTCTAATTTACCTTTATGAGGCATTTAATATCCCATCTCTCTCTTTTACATGTTGACTAGGTCTTAAACTGGCTCATCTTCTATAATGGTCATTAAATGTTCATGCTTGCCTCAATGTATTAGTTATATTAAAATTCATGTTTTTCCATTCACCCTCTTAGTAGAGATCTACACCAAGTGACATCCTCTTTATTTGGAAAAATATGCTTATTAGGCAGCTAATCTAGCCACTTGGTACTAGTCACTTGAATGGATATGAACCTTGCATAGAACCCTTCTCCTCTATTAGCTATTAGGCTTTAATTTCAGTTATGTTTTGGCTCTCACCTTGGTTTTTTTATCCTAATTTGGTTTTGTGTCCTTCTCTCAATCGATTTTCCATCAATTTGCCTTTTTTATTATCTTCCATGTTGTTCATGCTTCATTATATCCATGTCTAATCTCCCACCTTTGGGAGGCCAATCTTATTGGATTTAAGGTCTCATCCTTAAGCTCACTAATGAGCAAGCTACATTTTCAATATAATGCCATAGACACATAGGACTTCAGAGCTTCACTCAACCTAGCATGGTAGTCTACACCCTATCACATTTGAAAGATAACAAGATTGGTAGGAAGATAATTAATGGACTCAGTCTCCTTTTCACTAGTCTAAGCTTGATTTATCTAAGGATGTTTTATCTCAGCCTCATGTCATGCCTCATTCACCCATTAATGGTGATAAGGATCTGCTTGTGCATCTAAGGCTTGAAGAGTTATTTTTAATCATTAATGATTATTGTAGATATCTTCATGTGAATTAAGTTTTTCCTTCTCCCCCTAGGAGTCGATGGTGTGCTTCCTCTAAAAACAAATCCTACACTCACTCAGCATCAAGTGCCTCGACCAGTTCTCACATGAGTTCCCTACCTATTTTTTATTTGGAGACACTAGATAAATAACACCATCATATCCATATTGTGGGTCATAGGTATTCTAACTCAGTGAGGTATACTTAACCTAAGGATTCCTCCCATCCTCTTAGTCCTTCTTTTAGAGTTTTCAATGAGCATGCTAATTTTTATCACCAATTATAGACTAGAGATCCATGAGATGTGTATCAAGAGCATCAGTGGCCATTAGTTAACCCTTATGTGATGGCATATGACCAACACCATGGATATCTTTGTCATCATGACCATTTCTAGGAGTATGCCACATCTTTTGATCATCCTCATGGGGATTGTCACACTTCCTGTGATTATTTTCCACTTTGCAATAGAGGTGATTTATGTCATGAGCATCCTCCTTATCAATAACCTCCCTATCATCATCTTCCCCATGGTCATGGTGATGCCAATGGGTATAGGTAGTATCATCACCATCACGATCCCCATCTTAGAGTTCATCACTAGCCTACTATCAATTGTGCTTATGAGGATATCTATTGAAATATTCTATCCCCTTGGGTGTGTGTTATTCCCCTTCTTATTCTTATCCATGAATTACCTAAGTTAAATGGGACATAGGACTCTAGTCATATAGACCATATCATAGCATTCATGATGGTGTGTATGGATTAGAAATAGGACAAAGGCATGATGTTGAAGCTATTTGCTCATTTTCTATGGGTTGAAGCTCTTATGTGGTTTCAGATCTACCATCAAATTCTCTCTTTAGTTTCTAGTTCCTTCTGAATGACTTTCTCAAATTTTTTGATATCTCCATGCCTTTTAACCTTGGCATCCAATCACTCACTTCTATGGTACAAGCCAAGGGCTAGTCAAAATTTGATTTTGTGCATAGATGACATTTAGACATTTATACATGCAGGACTAATTTATAAAATGACCAGCTTTATGATATGTTTATGTGAACATTGAGGTAGGAATTTCACTTTCAGGTCTTCAAGCATTAACCTACCTCTTATGATGAAGCTATTAATGAGTGTCTAAATATTGAAGTGTTTAAGGTGTGTATAGGCATATGTCCCATACCTTCCCAAAATTCATCCTCTTTGCATGATTTCAATTATAATATGACCAGTGATGGTGTCACTAATTCTCCTCCTAAGAAGGATAAGAAGGATAGCTATGAGGTTAATGATTTGATCAAGAATCTAGCTGAAAAGAAGGATTTTGATTCAATCAAAGAAAAATAATGAATGGTGTTTCCTTATGACCCCACCAAGTTTTATAAATTCCATCAGATGAGGGGGAATGATGATAAGAATTATGCCACCCAAAATTCTAGTGCACAAGCCTCACCTCCATCTCAAATTTATCCTCTTGTAAAACCCAACCACAAGTTGAATTTTTTCAAGGATCCTCTACCTAACCGTGACAAGGAGAATAAGAAGAAGAAATCAAAGGCTATGGCCTTGTGTTCCCCTTCTTTATCTTTCACCTCTTATGACTCATCTTCCCAAGCTGACCTGAGAGGGAAAGCCAAGCATGAGAGTCACAAGGCTATTATTGCTATCAACATAGCCTCTATTGGGTATGATTACTTTCTCACCATGTACTCTAATCAGGCCACTAACCTTGTTGGAGAGACTAATGGTGTTGGGCCCCCAATCTAGCCCATAGGGGTAGGAAATATTATAGTCATATTTGACTTTAGGCATAACATTCCTCCCTAGGATATAAAACATCCTTAATCCATCATAGAGGAGTTTCAGGGCCTCATAACTGAGATCTCTATTTGGGACCTTCTTCACCTTTTCCCTAAGTAAATGGGTCTCATCTTAGATGATCTTGGTTTCCCTCACAAGGCTCTACTATGTGGTGATGTCAAATTTTTATTCAACTATGATACACATGAGCACCGTCATCCTCCCATCTTATCTTTTAACATAGCTTCTTTTCTAAATGCTTTAGTTCTTGAAATGATGACTCATTTCCCTCTCTACATCAAGACTTCCATAGATGATTTTTGCATCAAGTGATGCATTATAAATGAAGGAGATGTGTTGAACATCATGCCCTTACATGTGTTTAATAAGCTCAGGATTAGTTGAAAGAAGCTCTCTAATTCTCACCATATCTGTGTCAATTTCAATAATGACATAGGTATGTCAATAGGGAACATGAAGTTCTAGGTCAAATTTGGCCCCAAGATAGTCAAAACAAATTTATATGTGTTATACCTTAATAATTTATACAACATGATTTTTGGCCATCCTTGGACCACTACCATGTAGGCTATCACATCAACCACATTTTGCATGGTGCAGTTTATGCACAAAGGTGAGGTTCACACTTTGGAGGCTGACCTAGATCCTTGGGTGTTACTCTGCATAATGAGAAAGCCCTCATATAATTATTTGGTTGTCTCCTCATGGGGATCTATGTATTCTCATACACCCCTTATTTTTGAGTCTCATTTCTTCAAGTAAATTTTTTTTGATCTAGATAAGCACCACTTAGTGTTCATTCCTTCAAAGTATGCCATGCATTGGCTAACTCCCTCTTCCACTCCATGACACCAGTAAATGCCATCTATTTTTAGAGATCTCTTTTAGGATATCTATCTAGATGTTGAGCTCCCCTTTGTGTCATGCTTTACCCATTAGAGTTTAGGCTCTCTCTAGGCATCTCCCATTGAAACCACTAGGATGGCCAAGTCCAATCTCAAGTGTCGTTTCATTCATTTTATATCATGAAACCTATTCAAAGAGAGAAAGAATTACACCAAGATCATACGATATTATCATAAGTATCATTATCCCATTACTTACCATGGTTTGGAGATTTATCTCAAAAATAGACCAACCTTAGGCCTTCTTATGGTGAATGTCTTGTTGATTGAACCTGAAGTATTAGATGAGTCACTCCCTCCCACACTTGAGTGTTTTGTGGAAGGTAATGATATGGATGTTGGAAGATCCATAAATATCAACCTTGTCACTCTAGCAAGGCCTAATATCATCAAGATCAATGATAGCCTTGCTCCTAAGGAATGGGATTTTTTAATCACCTTCTTGCATGAATTTTTAGACATACTCACTTGGGAATACACTAATATTAAAGGCATGGGTCTTGACATAGTCATCCATAACCATGTTATGGTTTATAGGACTCAGCCCATTCACTAAAAGGAATGACCTATGGCTCTTAAATTATCCTACATGGTCAAAGTAAAGATTGAAAAATTCATCTAAGCTAGCTTTATCCAAGTTTTTTACTATCCCTAATGGATTTCCAACATTATTCCTATTCTCAAAAATAATGGGGCTATTCAGATCTACATTGAATTTTATAATCTCAATATGGCATGCCCAAAGGATAACTTTTCTACTCCTTTGATAGATTAGATTATTGATTCTTTCACTAGTTTTGAGATCATCTCCCTCATGGATGGTTTTTCTATGTATAACAAAGCACAGATTACACCTAAAGACTAGCACAAGACAACAATCACTACCTCATGGGGTATATTATGCTATGCCATCATGCCTTTTGGTCTAAATAATGCTAAGGCCACATATCAACATGGCATAACCCATGTTTTCCATGACCTTATCCACAAGATAGTTGAGTTATATGTTGATGATCTCCTCAATAAATCTTGAAAGTGGTATGAGAATATGTGAGACCTCAAAAACATCTTTGAGCATCTTTGAGAATATCACATTAGTCTCAACCTCAAGAAGTACATTTTTGGCATTTCAACTAGATAGTTGTTTACCTTCCTCATCTCTTAAAGGGGTATTGAATTGGATCATAACAAGATCAAGGCAATCCTTGAGATGCCTCCCCCGTGTAACATTGTCCAATTATAGTCATTCTTAAGAAGACTCAACTTTATCAGACATTTCTTGGAGGAGTATTCTCATAAATCCATACCCTTCAAATGTCTCTTACACAAGGACACTCTATTTTTGTGGTATACTAAAGTCTAATTGGATTTCAATGAATTTAAGAATCTACTTCAAAATCAACCCATCCCTATGGTACCCATTTAGGGGTATGATTTCATCTTATACACATCTATCACTAATCCTTCCATTGGGGGCACGTTGTGCCAAAAGGATGACACTATCAGGGAGAGAGTTGTTTACTAAATCTCTCATACACTGGTTAACCTTGAACTCAACTATTCTATTGTTGAGTGTTAGTGCCTCTTTCTCTCATTTTCACCATTAAAAAAATTATGGCATTACATGTTGGGCCAGACTACTAATGTGATTGTCTAGTCTAATCTACTTTGTTATTTGCTTAATAACACACATCTTGCTAGTAGGACTACAAGGTGGATCATGATTCTTTAGGAGTTTGACCTTTTATCATTAACCAAAATTCCATGAAAGGCTTAGTTATGGATGACCAACTTGTGAAGTGCCCACTACCCAACCCAAACATGAAGCTGGTTGATGATGCCTTTCTTGATGAGATGGTCTACTTGGTTGATCATGTCGAGGTCTCTGAGTGTGATTGGAATTAGGACATTATTTATTACCTTGTAGACCAATCTTATCCTGACACCACATCTTCACAAGAATGCTATTAGATATTTAAGATCACCATTTATTATGTCATCATTAGTGGCATCTTGTTTAAGAGGGGTCTTAATGGTGTGTTGATACAATGCCTCACCCCTAAGGATATGCCTCTTGCACTTGAGGAGACCTATGGGAGTGTTTGTAGTGGCCACCCTAGAGGGTAATCTACCACTTATTGAATTATCATGATGGGCTAATACTAGCCTAATCTTGTTAAGGATGCAGTCTAGTATGCTAAGAAGTGTAAGATGTGTCAAGTCACAAGGGATGTTATCAATGCCCCGATTGACCTCCTACACTCTATTTTAGATACTTTTACCATCTTGGTTCAGGTTCTTGACTTTTTCAATGAGTTTAAACCTACCTCTTATGATGGCCATCACTATTTTTTCACTACCATTGACTATTTTATGAAGTGGGTTGAGGCCATGCCTCTCAATAGCATGTGTGGGAAGACTATCACCAAGTTCATCTTAAACCAACTTATTTTTAGGTTCATGGTTCTCACTATCATTATGGTTGATAATGGCCCAAGATTCCAAAGCCCCAAGATGCATGAGCTCACTAAACACTTTGGGTTCAAGCTTTATTTCTACTCTACCCATTACCCCCAGGGAAATGGGTAAGCAGAGTCTTCAAATAAAACATTGAAGAAGATGCTTCTCCATATCATTTCTTAGTCCAAGAGAGACTAGCATCTCATGTTTTATCCTACCCTTTATTTCTATTGAACTAGAATCTAAATAGCCATAGGTTCAACCCCATACTCTTTTATGTATGGATTTGAGGTTGTTCTTCCCTTAAAAGTCTTAATCTCTTCACTATGGGTTAAGACATTCAGTTTTCTTTCTAATAAGGAAGAATGTTTTGCTTACTTCATCAAGCTTGAGTAGTTAGATGAGTGATGAATATCTGATCTCAAGTACATCCATGCTTACCAGTACCATTAGCACCACCAATTCAATAAGTTGGTGCACCCTCCTCAGTTCAAGGTGGGTGATATAGTCTTTTTTTTATAAGGAGCACTATAAAAGGGAAAACTCATACATAAGTGTTTTGTCCCTTTTGACATCATTGATATCTATAAAATGGGGCATTTAATCTCTCAGCCCTTGAAGGCAAGCCCCTACAGCACCCGATCAATGGGTTTTACCTCAAGATATTTCATGTTTAGGGCTCATGTGGCCCTCTAGGAAAGTAATCTATGGTGTTAAGGTGAACCTTTCCTATCTTATCTCACCACTAACCTCCATGTCACTAGTATATGTGTGTGTATGTGGGTTCTTTATTATTAGTTCCTACTATCTAATCACATGTATCTAGTAGTCTATATCAGATGAAGCATAAACATCACACACAAAATCATATGCATGCATGTGCTAATAATGAGAAAACTAATATATGTATATATATATATATATATATCACAAAAATTGCATGTTTTCTCTAGGTACATCACATGGGCTCATAGTCCCGAAAAAATACCATGTGCATGACTACATATGCATGCCTAGTTAGCCTATGACTGGGAAGTATATATCATACTCATACTCTAAGTGGAGATCTTGATCTCTACCTCTTGACTATTCAAGCTATGGTCTCCTCTAGTATAGCTAGTTGGTTTGCCCTCACTCCAAGTGCCTCAATTCCTCTAGTCTACTCTTGAGCTTTCTCAACCCATAAATGATTGATCTTAGCCTTTGCTCTCACTAGTCTCACCTCAGTCTCCACTGTAGCTACCCTATGGTTTAACACCTATGCCTTGTGTTGTGATGACTTGGCCTCTAGATATGGAATCCTATGTTGTGACCTCACTAACTCAAGTGAGGCTTATGTACCCACATGCCATAATTGAGTATGTGGATCTACCCTTATCAAAATATGTGGTACCTACTCTTTTAATGGTGCCCCCATCATATTAGGGAATAGCTCCCTCAGTAATAGGTCCACTTGGGGTCCAGTCCAGCTAGGCTAGTCTCCTACACACACATAGAGCACATATGTTAATTACATATATGCTCTTATTAAGTATGAGTATCAAGATTAAGTGATATATAATAAATACACTTGTCTTACCTAGTAGTGATGATGGCCTCCAAAACCCTCCTATTGGTTGTGTTCCTCCTAGAAATAGTGGTCCTCATTGTGGTGGCCTCTTTCCACCATTACCCCCCTTGATCTACCTCAGATGCCTTTTAGGATTAGGCCCAACTAGATTGAGTTGTGCCCATATCCCTTGCTCAACTAGAGCTTGTCTCCCCAAATGATAGTATGATCCTTTTAGACCTTAGAGCTCCTCCCATACTAAGTAGGGTTCTACCTTGGCATCCTCCAGCCATGATATAGACCTATAGGGGTCTTGAATGTAGCTTGACAATACATCTAGATCCAAGGTGGTTTACATGGGCCCCACCCTCTCTAAAAACCATGCAACTATTACTACATCCTCCTTAGTGTAGGGTATGCCTTACTACCATATGGTTTCCTTGATCATGTCAATGGGAGCCTCTCATAGGCCTAAAACATGAGTATATTAGGCTATGACAATCTACTTGACCTTGCACATTGGATGTGATCTAGCTTTTGGTATAATCCACTTAGGATATACTAGCCCTAAATGAATCAGTATCCTCCCTTAGTTCATTAGATAACTCTTATCCATGAAAGTGGTAGTCATCCTGTACTCTAGCCAGTGTAAAGCCCCTCAACCATGGTCCATGTTATCATTGTTTGGATATTAGATACCCTTATCAATGACTATGTGATTTGTACTCCATGATTATTTCACTATGGGTGGGGTCCCACCAAGTAGAGCTCTACTACTACTATATCCTAAACTACTGATAAATCTATCTCTTTGCCCATCAACTCTACCCCATAGAGTATTTAGAAATCCTCAATGTTGAGGATGGCCTCTAACTCAAGCTCTAATTGGAAAACATGCCTCTCAAATACCCATGTGGTCACTAATACATTCACCAAGTCTCTATATTAATGCAATGAGGGTAAGTGTACTAGCTACCAAAGTCTTACATTCCATAGGTGATTCTGGCCTACCATTGGTAAAGTATTTGCCTCCTCATCTAACCATGATATAACTCTCTCTTATTTTGTCACCTCACATGGCCCATTTAGTTGTGTTGGCCTCTCTCTCACCTATGAAGGTCCTCCCTCCTCTAGTAGGCTAACTCTTCCATGTGTCTGTATAAGCAAGAAAATAGGCAAATGGATTAATCAACTAACTTAAAAATGAGTAAGAACACATAAAAAACTAGAAAACTACTATGTTTTTTTATCTATCTCTTTTTTCTCCCTCCTTCCTCTTTCAGCCCCTTCTAAGATCTCCTAGGCTCCTCCAAGCTCTCTAAGGGCCTATTTTGGGCCTTTGCTACCCAAGGCCATGGCTTTATAGGAAAATTTATGGCATAGGTAGGCTAGGTCATGGCCTTGGCCTCCTAGGTCATGGCCTTGGCTTCCCAGGTTCTGACCTATATTGGGATGCCCTAGGGAGCCCCAGGGCTCCTTGTTTCTCTCTCTATAGAGCTCCATTTGGACCCTTGTTGGTCCTGATTTCTCCATGTCTTGAGCCTATCATTTTGACTAATTTTTTCCACTTGATTCATCCAATAAATCATATAAAATGATTCCAAATGCATTTATGGCCTCCTAAACCCCAAAAAATGAATAAATTTGACAAAATTCAATCATAAGACTTACCCAAACCATCTGGTGCATCTTTGATGCTCTCCCATGCCTTTGTATACTTTACTTAGGCTTGGGTTATTCTTGGGATCTCCTCTAGCTCTCTTAGATTAAAAATAAGAGTGAAAATGACCTCTTTTCTCTCTTTTTTCCTCTTTTTAGCACCTTTTTCTTACTTTCTGTGCGACATTTTTGGGTGTTTTACCCATTTTTGTGTTTTAGACCATGAAACCTCTATATTATAGGTTTTGGCACGTTCTAATCACATTGGTATCCTCAATTTTTTTATTTGAGGCTTCTTTGGGACCACTCTAGCCCTATTTTGGTTCTCAAGCCCCTTTTCAAGTCCCTATTGACCTCTCAGCCTTATGTCCCATCTTGTGGGAACACGAGGATAAAAGTTACTTGTACTTATTTTAGTACGTCATTTTTCTACTTCATAGTTGATTCATTTTAACTCCCTCTCTTTCTTGTTCATCATGATTGCAATTAAGTTTATCAATTGGATATAGTTATTTAGGACTTTCTCTAGTCTTGTTGATTGGTCTTCGTCTTCTTTGAGCTTCCCCCACTTCCCCTTGTTACCTCTCACCATGGCCAGTGTTAGTCAACTTTCATGATTGTGGCTTGATTTCATTATTTATTTCCCTCATGAAACTCACTTACACTACTTCTCTTTGAGATCACCTTTTTATATTTCATTATTCTAGCATCCTTGTCCCCTATTATGGTGTACCTCTCAATGGTGATTCACATTGATGGTAGAAGTTAAGGCAACATAGGACTAGTAATTATAGCTTGGGTTATGGATGATCAGTGGGGCCATGAGCTTATTGTGGTTGGTTTCTTCCTTACCAGTGAAATTAATAATGTAATTTAGTATCACATAATCATTAGTATCTTGATTGACACTTGTGAGTTAGGCACGTGTTATGTGCAGTTATTCTTTAACTCACTCTTAGTCATGTCTCAACTCACCAGTGTCATGGTCATCCTTAGCTCTGAGTCACTCCCCCTATTTAAGGTGGTAGGTGATTTAATCTCTTTCTTTGAGGATGTCTAGTTCACCCATATCCCTCATAGGGAGAACACTAGGGTTGAATCCATAGTGAATCTCATTCTAGATAGTATGACTTGATTTGTTATCACTTATGTGCCTTCTTTGTAGGAGCTAGAGTTAGATTTTAGATTATGCAACCTTTGTATTATCACTCATGGATCGTACCATTGACTTCTTCTATCAGCATCTTTATTTGGTAAGTGTAGGTAATTTTTTATTTTATCTTTTTATTTCTTGATTTCCTTTGCTTTAGTGTGGCTTCCAGGTACTACACAACACTCCTTGTTCATTCAAACACCGACTACTTATATCTTAAGGGAATATGTAATGTTACTTCTCATGACCTTACTCCTCCCTATGATTACACATTGGCTCAGATATAGACTATCAACCTTGGTAATCATACTTTGAGACATACACCACTTGTTTTTACCTCTTTTGCATCATATTCCTACCCCCCACATACATCCCTAGTCCATATTGAGCCTTTTGCAGATAAGACTAGCCCCCTATAGACCCTTTTGGGGCTCTTGAGAGCCTTTTCACCAACCCAAGACCTTGTTTGACCAAGGCCATGGCTTGTGTGAATTAAACCCATGGCATAGGCTATATGTTTCCTTTACCAAATCCATAGCCTAGGCCATGGCTTTGGCAGAACGTGTCTAAAAGCCTCAATATGAAGCCAAATAGTAAAAACTGGTTAGTTTTAAGTCATTTGGTAGATTTGGGTGGTGATATATGCCTCTTTCTCATTCATTTGATCTTCTCACTCTTCTCATTACATTCTATAATAATTCTTCTTCCCTCTCTTGACTATCATGCCTTCTTGAATCTCTCTTACTTCATTCTTGGTACTCTTGAGCTTGATTGGGGATAGAAGATCCCATATGTTGCTACACACTTTCTTGGAGACTCCATTGTTTCTCTCAATCATTTCTAATTCCTTATGGCTTGATCCCAAGATTATACATTTTTTTTACACCTAATTTATGCACTTGGTTTGAGCTCTTGCACCATTGTAAGTTCTCACTTCACCTTCTCTTTTACTTTTGACTTTTGGTTTGGAATTTAGCTTATACATAGCTTGGTCTTCCTCTTACATTGCTTCCTAGCTTAGATTCCTAATTGATAGAACATATGCATTTTATCTTTGAGCTTGATTTGAGCAAATTTTTCTATTTAAAGTGAAACTCAATTGTTTGTATATTGTATATGCTAGGGTTTGAACTGTTTAAGTGAAATAGTTGTTTTGTATATTACTTAGAGTATTTTCCAAAGTTTATTTCATTTGTATATGTTTAAATAATAATTTCATTGCTTGAAATATTAATTTTTTGCATACCATTTCTCTCATTGTAACCCTTACTCATTGCATAGTAGAGATATGCATTCTCAAAACAAACTAGAAAACTTTCTTAAACATTCTCTCTCTTGTTAAACTAGAACATTGCATTGTTAGAAAATAATAGTATTGAATTAGAAGGATATCTCAAATATAGAATAAGCATTCTCTTGAACCCTTTCTTAGAAATTTATTTATTTCTTAAAATATCTTTCATTTGGCCTCAAAGTTATTTAGCTTCTATATTGCATTTTGATTGTTATCTCTCTTCATTTGGTATTATGGCTCTCTCTTTATTTATGCAATCCATAGTCTAGTCTTAGCTACTTGTATTATTATGGTTGAACACATTAGATTAATTTACATACTTTGTGTGCATGTTCATGTAGCCCTAACCTAATTTTCAAGTCTATCTATATCTTGGTACAATCCATAAAATTGGATAGCCAATATAGATCTCCTATAGCCCATATAACCCTTTATCTTTCTAGCCTCTTAGCATTTTGCTTTAGCACCCTACCAAACACTAGTGGTTTTACTTAAATTCTTAGAATTACACTACCATTTCAAGATATGAGTTGCTCCATCTTAGGGAATATTGAAAACATTTCCCTTTAACTTTATTTATTAGTGAAAACTTTCATCAACTCTATAAAGATATCATGGAGGATTTGAAAACTAGGCATAAGGGGGATATTCCTTCAAATAAATTTTTTTAAACCCCTATAATTCTAACATTCTCAAACAATATTCCCCTTATCAAGGGTGATGATTATCTTTTTCCTTCATTTAACATTTATATTTTTTGAAAGTTTAATCAAGACATCATGACATCTTTAACAATTGATATTAAACCACCATGAAGAAGGGTGCATTACAAACCTAAAAATGGAAAAATCCTACAATGTTTCAAAAGTAGCTATTTTATCAAAGACATCTCAAATTATAATTGTTATATCACAAAAGGTGGATAAATTATCAAAGGCTATACCAAACGTTTCAAAATTTCAAGATCCAATACCATTACCAACATATCTTAAATTTAGTGATGTCAATATTTCACTTGTTATTCATAAGGATGATAATACCAATATGCCTAAATTTAAACAAGGTGGTGGATTAGAACCAATGATAACACATTTACCAAACATCACCACCCCTAGTGATGATACCATATCCATGATGAGTACTATTGTAGAGATTTAAAGATAAATTTATATACTTCAAATGCAAATGGCACACCATAATTCCAATGTAAATATTACATCACTACATAATCAACTGATTGTGTAATGTATACTTGACTATCCTTATCTGATATATTTTAAACCATAATAGCTATCACTTTTTAATCATCATAAAGATCCATTTCATCACATGATTAAATATGTACATTATTATGGTCAATGGGCTAAATATGGCAATGTATTTCTAAGGGCCTTTCATATGAATATAATCAATGAAGCTCATAAATGGTTCAATAGCTTATGTAAAATTTCCTTAACAACTTTTGCACAATCAGATTATGTTTTATTTTTAGATTTTTATATACACAAGGTGCCTATACTTACATTAGAATATTTATATAATTTAAAACAATATTATGATGATTCCCTTTAAGATTTTGCTATTTGATTTGAAAGTACATCATATGCCTTAGCATATAGACCCTCAGATTTGGAATTATAGTTCATATTTATTCAAGGTATTCTATCCCCATAAAAAAATAACATTACATAAACAATAAGAATCATTTACCTACTTGTACTGTGATGTTCATAGATATGTGTCATTCATACTCACACACTCAAACAAACTTAACATATCTCTTCAAAATACAAAATTTTCATACCACACACAAAAGAGGGAGATGAATCTCCAAATGAACATTATGAACAAAACTATGGTGTTTCATAACCTTTATATATTATTTTTATAGAATTTACTTAATACGGGATGAATCTAAGGTCTAAAATTTGTAAAAAAACCCTAGTTGATAACCAAAAAAGCATACATGCCAATAGGATTTAATAATCACATAATTCATGAGTGGTGCTTATCTTTAGAATAACCATATTGATCCTACACAAACATAATCTAATTACAATATAATACATTTAAAACATATGGTTTTGATCTAAAAGGCTTAAAAAATAAATGAGGTTGGGAAGACTCCTTGGGAAACAAACTAATACCAATTCCTTATGGTCCTAAAGTGATTCAAACAAGAGCTTGGATTATGCCACAAAAATATTCATATGAATTTACATTGGGAACTCTTTGGTTATATCAAATGGAATCTAAAATTGACCAAAATCAGCAAGTTATATCTTATTCTCATGAATTCAAATTGGTCAATATTCCAAATGATAACATTGGTTATTCTACTACACATGTCAATCATGAGTAACATGTTATGTAACATTTCCATTTAACCAACCATCTTTAAAACAATTTAAAGAATCAAAATTAAGGTTGCAAGGTGTCATATTTTAAAAATACGAAAAAAATCAAAACACTTCAAAAATCCAAAAATATTTTCAACATTAATGATCTATTAGTTCCTTAGCATCCATGTTTTTGATTCCATGTTAGTAGATCACATATCGGTAATTTACATATATACATATTTTTTGTAACATCCCCACTAGGATTTACTTAGAATAATGCAATTTAAAAAAATATATATGTATTCTTTCATTATATTTCACCATGAGAATCTAAGTAGTGACCCAAGTATAACTTACTAAGTATATTAACTATAAAAATGTAACATTTACTTGTTATTGTTCACTAGCATCATATGAAACAAAACATAAATGAATATAGAAAGTAATTAAAAATTTATAACCATGGCTGGTACAATAATACAGCCACTATTATCAATATACAATTAGTAAATAATTACATTTCATTATGAATAATGTTTTGATAATATTAAATACAATATAAGATACAAGATACAAGGCTCCATGGAGCATGACTTCCCCAAACTTTAGTATTTATTGTAAAATCAAATGTAGTCTCCTCATAAGTACTATTTTTGGGGAGGGAAAGCATCATCTGATCACTTTTCTACACCAACCATAGACCATCGATCCCCCACACAATCCATCATCAACAAATGGCCTTCCCTTCATGGATGGGTAAATAGTGATAGTATAGAATTCTACAGAGACAGGCTAGTACCCGTGTGTTGTAATATTTATAAAACATTATGTGTACCATAAATAAATATGTTTTAACATGATTTTGCACAAACATGTAAATTATATATATAAATTGACAATGTTTAGCTAAACATTGATTTGGCAAAAGTTTTCAATAGTTATTGATCTCTATGATTAGTCAAATTTATACATGATACTTTATTAAACTACCTTCATCTAGCATTGGTGATGTTAAGTAAGCTAGTTAAGTCTAACTCACTACTTTATTAGTACCAATAATGTGAGATTTAGTTAATATATATAACCAACAAATTCATATAGTTTACTTCTGAATAGTAGGCATAAAACATACTAATTATAAGAATAATCAAAATACATACATTTAGTCTATCAAATTTATGAATGTATCTCAACTATATTATTTATCCCTTAATAATAAGCATAACAAGTATAGTTTATACCAACCAAGTATAATATATAATTAGACTACATGTTTCTTATTTCTATAAGTAAATTCAAATGTAGTACATTATATGACAAACAACATATCATAGTCCATTATATTTTTGTAAACTTTACTCAATTACAAATAATGAGTCATAATAATTTCAAAGATCAAATATCTCATAAACAAGAACAAAATCTTTCATTTATACAACTTATTGTACTTCTAAGAGATTGTATGCATATATTCATAGTGTCATATCCCTTAAGAATCTATGACTTAGTTTATACAGTCAATAAAATTATAAATATAGGCACACATCCCAATTTACTAATATATGTTATATATGTATATGGGAACCTATTTCCTCATATAGATGTATTTCATATATTTACGCATTTTATCTAATAATGCATAATATGTACCACATAATATATACATTTTAATACACAATTATTGTTCTCTCACATTAATAGTAACTTATGTTTTTATTATAGAATTTCACGTGTTTCAAACCAACCTTTTATCTATTCATGAAATATAAATAAAGATCTAGCATAGGATCCCAACATTTTAAAACCCCTATTTTATTCACTTATGTTAATTTAAAAGTCATAATCTAATTATAACAAAATCCCTACAAAGTATACTACATTGCTTCCCAACTCAGATATTTAAACTATAATATAAATTATTCTAAAGTATTGAAAATAGATTACTATAACAATAGAACACATAGACCTATATGCTGCCTTTGTTTATTGGAAGTTTAGACTATTTCTAATTTTTTTATAAATATTTATTAAATCAAATGGATATTCCATTTAAATTCATTTTGAACAGCATGGTCTATAAAATCATTTAAACTTCTTATGCTCAATTCTATATATTAACATGAGTATCATTCCAAGTTCAACCCTATCAAATTTTAAACATAACAAAAACCATATGATTATAGACACATTATTGGTTTCCATACAATTTTTTATCTAGATAAACAACACACAAGTTGCTTGATCATAATAATATGAATGTAATATCCTAGCAACATAGTTACCAATTCAATACCAATGACCATTCCTTTATATGATAATGAATATCTACACAGTCATCTCATATGGCATAGGTTACAATACTAAGAGTATAGAATTAGTTTTTTTTTTAATCAATGATCAAGAATTAAAGGGTCTCAAGCCCTTAAACCATATATAGCATAAAAAAATATGGTATGGATTGACATTAAAGAATGTTAAGGCAAAATTAACCAATCAAAAACCTTATAAAGAAGCTTTCAAAAGAACCACAAAGTATTTAGAATTAAAAATAGAAAAACTAATGTCATGCAGTTGTATTCAAAATAGTAACCAAAAAAATGAACCGGTATTAACTAAATACACATACATAGTAGCAAAAGGCATGATACAAAACATAATCATTCTAAGATCATTAACTCAATCAGTTTTCCATTATAGAGAATACCATCTTGAGAGAAGCTAGAAGGATGTCCTACCTACACATGAGCCATGAGGGCACCAGCCAAAGTAGTCATAATAGATTTAGAATTGACTCCCTTTGCTTCTACCAACTGAGGATAAACCAACCTGTGATGAGAACAAACAACATTTTTGGATAACAAATCTTTTCCATGCCACCAAGGAGGAGATTAAATTGTCCCCCATGCCACCCCTTTTGCAAGACATTTGATGGCCTTGACATGGTTAGTATTTCTTTGAATATCCTACTAATATTCAATACCAAAAATGGGATTTAAAATCTCATCTAAATTAGGCATCATAATTCCCCTACTACCAGTCACATCTATATATTGAGCACAAACAACATCTACTTCCTTCACAAAATGAACTAGATCCAAAAACCAAGCTTTTAATTTATGAAAAATAAAAAAAGGTATGAAACCAAGTGAGTCTCAACTAGAGAAATGAATATATAGATAAGGTTCAATGGGGAGAGAATCAACTTTAGATAGCATCCCTAGATGATAATCTGGTAAAACAAAAAACTCCACAATCTTTTAAACTTGTTAAGAGTATTAGACCAAAAGACAAATATTGTTGGAAAATAAAAATGTCAAGTTAGAGTTAACATGCATCCTAATTCATGCTAATATAATATCTATGACCATAATTATTTTAATTAATTACACAAATTTTGATGAAGGGATCTAAAAGACATTAAATAAATTGGTCCTGGTGACCAAGCCACAAAATCCCATTTCCCTTATCTTGGCTTTACCAAATACAAGAGGCTAACATGCAGACTCTATCCAAAATTTCTCCATCACCAAAAAAAATAAAAAATTGATGACCTACCTCAGTATCAATCCAAAAAAAAAAATAGCCACCCTACAATCATTATGAAATGTGAGCCAATCTTAATCATTATTACCTCTGCTACAGATCAAGTAGATCCATACTTTTTGATAATGATGAGTCATATCACATAAAGGTAATTTTTCCAACCATCATAAAAATTGATTGAAAATCATGCAAACCCAACCAATTTCTTAATTTAAATCATGAGTCTTCAAATAATATAAAGTATAACATATGAAAATATAATTATAAACCAAATAGATTAGCCAAATTATAATTTTTTAAGAGATAATTTGATCAAAATAGCTACACTCAGCCTAACAAGAATTGACATTATCAAATTTAAATTCAATTTATGGGTCTATGGTGATATTGTCCAAAACTTATACCACCAATTTACTTTCCCTAAAGCAATGTGAAGTTGTCTAATTAGTGAAGAATTCCATTTTCAGCCAAATGATATCTAGGATATTTGCTAATTTCTATGATTTTATTCTTTGATTAGTCATTGATTAAATTATAACTTATGAATCTCCTTCAATATCAAGCACTATTATTTCACAATAAATAGCCATTTGAAATCCTATTTCCAATGCTTGATGTTGGGGATCAACCAACAATAGATTACACTTATGAAAGCAATAAACATGGAAATAAATCAGATAGACAAGTAACTGGAATGAGATAATAGCAAGAACAAGAGATACAAGAAACCACCCTAAAAACTTGTATTAACAAACTCTTTACAAAAGGAATACAATTGAAGAAACTTCTTTCTTCCACACCTCTCCTAGATGTATAGATCTCTCACTAGATCTCTATTCCTCAAGAGCTCTCTCTCTCAAGAACAATCAACTCCAACAAGCCTGGATTGATTCAATTCTGTACTGTTCTTCAACATACCTATTCTACAATGAATTACTACAATAATACACACAAAGCTAAGAAGATCTAATTCTACATATAGAATTAGGAAACTTGAGCATGCACTTACAACAAACAGTTAAGCCTCTTGAACAAGGGCTCTAAAAATAATATTACTAATAATAGAGACACGAACTTAAGACTATAACTTAAACTCATCATGCAAACATGCGCTTCTATCCTCGGAAATAGCTTTCTGGATGCATAGGTAACCGATGCCGGTTCCCGCTGCTTGCCTGTAACTGCCGTCGGTCGACCCACTGCCGACGCCGGTGCCTCTGTAACTGCACCTGGCCAATGTTGATCGCTCCTGATCGATGCCAATGTCTGTGTAAACCCAAAACTATCAAAGTGTGCTCCTTGGTGAAGCTTTTAGCTCAACACCCTAACAATCTCCCACTTGGAGATAAACAGCTGCACCAGTACCTGTACAGCAATATCTTCTAGCTCCTCCATCTTCAGCTTAATCATGAAGACCAACAAAAGTTGAATGAAGATTCAACTTCTCCTTTGTAACTGGCTTGGTTAACATATCAACAGGATTCCTATCCGTATGGATCTTCTCCAGCTTCAACTCACCATCTTCCAATACATGTCGTATGAAATGGTACCTTAGCTATATGTGCTTTGTTCTTGAATGAAAGGTTGAATTCTTAGCCAAATGGATTGCACTCTGACTGTCACTATACAATTTGCAACTCTCATGCTCCCTACCAAGCTCATCCATGAACCGTGTCATCCATATCATCTCTTTGCTAGCCTCTATGGCTGCAATATACTCTGCTTCTGTAGTTGACAAGGCAACAACCTTCTGTAACTTAGATATCCAGCTAACCACCGTTCCACCTACAGTGAAAACATAACTTGTAGTGCTCCTCCTACCATCCAAATCACCTGCCATATCTGAATCTACATAACCATGTAGAGAAGTATCTGAACCTCCATAGCACAAGTGCCTACTACTGGTTCCTCTCAGATATCTAAGGATCCACTGAACTAATTTCCAATGTTCCTTACCTAGATTGGCCATATACTTACTTATAACTCCCACTCCTTGGGCAATATCCGGTCTAGTACACACCATTGCATACATCAAACTCCCTACTGCAGAAGAATATGGAACCTTACTCATGTACTCTACCTCATTATATGAATTAGGACATTATTCTTTACTCAACTTAAAGTGTTCTGCCAAAGGTGTGCTTACTGGTTTAGCATCCTGCATATTGAACCGTTTCAACACCTTGTCCACATAATCTTCTTGAGACAATATCAACCTGTGATTTTTCCTGTCTCTCTTAATGCTCATGCCAAGGATTTTCTTTGCTGCTCCCAAATCCTTCATAGCAAATGTTTGAGTTAATTTCACTTTAAGCTCAGAGATATCTTGCATGTGTGATCCTACAAACAGCATATCATCTACATACAACAATAGAATAATATATCTACCATTATCAAATCTCTTGAAATACATGCAATGGTCAGATTGACACCTACTGTAGCCATGCTCAGTCATAAACCTGTCAAATTTTAAGTACCATTGCCTAGGAGCTTGCTTGAGGCCATACAAGCTTCTCTTCAATCTGCACACAAACTTCTCCTTACCCTTGACCTCAAATCCTTCTGGTTGTTCCATATATATTTCCTCATCCAAATCTCCATGAAGAAATGTTGTCTTAACATCTAGCTGCTCAAGATGCAAATCCTCAAAAGCAACCAAAGACAATACAACCCTTATAGAAGTCATTTTAACAACAGGAGAAAAAATCTCACCAAAGTCAATACCTGGCTTTTGTGTAAATCCTTTCACTACCAATCTGGCCTTATATCTCATCTGTCCATTCTCACCTTCTTTCAACCTGTAGGTCCATCTGTTCTTGAGTGTTCTCTTACTAGCTGGCAATTCAACCAAATCCCATGTTTGGTCTCTCTTAAGGACTCCAACTCCTCAACCATGCCACGCTCCCACTGACTCTTGGACTCCACCTGTATTGCTTCTTCAAAACTCTCTGGTTCTCCACCATCGGTTAGCAATAGATAAAATAATGAAGGAGAATATCTAATTAGAGGCTTACTCACCCTTTTTAACCTCCTGATGGGTGTCTGAGACTCGTTCACAACACGCTATCCACCCAAATTCTTTGACAGTGACCAACCTCGGTCACCTCTAGACCTGTTGCTGGCTGATGCCAGTTCTGTTTGACCGACGCTGGTGCCTATCCTACTGACGTCAGTCTCTATATGGCCGACCTTGGTTTCTGTTCTGTCGATGCTGGTTCCTACCCTACCGATGTTAGTCTCTGTGTTTTCCTGTAAGTGATTATTTATTTTTCCCACGAGCTCATATTAGACCTTCACCTCATCCAATTCACCATTACTCTACTCAGATTGATTCAGCTTCCTTAGCTGATCACAATACATCACTCTTTCATTGAAAACAACATCACGGCTCCTAATTACCTTGTTAGTTTCTAGATTCCATAATCTGTAACCAAAATCATCTGAGCCATAGCCAATAAATGTGCAACTCATAGACTTAGCATCAAGCTTCTTTCTATTTTCTTTATCTATGTGCACAAAGGCTTCACAACCAAAAACTTTGAGATATGAGAGATATACCTTTTTACCTATCTATGCCTCTTCTGGAATACCACCATCCAGAGCTATAGAGGGTCCTCTATTAATTAGGTATACTGCAGTGTCAACAGCTTGTGCCCAAAACTATAAGGGCAAACCAGCATCCAATCTCATACATCTTGCACACTCCATTATTGTCTTGTTCATCCTTTCAGCAATTCCATTCTGTTGAGGTGTCCTTGGAACCATCCTTTGCCTATGGATTCCATGCATATAACAATAATCTCTAAACTTATAACTATAGAACTCACTGCCATTGTCAGATCTCAGGCACTTCAATATTTTCCCTGTTTCATTCTCAACCATAGCTTTCCAAATCTTAAAAGTCTCAAGTACATCAGATTTTCTTCTAATATAATAGATCTATACCTTCCTTGTAGCATCATCTATGAAAGATACATAGTACTGTGATCCTCCAATGGAAGCAACCTGAGCTGGTCCCCACACGTCTGTGTGAACAAGCTCCAACTTATGCCTCTTCTTAGTAGACCCAGTCTTGAGAAAACTAACCCTTTTCTATTTTCCAAATACACAGTGCTCACAAAACTCTAGATCTATGCCTTTTAAATCTGAAAGCATACCTTTGGACTTAAGAATTGACATCCCCTTCTCACTCATGTTGCCAAGCCTTGAGTACCACAATTTAGCATCCACATCTGAAGTAGATAATATAGAAGGAGATTTGTTAGTAACACAATTACACAAATAGAGATTACCTTCTCTCTTACATCTGGCCATAACAAGTGCACCCTTGGTCACCTTCCAAGATTCTGCTGTGAGAGTTACTATACAACCCTCATCCCCTAACTTTCCTACAGAAATCAAATTTCTCTTCAAGCTAGGAACATGCATCACATCTCTCAACACCCATGTGTTGCTATTCTGCATCTTCAGCTGCACTTTACCTTTGCCAATTATTTTACAGGGCTCATCATCCCCTAGATACACTATTCCAAAATCTCCATGGATATAGTCACTAAAATATTCCCTGTTAGGGGTAGCATGAAAAGATGCACCAGAATCTAACACCCAAGATTCTATATTATTATGCAGAGAGAAAATTAAAGCATCTTGTGCAATACCTGCAACCTTGGCTTCTTCCTTTCCTTCATGCTGATTGTCCTTCTTAGGCTTTGACCAACAATCTCTACTTATGTGCCCAATCTTTCCACAATTCCAGCATTGTGGCTTCCTGTCGTTCCTAGATTTGGATCTTCCTCTCACCTTAGACTTTGATCTTGATCTCCTCTTGCTCTTATCTTTCTACCTCCCCCTACTCTCAAAACTTAAAGCATTCCCAGATGTCTTTTCTGTGCTTTTCCTGCGTATTTCCTCATTCAAGATAACACTAACATCCTCTACTTTCAAAATATTTGATGCAGATGCAGTATTACTTACTGCCATTACTAAGCCATGCCAGCTTTCAGGCAAAGAACATAATATTAAAAGAGCTTTTATTTCATCATCAAACACTATATTGACTGAACTTAATTGATTCACAATTCCATTGAAATCATTTAGATGAGTAGAAACAGATCCACCTTCATTCATATGCAAATTAAATAACTGCTTCATAAGATATACCTTATTAGAAGCTAAGGGTTTTTCATACAAATTTGCTAACGTAGTCATCAACTCTACCATAGACTTTGCCTGTGATAAATTGGATATCATAGTGGATGCTAGACTCAGTCTTATAGACCCCAGAGCCTTTCTGTCAAGAACTTCCCATTCTTCATCCTCCATGTCTTTGGGCTTCTTTGCAACCCCACCTAACGGTAAGTAGAGATCTTTCTGATACAGATAATCCTCTATCTGTATTCTCTAATGTTGGTAATTTTTGCCATTGAACTTTTCCATTCTCAGTTTACTTTCATCTGCCATTGCTTCTCCCACTCAAACAGAAATCCTTGCAGAAACCCCTATGAGAACCTGTAATCAATACACACTACACATATCTGAACCACCTGTTAGTGAACCTGAGCTCTGATACCACTTTTTGGGGATCAACCAACAATAGATTACACTTATGAAAGCAATAAATGCAAAAATAAATCAGATAGACAAGTAACTAGAATGAGATAATAGCAAGAACAAGAGATACAAGAAACCACCTTGAAAACTTGTATTAACAAACTCTTTACAAAAGGAATACAATTGAAGAAACTTCTTTCTTCCACACCTCTCCTAGATGTATAGATCTCTCACTAGATCTCTATTCCTCAAGAGCTCTCTCTCTCAAGAACAATCAACTCCAACAAGCCTGGATTGAATCAATTCTGTACTGTTCTTCAACATACCAATTCTACAATGAATTACTACAATAATACACACAAAGCTAAGAAGATCTAATTCTACATATAGAATTAGGAAACTTGAGCATGCACTTACAACAAACAGTTAAGCCTCTTGAACAAGGGCTCTAAAAATAATATTACTAATAATAGAGACACGAGCTTAAGACTACAACTTAAACTCATCATGCAAACACTCGCTTATGTCCTCAAAAATAGCTTTCTGGATGCACAGGTAACCGACGCCAGTTCCTGCTGCTTGCCTGTGACCGCCGTCGACTGACCCACTGCCGACGCCGACACCTCTGCAACTGCACCTGGCCGACGTCGGTCGCTCCTGACTGACGCCGGTGTCTATGTAGACCCAAAACTGTCAAAGTGTGCTCCTTGGTGAAGCTTTTAGCTCCACACCCTAACACTTGAGCCTCTACTTCATTGTTAGTCCCATCAAGGAGTTTCAAAGATAATACTCTAATTAAAGAACTGCTATAGTCTGTAATCATGCATCTAGCTCTAGATGCCCCTAGATTGCCTCTACAGGCCCCATCAAAATTTATTTTAAACCATCCAATATTTGGTGGAATCCAAATTGCTTCTTTCCTATTTCTCTTATTTTTCATATTTACTATTGACCCCTGAATAGGAGAAGAGTATAAACTTGGCTTATTACACTAGGGTTTCTAGCAATAATCTCACAAACCTTTCTTATATGGAATTCATGGTTTTGAAACAATTTAACCTATTCCATATATATATATATATATATATTCTTATAAATTTTGAATGTTATTATACATACTATTCATACATATATACTCACTATTTGTACATTAAAAGTACACAGTCCATATATAACTCTAACAATGTTATGTAATAATATACATATTCCATAAATATGTATTCATGAATTTATAAATAAGGGATTATAATTCCTACCTATATATTCATGGTTTTGTTTAAACATAGGTTCACAAATTATATTTATATTAAATTTAAACAAAATTCACAATTAATATTACCCAAAGTCCCTATATAAATCCAATCATTTATCAACTTAGACTTCATGATTATCAAATATACACAAGTCTTGTGTGTGTGTGTGTGTGTGTGTGTGTGTGTGTGTGTGTGTGTGTGTGTGTGTGTGTGTGTGTGTGTGTGTGTGTTGTGTGTGTGTGTGTGTACATATGCATATACATATACATATATGTATACATTTGCATATGCATATACATATACATATACAGATACATAGGAATATACATATATATATATATATATATATATATATATATACTGTATATATATATATGTATGTATGTATATGTATATGTATAGGTACATATGCATATACATATGCATATGGCATATGCATATGGTATATGTATACATATGAATATGCATATGCATATACATATATGTATATGTATACATATACATATACATGTATGTATATGCATATGTATATGTATATGAATATGTATATGTATGTATGTATGTATATGTGTGTGTATATATACATACACACACACAACATATATATATGTATGTATGTATGTATGTATATGTATGTATGTATATGTGTGTGTGTGTGTGTGTGTGTGTGTGTGTGTGTGTGTGTGTGTATGTATATATCTATATCTATATATACATATGTGTGTGTGTATTTAGAGTGTTTATATACACCTATATGAGTGTATATATGTATAAATACCCAAAGTTTCTAAACCAAAAACTTAGTCATATTAATTATTAAAACCATCAACTAAAGCCAGTTGATCTTTATCTTGGGTATATTGCCATTATAACAAGAAAATTATTTTAACCCTATGGATTCACACTCATATGAATTTAGTTTTAAATCATAGGGATTTAGAAGATATTGACTTAGT